>JAWWLZ010000001.1:58507976-58520161 GCA_035041345.1 Poliocrania exsul | reverse complement strand
ATCCGAGATGTGACGGGATGGGATGGCAGGGAGGCTTGAACTGCCAGGGGACGGTCCCACTGAGACTCGAACTCAGGCCCTTGGGATTCAGAGTCCAGAGTGCTCTCCTTTACACCACAGGACCACCCTAGCCATAATCAACTCAAAGCTGAAGTTGCAGGCAGTGTTATGTATTGAACAGCAGACAAACTTTTAAACTGGGGGAAAAATTAAAAAATAAAAAAAAATTGCTTGAAGTATGTCAGTAATGCATACAGCCACTATTAAAGGCACCCTGTATCATCTGTAACACTGTGACAATTGCAGAATATACGAGGATGCATGAAGAAAGATTTAAGATTTTTCTTCTCAAAAGTGGACTTCACATATTATGCTGTTCTTCAGTTGTCAGCAAATACTTTTACCTCTCCCAGCTCAAAATCAAAGTCTGCAGATGATAAACACTAATTTACTCCTGCTCAAACAGAAACCACACTAACAGCTCAAAACATGTATTTATGCTACCTCTGTACCACTTGCTAGTTCTGTTCTTTTCCACACAGACTTTGTATCTCAGAGCTACACACGGCACGGATTGATTGAAAAGTTTAATTTTAATTTCATAGCTGGTACAGAAACAACTCTTATGCAATCAACTGCATTTTTCACCACTTTCAACCCTCTCTGAAAGAATCAATCCGAGTCTGTAAGTTCTGTCTGCTCTTTGCAGTTACTTTAGAATATGTAGTTCTGCAGATACAGTTAAGACTATTTTCTCCTCCTGAATTTGCTTTTTACCTTTATCCCTTTGCATTTGTCAATTTCAAGCAGTATCGAGAAAGCCTCTACAAGTAATTCCAAAATACACAGGATTGTTCTAGTTCTGCCAGTTCTGTTGCTTCATCCTCTATCCATCAAATCTATTAGCTTTATGAAGTTCATGGAAAACCCAGACCATCCACCACATAGCCTGCTCACACATTCCACTCTGTTTCTTCATATACTTCCCCACATAATTGTAAAAAGGCCAGACTATTTGTTGCCCAGTGAAGACTACACAATGTTAATGGCAACATGGCTCACACATTCAAAGCAGCAGCACAAAATAAAGCAGTGTGAACAAATGCACTTATTCTTACCTGAAATTATTACTCCACATGAATAGATCAGTTTCTATCCCATGAAAACTCTATGCCTTTAGGAGTATGTAGTAAAAAGTTCATATCATTAGGATAATGTTGAGATTATGTCATTCTTTCCAAGTCCTTACAAAAGGACTGCATGTGAATAGTAAAAAAGTTGAGAATTTTTAATCATTAAGCTAGTTTATTCAAAGTAATAACTGCATTATTTTCCATACTGCTAATAAGAACAAAGTACATACACAAAGCCCAAGAAATCTGAATTTCTAATATTCAAACACTAAGGCTGCATCATTCCCTTAAAGTGCTTGATATTTTTCAAAGTAAAATATTCTAAACCTGTAAAGAAGTCTTTGCATGCTTAACACAGATCTGCTTTTAATTTTTTTTCTTCAGCCAGACTCCATCTGGTGGTCAGAACAGGAAGCAGCTGGAGCATCATTTAAACTGTATTCCTTTAATGATGGCCTTATACTACTCTCTCCTACAAATAGAAGAACATGCTGAAACACTGACTTCTGCAGTTAGAACACCTTTTGTCTTCCCTCTTATCCCCATTTTCTCTCAAAAATATTCTCCCAAAAATATCGTTTTTCAGTAACTTCTGAAAATAAATGCAAAATATTTACAGTTAGGACACTGCCTGATTATCACTAAGGTTTTCACTGCATTTTTGGAACCTCAGTCTAAACCAGGCTCTAGACTACTAGAGATTATTTCAGAGATAACCCCAGGGTAGAGACAGCAGTGTGAAAAGACACAGTCAAGTGAATTCCACAGTGCTCAGTGCATGCAGATGCTTCCTAAGAAGGTAACAGTAAACTTCAAGACAAAAGGAAAAATATAGCACAAGCTGGGTAAGAACATAAAGCAAACAGGACCTCAAAGCTCCTCTTCTTGACAAGGTCCATGCCCACTCCACTCAAATTTATAGAAATATAATGGACTAGCAGATTTGCTACATACTTTGAGCACTTCACTTATCCCCCATAGTGTAAGAGCTCGCATGGCTCAATGGCACAACCTGCTTGGCTTCCTCAGTGCAAGGAGTGGGGAAACAAGACCAATTTTCTATAGTAATCCTCTCATGGCATCCTGAAGTCCCTCTTCCCTGAAATGATGTAAGAACTATTTTACAGATACCTTTCTGAAAAGGGAAGAGGTGAAATGGAACATGAGTACACAAGAGGATTTCCATAAGCTCTGCAGAACCATTGCTGAAATACAAGAGAAGAATCAACATCACACTCCAGCGTGAGGGATTCGGGGCTGGGTCAGTGGACAAAGCACACGTCTGTCATGCCAACAATAAATGCTATGCCAGACACTGACTGTTTCTGATTTTTCTATACCAGTAACATAGAAGAGACAAGATGCTGAGACAGAAGCATTCTCTCACACTGTGCAATTTTCAAGTGTCTCCAAGCAGGCACTATTTTCAGGAACAGCGTGGAATACACTCTCTTGAAAAGCCACGAGCAATTAACCCCATGGTTAATCTTTACCAGCAAGAAGTCATGAAAGGGTAAAGAAATATTTCAACACTGAAATCTTGAAAGTGTGACTTTTATTTCTTGAGCACACAAAGATAACAATGGTTCACAAGGTAATACTGTCTCCTGAAAGTTTTGCAAAAAGACATTCATACTTCCCTAATACTTGTATTTTAATCGTGAAGATCACAGTCTTCTTTATACAGCAACAGTGAAAGAATCCGCGGCATAACCCCATCATTTGCACTTCAATAAGCACCATCCTATTACTATTTTTGATATTTGCCCAAGTTTAGAAAGCCTCCCACTAGCTGAAAGGCACCTTGAAGAAAGAAAAAGCATTTCTATATGAAAAGCAAGATATTATGACTGTCACAGAGAGGAAAGACAACAGAGCAGAAACGTTTTCAAAATCAGAAGAGTCAAAGAAACAATTCACACTTTAAGAACCTTACCTTTGTTGAAAGCACTTTAAATGTACTTTGCTCTGGCACTATAGAATGAAGAAGATCAAGCTTTAAGTTGAAGTTTTCACCTGATGGAAGTCTCACTGATGCACTCACCTATTAAAAGTTAAAAACACATTTCTGGTCATCTCTGGCAGCAGTTCCACTTTCAAGTAAAGGACTGTCATTTGGCACCAAGATTAAGCATTTAAATTAATATAATTTCAGGTGACATCATTCATTACTGCATTATTGGACAAGGCGTGTTTCTAAAATATACTAGAAAATCAACAGGAGATTTCAGCTCTTGCCACAAGTACTCAGAAACCCTGTTATCTTGTCAGCTTCATCTGTGCTCTTAGGGGGAAAAATTATACAGCAAATGAAGTATCAATATGTTGAAAATGGAGTGTGAAAACAATTTGCAACTTCTCTTCTAACACACACAAACTATATGTCAAGTGCTCACAGAGTTTTAACAACCTAAAGCAAAAAATGACAACAAAGTATCTCTGGCAGTTTATGAAGTATCAGCTTAGTTAAGAACAAGAATCTAACACTTCAATATTCTCAGCTAAATGAACCATGAGTTTCATCAGGACAAAATATGCTATTTCATAAGGAGATTACAGCACTGCCTGAAAATACATATTTTGCTGCTATGAGCAATTTTAGTGATGTCAAAAGCAAAAAAACCCCACCCACCAATGTTCATTCTTTTTCTGTAGTTGTCCTAAAGCAAGCTATTACTCATTCGTACTTATTTTTAGAACACCTTGCCTCTGCCCCCTGGTTCTCCAGATGCATGTATACTCCAACATTTAGGTCCAGACCACTTCTTCCCCCACCCCCTGAACACACAGGCAGCCAATAAGATGTTCCCTTTGCAGCACACACACCACACTTCTACTTGTGTATAAATCCTACAGACGCTGCTGTGACACCAACCCCAGTTCCCCTGACTGGGCACACACATACACAGTGTAACTGGACATAAAACAAGCTCAGACAGCAGGCCACCTCTGCCATTCCTTCCATATGCTACTACAGCATGTAATGTTCACTGGTTTAAGTACTACAGCTTAATGATTGACTTAATTTAGGGATGAGTATCAATAACGGGTAAAAATCACCTCCTTCCCTGAAAACTGCACACTGACATCATCCTTCTGAGCATTCTTGACCATTATAGTCACAATTACTTGAGATTCTGTTTGGTACCAGTCATATCTGGAAAACAAAAACGGTGGGGGGAGGAATTGACTGAAAGAGCTATAGAGATGAATACCAAAATCTGCAGCAGTACATTGTGTATGTTAATGGGTCAGAGAAGACATACAAAGTAAGATTTCTTCCCCTTCCTCTAAAAAGGCAGTTGCAAAATTGACAATATAACTAAAGAACAAATGATTTTTTTTAAATCAAGAAATATTATCAAAATTAAATCACTTTCTTAGCCAATTCATAATATTGTTAGCCTTCTATAAATGAAATACACCTTTTAGTTCAGGATCTTAACAGTATCTCAAAAACATTAACTCTACTAAGCACAAATGTGACAGGCTTTGAACCAAGCTCAGCATGAGAATTAAAAACAGAATTAGAAGCCAGAATGTTTATGTTACTCCTCTCTTTCCCAGTGAGGTTTAATTCTCCTGAAAGTACCATTTAGTCTGAACAAAAGTGATGACACTGAGAAAAACTTACTTTAAAAACATGGCAGTCTAAGTGATCCCAAAAAAACTTCTACAATAATTATCTTGCTTCTCCAATCCCCAAGCCAAAGAGTAGTTACATGTCAATTATTTCAAATCTTAGAGCAAAAGCTAAAGTCAACTTACTTGATCTTTGGTGGCAGAGGTTGCTGCTGCATATTCTAGGTGAGGCATATTCCGTTAGAAAGAAAGTTACATCAGTGTAAGTGAAAACATACCATGAAATACTTTGCAAAGGCACAAATCATTTTCATACCAATTGCTCCCCTTTTCTTGATTTCACCTACTCCATTTGCCTTCATTTATGTATAAACATTAAGTTACAGGTGAAGCTCTTCACTGCTCTTCTAGCCATTTATGCCAGATTAAAAACTAAAAAGTTTCAATTTACATTAAATATGTCAATCTGTAACTTAGAATATATTGATCAGGCATTTTATAAATAGCAGTAAGTTCATCTTTAACTTATTTCTTCCTGGATGTATACCTGAAAAACATACAGTGACTATGCTACTAATCTATAAATCATGAAGGAAACCTGAAATAGATCTGAGAACTCAAGGTCTACCTTTTAAACATAAAAACTTTTACCTCTGAAATTTGTCATTATGTACTATCACCAGGCTTTCTGTACAGTTTTCTCCTCTATTCTTAAAATGTAAAAAATTTGAGTAACTATTAAAGAGAGAGAAGAACATCCAATGCAAAAATGCCCCCTTCTTTTGTCTCAGGAAAAAACAAAAGGAGAGAACAACATCAACATTTCTTATGAACACTTCCAATAAAAAAAACACTGAAAGGAGAGCAGGTTATAGCAGAAAAAAAGCCTGTACAAACCACTTGCAAACTTCTAGGAAAAAAAAAAGTTACTTTCTAACAATCCAAATAAAGTTAATATGGACAACACAAGCTGGTTAATTTGTAAACTTAGACTGCAGACCACAAGCCAGAAAATTAAATATTAACTCAATGAACACAGAGTAATTGCCAGATTTGTATGCCATTCCTAGGAGTTTTCAGAGTTCAAATTTTGCAACCTTGGTCTTACATAAAAGCACTTATGTCTAGAAGAAAAGCTAAATAACTTAGAATTGCATACAATAGAAAACATTATTTTTAAAGCCCGAATGTGAAACCACTGAAGCACAAAAGTATTCTCTAGCTTAACAAAGAAATCAAAATAGTAAAGATATTAAGGAAAACATCTTACCAAATCTGCCTGTGATGCTGCAGAAAGAAAAGAGTTGCATTTCAGAAAAATACATATTGAACTTACAAGGCATAATCTTATTCCAGCTTCCATCAATTACTGCAGACATCCTGCATTTACTCCAGTTGCAACAGCAAGACTTAAACACACGTCAGTTCTACCTCTGGTATTTCGCTTCTGTAACTCTCTACTTTTTAACCAAACTTCAATAAGCAACAACTCTAACAGAAAGCATGTTCCGATTAACTGAATGAACAGAATTTCCATAACTTCCCTCACTTACCAGAAGCCAATACAGACCTTTTTTAATAAAAGCAACATCACAGCAAACAAGAGTTTAAAAAATATCACTTTTGGGGAGTCTGCACTAGGTTTATCATCCATCCATCCATCCAACCATAGGAAGAGCACAAAGGTCTCATCAAATTTTCATTTCACACTAGGCAACCCCACTGGGGAATGAGATGGAAATTTGGCAAATTCACTCATATGACCTTAAATATACTGTAATACTTGCATCTAAACTATAGCTCAGTACCCCCTCTTCTAAATATTTTTTCCTAAAATATTTCAGATTAAACGTTTGAAAAGAAACAGACTTCCCTTTGCTTCTTTATAATATACACTTCCAAAAAGAGATGAAGAAAAAAAGGAATACTAAGCTATAATGAAAAAATCAGACTTGTTGGTCATTTTGTTTTGTTTTGCTGGTGTGTCACAGAATTCAGAATGCAACACTACAGGCTGGAGACAGAGTGGCTGAAAAGGACCTGAAGGTTCTGACTGACAGGAGGCTGAACATGAGCCAGCAGGGTACCCAGGTGGCCAAGAAGGCCAAGGGGATCCTGGCCTGCATCAGGAATAGTGTGGCCAGCCCGACCAGGGCAGTGATCCTTCCCCTGTACTCTGCGTTGGTGAGGCCACACCTTGAGTGTTGTGTTCAGTTCTGGGCCCCTCAGTTCAGAAAGGATATTGAGGTGCTGGAGCAGGTCCAGAGAAGAGCAACGAGGCTGGTGAAGGGACTGGAGCACAAGCCCTATGGGGAGAGGCTGAGGGAACTGGGGTTGTTTAGCCTGGAGAAGAGGAGGCTCAGAGGTGACCTCAGCACTCTCTACAACTGCCTGAAAGGAGGTTTTGTAGCCAGGTGGGGGTTGGTCTCTTCTCCCAGGCAACCAGCAGTAGGACAAGGGGGCACAGTCTTTAAGCTCTGCCAGGGAAGGTTTAGGTTGGACATCAGGACGAATTTATCTACAGAGAGAGTGACTGGGCATTGGAATGGCCTGCCCAAGGAGGTGGTGAAGTCACTGTCCCTGGAGGTGTTTCAGAAGAGACTGGGCATGGCACTCAGTGGTCTCGTGGCAGGGGTGGTGTTAGGTCAGTGGTTAGACTCAATGATCTCAGAGGTCTTTTCCAACCCACATGATTCTGTGATCAAGCAAATGGCTATAAAGGGCAAGACTGAATATTCAAGATCAAACAGAACAACTGAGTTGAATCAGAAAAAAACACCACAAAATGTAATTATGACATTAGCAAAAAATGTGTATTATAACCTCTTCCCTTGAGAGGGCAGAGAAAGTTGTCACCCAAGATAACTCTTTGCAAGTAAGACTGTGCATGCCAGTCATTTAACCGATTTCTCCAAATAAAATTAAACTTGGCAAAAATATCCCAAAACGCAGAAATTTGTTCATTCCTGTACAATACAAAAGGGTTCTCCTCTATTTGGTTTTTAGTGAACAGGTTGACATGAACTTGTTTTACTCTCCTGTTCTCCAGTGTGCACCACAAAGAGGAGGGAAAGTCACTACAGGTGGAGTTAAAAACAAAGGTTACCCTGTTCTATCTCATTAAAATACACAGACAGTTTGAGCACCATCAATGTAAGATGGTATGAAAGTAAACTACCCACACTCAGTGACTACCACAGATAAGACACCAAAGCAGCAGTTAAATCTCAAAATTTCCACCTCCTTCCAATTTTATATTCAGCAAGACTTGAACATTTATTTTCATGTTGGTTTTAGATAGCAAGCTTACACACCCATCTACAGTTAAAGTTAGCTCATAGCTGTGTATAAACATAAGTTAAAATTAATTATGATTGTCTGAACTCTAAAGAGGTACTCCCCTGTCACAGCTAATGATTACACTAAAAACCTAATATTAATGCTCACCTAAATTTGAAGTATACAAATGATCAGGGTGTACACTCCGAGAGAAAGAACAGACAGAAAAAAGTGATTTAAAAAAAAAAACACACAAAACAATGTACTATTTTGTTCTAAGTAAGAGGAGAGTGGTGAGTCTTTGAAAAACATGACACAGCTTCAAAGCACAGGGCATATCAAATCCCTTATGAAGTAAATGTGGTTTTTCTTACCATTCAGTGTTTCTTCACATCTTTTAATCCAAATAGTAAAGGTATCATCTACATCTAGAAGAGACCAAACACAGTAACATTAAAACTCTTCAAGCACACATGTATTGCATGAAGAAAAATTCTTCTCAATTGCCAATTGAAACAAATCTATCCCAAACCTGCATCTATTTACTAAAAAAGTAGTATTTCCTGCTATCTTCTAGTAACCTCTGTCATTCAAGTTAAGCTTTAAGTATTTTTGTACAGCTCCACTATTTAATTCTATTTAATTAAATTCAAGTTAATTTGTAGGACACTAGATTTTGTCTAACTGACTCAAACATGCTATCTCTTTCCAGCCTGTTCAGCCCCATGTAACTGCTTAGGAAGTAAGGAGTATAGTTTTTACACATTTTTCTTAAAACTACTTTTTCAAACAGTCCCACACTTCCTCTCTAGAGGAACGTCAGAAGAGATGGTCTGTTCTGGGGACAGCCCAAAGTTCTGCAAGTTTTCACAAACACCAATTATCTTCTCCTGGTGGTTTCACACAAACACAAATAAAGTTTCAGGAACGTTAAGAAACACACAGATGACAATTCTACCCTTTGAATCAAAATCCCAGAAGCTTAATAAGACCTTGATGTTCTAGGAAGCAAGCTCCCCAGCCAGAAATAAATTCACTGCAAAACAGCTAAAAAGGTAGCAGTGTAACAACAGAACAACCATCTTAGTTCAACAGAAAAATCTTTCACAGTCAATCAAGTAAAAAAGTGGGAATATTACTGACTAACTACTAAGAATAGCTGAACTTCCTCTCTTTTTACAATGGAGAGAATTGACAGTGAGAGAGTACACACTGCAACTATCCAGCAAAGGACTTGAAGAACCTTGACAAGAGTTCCCAGTGGACATGTAACACCAAATCTGACCCCACTGCAGTTCACCAAGTATGTACCCCAATCTCTTCAAATATAAAATGCACATAAATTTAGAGGAGTACCTTAGAAGATAAAATTGCTACCCCACTCCTCAAGCCATTTCCTCTTCCCTTAGTTGCAGCACGGTTGAGCAAAAGGAAGATTGCTTCCTAATGCTATTTTATAAAATAAAGAAACATTGCACATTCCACAACTCAACACATCAGGTCTTATTTCAATATCCCCATAGGTGGGTAATGGGAAGCTTGTGGTACCTGGGGCTTGCCAGTCCTACCACCAGTAATGAGCACAAGCAGGAAGCACATCGTTGTCAGCATTCCGGATTAAGATTTAAAACAGCCCTTACATAAGCAAGGAACAGAAATATGTACTGAAGTACTTCTGCCCCCTTGTGTGACAAAGAAACCAGCTTTGCCAGCCAAGAATTCCCCAACACTGCAACTACCCCGAAGGCAGAAACAGCTAAAATCTTCTCTCTTTACCACCTGCTTAGCAGTATGTGCCAAATTTTGCCCCTGTGCTTTGTCCATTCTGCACAAGCTGCATTCAACTAGAAGTTAATTGTGTTGCCAAAATGCCCCTGCTCACAATTGTTTTCACCTGGGATCCATCAAACATTCCACACAGGTAAATTCTGTTACTGACAAAAACTTGCCAGCAAATTAGGCAATATACAAAAGAGAATTGACTAAGTCTGTAATTTTAAAAAGGCCTTAAGGAGACTCCTCATCTCACAATTTTGTAAAAAGATACAGAAACCACAGTCGAAACTACATTCACACGAGAAAGTAATCAGGAATTGATAAAAAGCTTCAAAAACACTTAACTGAGTGAACAGCAAAACAATGGCAAATTAAATTCAAACAGAAGTCAAGCAATTCAACACAGAAAAATGTGCTGTATTTCAGAGATTCTGAATTATCCAAGAGGATCCTGGTAAAAACTGACCTATCTACAACGGTGTCTGTAGCTCTGTGTGCTGTTTTGCCCTACAACATAAACAGTATGTGAGGTTATTCATGCACATAAAAAACCTCAAACTGAAACTGGCTGCCTGGGGTGGGACAAGAGTATGAAAAAATAAAAGATTAGTCATTCAATTAAACCCATCAGTGTCAATTTTGGAGATGTATGAAAAGTTACCTACCAAGTAAGGAAAGCTATGTAAGTCATTGGAAGGAATTACTTCCTTTCATGGAAAGATACTAAATAGAAAACTTGACTAGACTGCAAAGACAAACTTCTCTCTCTCCTGTACAAAACTAGTGAGACTACTTAGTTATCCAAACTACCAAAACAGAAAGAACTTAATGAAATTTCTTATTTTTAACTCCTATTCCAGAGCAGCCTAAACTGACAGCTTAGAGTTGCTGCAATTCCACCACCACTCCCACTGCCCCAACACTGCTCTGCCACTTCACCTCTGCTGGCTTCAGCACTCAGTCTCTTCATTGGGCCATTTCAACACATTCATCCAGGGGGAAAATACTTCAAAAACAGTAGCTTTCAGCAGACTTAATGTACTGACAGAAGAAGTTAAGCAAGCACAAGAGTAGCAGGGAGAATGATCACCTGGCATCAAGCACAAATTAACTTACACTTACATGAAACTCCACTTTTAAATCAGAGGACCAAATCACTCACTTGGGAGAGCAAAAGTAACTAAATTTTTGCTAAGCCTTCATGATCCAGCCACTGTCACACATCAGACAACACACTAGAAGGTCTGAGACCACGATAATGCTTATCAAATTAGTGCAACCTTTCAAGGTGCATTTTTTTACCATTTCCTCTTGCTGCTTGGAAGAAAAGGAATGGAAGGAGGAGAGGCTTTTATTTACAATGGGGGATAGAGGGGAAGAGAAAGAAGCCACACAACCATCTTGCAATTGCTTTGTTTTGTGCTGCCCCACATCTTCTACCAAAGCTTTCTGTTTTAAACTACTCCTTTCCTGCCTACAGAATAAGGTCAGGTTTTAAAAAAGCTCTAACTGTTTCCATACTAAAAAACGTTGAAGTCCAGCTGGGAAACCAACACTTTAAGAAGAAAAAAAAAAGAGATGTAATAAATATGCTTTTGTGATGAAGTGGTATGTAATGTGAGGTAAAAGTCTATTCTGTCAGTCTGAACACCCATCAAGTTATACATTCTTTCCAAAGACTGGTTTATCTTTCTTTTAAAGAGAAATTCCAGCTATATATAAGAAGCCTGCTCTGTTCAGAGACTTTTCTATGACACTTACAAGTACACCATTTCCACTATTTATCTGTAAGACCTCCAAGAAGGTGAAAAACACTCTCCATCTTATACAGAAGAAAAGAGCATATATTAATTGCTAAGAACTTTGATGTACATTTTTTAACAGTTTAACACTTCTATGCAGTGATTGCACAAATGTTCCCAAAAATCAGACATCTGAAGTCAGGCACCTAATTCATTAGCCTTTTAAAAAAAGAATTCTTGGTCTTCACTTTAACCTAACCTATTACCCATTTTTTTTCTCATAAGCAAAGGAGTACTGTACACACAAGAAATTTTAATACTTACTGTCCAACCTCTGTCCCTCTCTGAAAGACTCCAAAGCAGATGCATAGCTTTTCATGTGATATTCACCTAACCTGACAATAATAAAGAGATATACAAGGAAACGGTAATTTCTTTTCAGTCTCATCCACATTCTCTAGATGGCTGTATTGGTTCAAATGACACATGTAGAAATTTAAATCACCTAAGAGATGTGTTTTTGAAATGACAAGGGCATTTAGATAATCACCCCAAACTAAATGGCTTTGTATGTATGTGTGTATGGCCAGACTTCACGAACGCAGATTTGGGCAGGGCTCTCCCCACGTGGCTGTGCCCTTCCAGCCTGCACAGGGGATTTTTTAGGTGAGGC
>JAWWLZ010000001.1:58465602-58503053 GCA_035041345.1 Poliocrania exsul | reverse complement strand
CCCCGCCAAGCCACGCCCACTTCCCGCCCCGCCCCCGCTTCACCCGCGGCTGCGCAGGAGCGTCCCGGAGCACCCGAGTGGGAGGGATCTGTAGGGAGCAGCGAGCGGAGCTGCCGGCCCTGCACAGCATCCCAGGGAGTCTCACCGCGTGCCTGGGAGTATCATCCAAACGCTGCTTGAGCTCTGTGACGCTTGGTACTGTGACCACTTCCCTAGGGAGCCTGTCCCAACCACCCTCTGGGTGAGGAACCTCCTAATATCCAACCCAAACCTCCCCTGACAGAACTTCAGGCCATTCCCTCGGGCCTGTCATTGCTCTCCACAGAAGAGATCAGTGCCTGCCCCTCTTCATGCTGAACCCCTCAAGATCTGAATCAAACTTCGCCGGGTTTTTTTTTTTTCAGTTGTTAATCGGTAGCTGTAAGTGGACCAGTTACGATTAAGCAGCTGCATGGCAAGCATCATATGCTTGACTAATCTTTTTTTTCAAAGGAAAAGGGAAGACAATCCCAAGGGGAAGGGGCTGTGTGGATAAGAGCCGCCAGGAGTGAGATCAGCAGGGCTGGGCGGTAACTGGGGAAAGGTCATTCCCCCAGAGGGACATTGAGACAACCAACCCACTCACCACCTACTTGAAACGGAGTCGAGACTCAAATGGAGAGAAAACTGTGCCTTTGCCCTTTTAGCATGAGAAGCAAGAGATCACAGAATCCATTAGGTGGGAAAAGACCTCTGAGATCATCGAGTCTATGAGCACCACTGTATCAACTAGACCCTAGCAACTGAGTGCCATGTCCGGTTCCTTAAACACCTTCAGAGACTCCACTACCTCCCTGGGCAGCCCATTCCAATATCTAATCACCCTTTCTGTGAATAAATTCTTTCTAATGTCCAACCTGAACGTCCCCTTGCACAGCTTAAGATACAACCAGCAATAGCGGTTGGAGTACTAATTAACAGGAAAAGTTATGTAATCTGTAACCAATGAATGCTGAGGCCTTTGTTTCTTAAAATTTGTAACAAGTGTGAAGTTTTGACAAGCAGAGAGCCAGCAGCCTCTCGTGGGTTAGCACCTACCTCCCTGCTTCACACAGAGCAGAATACAGAACAGCAATACCTCACCTCAGTGTGAGTCGGTGCTGCACACCAGGTACCCAGCCCACATTTAGGACAAGAGCAGCGTGTCCAAATGGCAGATATGGCTTCCCAAAGGCAACCTCCTCCTCCTCCCCAGGCTCCCTCCCGTGAAATGCCTCACAGACAAAAAAGTGCCAAAAAGGCAGCTGTGACAGGGGAGGGGTGGCTCAAACTCCAAATGTGGGCCCTCGATTTATGAATTACTCCTGCCATGCCAAAGAGAGTTCAACGTACAGATCCACCCAGCTGGTACATCAGAGCCTAAGGGATATGGGGAGGGAGTGATTTTCATTTGTTGTTCATTATAAAACAGAGTCTGCTGCTGGAGATACGTCACTGCTGCTAGAGATTATCTCCACTTCAACTGACATAAACTAAGCTGGCAAATTATTTTCTCCATGTAATAGTTGCATCTATGGCATAAAGTTTTTTTGGTGAACCCTGCAACCTTTTTTCATATTTTCAGTAAATCAGAACAACTTCCCCCCATTTAAAACCAAACTGACGTCAGTCAAATGTTATCACTTCAGGTTTTCTAGAATTATGAAATACTTGCAGTATATGAAAAAATCCCCATGGTATACTTTGATTAAACAAACTAGCCTCCCTCACCAGTGCTTTCATCAATCTAACACAGCCCTCAGGATGAGAACTGTTATCAGATATGCTTCTACACTGTCCACATTCCTAGCAATATTGCCAGCACTCACCAGCTGCAGGGAGTGCTGCCAGATAAACAAGCACTGGTGTGGGCATGGCCAGTCTTCCTGGAAAGGGGGTGAGGTGCATGGGGTTTGCAGGTGGAAGCCTGACTGCATGGGAGTCAGAGGGAAGAAACACTGAATTAATAGGGCAGCTGTGGCAGAGAACTGCTTGTTCAATAGTTTGTAGACTTACTTCTCTGCAACTAAACCAAACTACCTCTGCCACAGTTCTGCTCCCAGTAGTTTTTCTAGTACTCATATGCTTGAAGTTATATTTAACCTTATCAACCAATTAATAAAACTCCCACATGAATTCAATAACAACGTCATATTTCCTTTCATTTTATACTGATAGAGTCATACCAGGCATGTTTATTTTTAATCCACCTCCTGTTCAAACACTGCAATATGTGAGGTTTTGAAGCCCTCACAGTCTGGGCTATCAGCTGTGTTGTACAAGCTACAAAGACCTTTGCAATGAATGGCACCCTAGAATTGCATTCAAAATTTTGGGTTGCTTGCCTGTAACGTACTGGGAATTGATGGAAAAGGAGAAGTTTAAGTCCAGTTCTTGGATTTAGCTCATCCTTCAGCTGCACTACAAAAACATGCAGTACTGCTGGCTCAAAGGAGACCCATAACTGTGTTCAAACCTATTCAGAAGCGATGCATGAACTGCTCATGTCCCATGACAGACCCACACTAACTAATCACATTGTCCTGTTCCTCACTGTATTTTAGTTATTTATGATGATTGTCAAAACATTACAATAATATAAAAACATTTCAGTCAACACAGAAAAATGTTTTTCCATTTGATTTATTTTCATAATAAACCAATTAAAAATACAAAAGACAAGGACCCAAGGTTCAGTGGGCTCCATCATTTAAAAATTTGTCTTTAAATACAAATTCACTCTGTAATATGAATACATATAACATTAGACCTCTAAACATAATGATCTTATTTGCATCTATCAAAAATTTATATGGAAACAAATTAGCTGAAAAAACTTCCCTGCGACATCGAATGTACAGTATTTACAATCAAAAAAGAACTCCTAGCAGTATTAATCTCAAAAAACCTGCATAAATTGTATATATTTTATTTCCCTCCCCCCTTACAAAATAATCTGAAGTAAAAAGCAAGATTGTTAGGCTTCATAGTTGCAAACTGGCATGAAACATTTGCACCTGTAGTGATGCTGCTAGCTTCTGTAATTAAATATATCCAATGTTTTCATATAAAATATAGACATGGCATTGTCCATTACTGGAATATATGTTTTGTGTACTCTCAATAGGAGTGTATATTCAATTTTGCACACACAAGAGCTTGTGCTGCAAAAATGCAAGAGGATACCTGGTTATCAAAGTCTAAAACTGATGGAATTCGCTGATATGAAACAGATACTCAATCATAAAAATTCAAACACATGGAATGAAACTCTCACTAAAAGTAACTGCTGCTTCAAAATTAAGTGATACACATACAGATTAAACAGAAAAGGTTACAATAGCAATGTAAATCAGCAACAGACTGAAAATGTAAAATAAGAAAGAAGTTTGAAACTTTGGCCAACAACCTCAGAAGAAAGTCTTCATAGCATAAAAAGCATGTTCCTTCATGCCTGTATTTTGAGAAATGAGTAATATATAACTTTATTTATATGACAACACTTAGCAATTAACAGAAAATCAAAATCCATCCTAAAGCATGAATTCTAACAATTAACTGCAGAAATTAAGTAGCTTTGAAACATCTTGCTTCAAAATCAAATCATATATACATAACTGAAAAGGTCCCATCACATTTATGAAAATAATCATCCACAGGGTCTTTTTTTTAATTATTTACTTATTAATACAAATTGGGTTCCAATGGCTCATTTTCTTGCTTCACTTGAATGTTAGATGGGAAACCATTCGAACTGGACACTACCATCACAAATGGTTGCTGTTGGAATCTCTGCTCTGACTGCTCAGTATCGTCTGATTTGTCACCCTCTTCCTTTGCTGCTTCTTGCACGCCAACCTGTTTGGCTTCTGGTGCTTTAATAACCGAAGTGATCACTGTGCCCGAGGGATGAGACACCACCTGTGAGCTGCTGGGTGAAAACGACACCACGGGGGTAGTGGCACTGAAGGATGGAGACGAAGCCATGTTGACTGTTCCATTGCAAATTGTCTGCACGCTGCTGGTGAGCACCTGCTGAACCTGTGCTGGGCTCAGCACAATTGAGGAAGGAGGCGAGACTGGCTTCTGAGACTGTACCATGACGTTTTCTTTAAGAACCGTCATAGGCTGTGAAGTAGGAATCGCTTGTAAAATGAATTTTTGGGCTGCTGTTACTGAGGCTGGATCTGTGCTGGCTATCACTGTAGTAAGAGGCACTGTCTGGAGTGTTACAGTATGCAGCTGCTGATTTCCTGGAGAAACAACCACTGGAACCTGGGTTGGAGTCTGTAAAGTCCTGTTAAGATTAGAAAAGATTATAGGGTTAGAACACTTCCATGCTGAATTTTGGGAAAAAAAATTATTACAGAAAAATCATTTGGCATCATAAACATTTAATTTACCCAGCATTTCCAAAAAAAAAGTAGCAGTATGTCTCCTAATAAAACAAGAACTGGATCTCACCTCTGAATTCAGTGAGGTGTTCCCAAAGTAAAGGTAACCTGCATAAACAATACTGCCATCACCAAACTGAACAGCCTGCCTTTGAGACACTCAGTAGTTCATCAGAAAACCTGGGAATCACATCTAACACCTCCATCTCAAGCATCAACCAATATCACAAGCATGACCCACTACACATCTTCCATCAGTTTCACAAGTTACCTTAAATAATTCACAAATCACAAGCCTAAATAATTAATAAATCAGGCCTTAATTCTTCTGACATCTGCAGGTACGTTTAACTACAGGCAAAAGTATCCACATAGAAGCAGTAAGTCTGGTCAAGGCCTCAGACTCCCAGGACACACAGTTCTCTGTCTGACAGGATCATACAAGTCTTCTCATAAAACAACTGAACAGAACCTGCTCCCAAAACAACAGTTTAAATTACGAGTGATTCCATCAGTTGCAGGCTCACAGACTTGGGTGCCACATTACTTTCAATAGATGTACAGCTCCAAGGGACAGCATTAGAGGGTTAACAGCTGTACTACTGGAGTACACAGCTATTACATTGGTGACAATGGTGACAAACTGTTGAAACACACTCCAGTCATGCAAATAATAACAAAACAAAAAGCCCAAATCACAACATAAACAGTTATGGGGAGGGAAAGAGAAAGGGAAGGTAACTGCTTTGACACCCTCCCACAGCTTGCTCCAGCCCACTGTGCTATGCTGTCTCTGACAATCTTTCCTTCTCCTTGTCATGTAAAGTTCTCTCCAACCTTCCTGGTTCTCTTCAGTGTTTTCTCCTGCCTGCCCTCTGCCCCTTTTTTGGTCTTAAGCTCTCCCTTGTGTTTTCTCAAAGATAAACAAAAATAACTATCTCCTCTTCCCAGCTTATTTCTACCCCTGCTGAAATCGCTTTAGATGGAAAGCAATTTACTGTCAACATTTGTACTTTCAAGTCAATGCACAGTTCTGCCTGCTCTTCCTTTTGAAGACTGGACCTCAAATATGCTGTAAGGGTTGCCTACCACTGATCTACCATGGAACAACCTCCTTTCTGTAGTCCTTCTACCCATGTATTATCTATTTCTCACAGCTCTGTAAAATTCTACTTGCCAGCATTTAGCCACTGACCAGTCAGCTCTGACTTAGCATATTCATGATGCCTAAACTCCTAAAAAGACTCTCAAAACAACAGTAGTGGAGATAGATAAAATAGCCCTTTAATGAAAGCTTTCAAGATGCACACCAAAAGCCTGTGCACACGTCAGCCAAATGTTACAGTTTTTATAACTTTCATTAATTAACATAGGTGATATCAGTAGCCAACCCATGGTACCAATTTCCCCTCGTACCCACCCTCAGAACTGCCCCTTGGAGCCGCTCCAAGGGCTCTGAGCTTACTCTCCTGTTTTGACTACAAGCTATCTTACTGTTTCAGTTAGAGTTCTTGCAGGTGTTCTTCAAAACATGTCCTAGGTAATGGGTTAGAATGTGCTCAATAACTTCTGAATACCATCTAAAATGTGAGAATCTCAGGAAAGAAAACTTATCCAACTTACATAACTCTACAGAAGTCTACAAAATGCACACTAAAATCCTTAGGCATCATTCAAAACTCCCATTAAAAACTACACTGGCTATCACAGTTGCAACAAAAAGCTTACCAAAGCAGGACTTTGGTGGTGCTGAAGCCATAGGGCAATGTGGATGCAGATGCTGCTGCCAGCCATAGTCTAACCGCACAGGGAGTTGCATTCCCCCTTTCTTAGTGCAGCAGCAACAGAGACAAGTGAAGGAATACATACAGATGATTTCCCAGGTCCTGCTCAGCTCAGTCCTCTGGGAAAGACCTGTAGCTGAGCTGCTGCCAAGATTGCTCCAGCAAAAGCAGCCCCAGTAACCCTGTTGGCATCAGGTTCAGAGCACTTGGGTACTCCCTGAGCATGCTCCAGCTGCGGGCAATCTTTTCCCCAACTCCCACGTGGCTTGGTAATACAAGCAACAAAATTTCCATCTGTATCTTTCTCTTCCTCCCAAGGAAGAATGCTGCAGTACCCAGCAATGCTGCCGTAGCAATATAAATCAAAATCCTTGTAAACAAGGCTCCCATACAGGTCTTATCACAGAAGCCATCAGAACCAGGACACAAAATTTGATGCCACTGACATGTGAGTCAGTCTTGAGCTCCTTTTTCACACAACTAGAGACAGCCCAAGGAAGGAGCTTGTGGAAATGGGGCTGGCTGGAGGTGAAGCACCAGCTAGAGTGATTGCTTCTTTCTTTCAAACTTCTGGAGAACTTGGTGCTGCACTGCAAATACCAACAACTGAGCTTAAAGTGGAAGGCTCAGAACGACAGTACCAAGGCTCACACCAAGTCTGCTAAAGGTTATTAATGCTAGCTCTCTTTTTTTTTCTCTCCTCCACCCCCAGCAATTCTCAGAGACCTTCATTAAAAAGTCACAAATATCTGTCAGAAGTAGTAACAGAATAAGAGTACCCACTAGCTTCTTGAAAAATAAGCAAAAAATAAACTACCTACAGCTAAACAAACTTGCAGTAAAATCAAAGTGTCACATAGCTCAACCCAGGAAAGTCTACAGAGAACAGCAATGCCAGTGGAACAGATGAAGGAAAAACAACTGACACTTGCCATCAGAAATGCTTTAAAAATATCAGAGTAGATACCAAGCCAGCTCTTTAATTCATGAAGAAACTTACCTGAGCTTGAAGGATTAAAATCAACTCAACAGCCAAAGCTGATAGCCAGTGTGGGGATGCCATCCCAGTATTACTTTGAAGCTACTTTCTTGTTCTCTAGTTGTTTTGTAAAAAATAAAAGCTTCTAGTTGCTAAAGGGCTGTAAAGGACATCCTCAAAAAATGTGAACTGGATCTAACCAATGCAGTAAGTATCTGCAAAGCACCAGGAGCAACAGTGCTGAGAGAGAAACCAGGCCATTTTTCTCAGCATACTGTAATTAGTGTCTGCATGCCGATGTTAAGCCAGTTTAAAGCCAGTCCCATACTGAGACTAACAGTTTACTCCAGATGCTTTGTCTTCTCCATCAGTCAAGGTACAGATATACAATACACACAAGCATAAACCTGTACTTACACACACACACACACACACACATATATATATATATATACACACACAGTGTGAACCTGCTACAGGGAACACAAGTAGCAGACGTCTGTACAAGCACACCATAAATATTTATTTATGCTAATGGTGGCCAAGTAAGACGTTTGTCTTAACTGTTAAAACTACAGACAGCTGTATCTGCTTACTAACTTAAAATCTATCTGCCCAAACTGTTTGCCTTGAACACCATTGAAAAAATACAGCTTGGTTAATAGTTTTGTCTGTTAAAAAAAAAAAGTACATACTAATTAAGGTGATTTGTTAACACTGGGCTACATTATTTTTGGTGCTTTGAACTGTATATTTTGCTTTGCTTCAGAATTTCACTGTCATTTCGCTAACACCATTTCTACTCTAAGGTAGAAATGTTTTGGTTGACTATTTTAAAAGTTCCTGCTGAGGTTTCAAACCAAAAAAAGTATATTGAGCAACAGTGATGAAAAGGAAATGCTGCCATAAAACAATCTGGTTACAACTGAGAAAAGAATGACAAAAATTTTGAAGTCATTTTAGCTTGGCAGAAAATGATTGTATATTTCTTGGTACATTTGTTACTGTTAGAATTGTGCAATATCTTATTAGCTCATCAAGAGGTAACTAATGATAAAGCAAACAATAAGTGACAGGCAAGAAAAACAAGTTTATTAATGATAACTTATGTGAAAACTATAAAATGGAGAAGATATCAATAAATACTGAACCTACAATCCAAGGAAGATACCAAAAAATACTGAAGCTACAAGCCAAGGTAAACAAAGTATTTCAGAGCAGAGTAAGAAAATTAAACCATGCAATATTAAAAAAATAAAGAGGGAGAGGTAAAATTCCCTCTCCAACATACACATTGTTCAACCTACAGTTATAGGGGAAATGGTAGCTTTGAGGTAAACAGGCTAATTTCCAGGGACTTTACCCATTGTACCATTAATTGATTGCCACAACTCATTCAGTCAAGCTAGGAAGAGTAAAGGAGGTGAAGGGCTGGGATGTGCTTTTCAGAACCACTTTAGATGCCCAAGCTGAGAGGTGATCTCCTCTGAGTGACTATACAAGGAGCATCAACCAAATGCTGCTCAGGAGCTCTACTGAAACTGCTCCACAGCTGCACTCGTGGACATGATCCTCAGTCTTCTGCACTCTTATCAATACTTCACCCCAGTGTATTTCCTCATAGCCACCAGCCATTCTACAGCACAAGCCAGGCAGACAGGTGCTGCTAAGCAGTCTAGCAGGAGGTGTCCATGAGAGGCAGAAAGGCACTGCATGTTCTTGTCTAGCACTTTGCCTGGACAACATCATCTCTTAATGCCATGAGGATGGAGACAGAGGACTCAGCTCCTAAGGTGTCCTTTTTACTGACCCACAGAGTCTTACAGTCTTCTTTCTAGAATTTTTCAAAACTGCACAGTCACATGAATTAAAACTCAAACTTTGCTACTAGCAGAAACCTGCAGAGCCCCCAACTCTTTCAAAAGTGCCAAAGGCATGGAAAGAGAGCTCCTGTGGATAGCCTGTTATTGTGCAGAAACAAAATTAATGTGACTAGATGACTTTGATGTCCTTTTAGTCATAAGAAGTTGCCTTCTTGCCTACCACAGAAATTAAATCAGAAGTGTGGTTAAGAAAAGGCCTTCTCAGCTGCAGGAAAATCAAATCAAAATGTTTGGTTATAACCAAAGTCGTTGCTGTGATAGAAGTTGTCCCTATTGTAAATGTGCTCTAAGAGACACCCTAAGCTAAAGAGAGTTTCTTGTAGAAGACCACATCAGTCTATTTCTGACCAACACCTCCCTCAGGAAGGATGGTTTTCTCACCATCCTGAGACCTGGATTGTTGTCAAGTCTTCACTTAAGAGATTACAGAGATCAGCTCCTGGTAAGAGCCACCTGTTTGCCTTCCTTTGGGGAAGGCTACAGCAGCAGTGAGCCAGATCTCTACTAGTCAGTGTACAGATCTCTACTACTACAGTATCTACTAGTCAGTGTGCTGAAGAGCTTCCACTTCAGGCCTGCCTTTGGAGCACTTATAGAAGACCACTGTCTAACTGCAAACAGAAGCAATGAAAAGCAGGTGCACTGATGGTGGCCAATCCGAGGAAGCCATTCCAAATACTTGCCAGAAGTTATTTCTGATTCAGTCCTCAGCTGCCATTGTATTCCTTTGCTTATGTTCCCCATCAAGTCCCAGGGGGACCTAGTGAGCTCTTTACCAAGGCTGGCTCCTGTAACAGTTTTTATTCAGCATTCCCACAGGAATGGCAGAGGAGTGATGGGCTACAGCATCAGCTGACACGATGTACAGATTTGACTCTTGTACTTATTCCAGAAAAAAGGACTGAAAGCAGACTCTCACTGCAAAATCTCAGTAGGACAGTGCCAGAGTGCCTCCCTGTGTCTGTGGGGTTATGTGCACTCGAGCAAAGCCAACACAGGCAGGGTGTGAAGTATGATTACAGAGCATAATGGTGACATTCACTGTGCAACTTACACAAGTTAATGTCTACATAAGGCATGCAGTGAAGACACTTCATTTAACACAGCAGCTCTAATCACCTTTTCAGAGTTGATGAACTCCTGCTAGACAAATCCTTTTTTCTCTATCAGCATAGGTGCAAGTCAGACACAGAAACAGATTATGGCATACAGCAGAAAGCATGTTTGCTTGGGGTACACATGACTTTCAAAGGTAATTGCCTCTGCTTATGGGGACACTGTGTCAGCAAATTCTTGGCTTCAGCACTGTTCTACATAGAGTGCTCATGCCCTGAAAAAACACAATTCAAATTCAGCTACTTCTTTCTCCTTTTGAATGAGAATCCTGACACTGCAATACATGCTTGTGACACCTTTGGAAGTAATTTTCTACCTCAAAGGTTGCAAAAAGGTCAAGATGAAAACTGTGCCTGATTCATCAACTGTTCTCCAGTTCAGAAGTGAGCACAGAGAGCATACTCCATTGGTCCTCTGTGGTCTTCATTAGCTTTTCTCTCAACTACAGAACTGAGTCAGGATTCTGGTCTTCTAACATGCTCTGTCCAAGCTATCACAATAACAACTTGCAAATACAGAAAAGAAAAAATAAACTGAATACTGATAGAAACATGGTGTTTAATACCTGAAATCTGCTAAAGCATTTTAAGAGGTCTGTCAGTAGTCACCTAATTCCAAGTTTCTTGGTACACAGAGCTGCCAGCTAGATGATTCACCTGTGTCCCATACAGTCAATAATAGAGGCAGGCACATAATTTAAAACTACTCACTACATAATCTTCTCTGAACCCTAAGTAACATGAGAACCTCTTTTCACTACATCTTAAATCACTACTACTCTAGATTAAAGGCAAATGAAAATGCATATCTCTTTATCTGCAGCCCTCATCACTTAAGGGAGAAATTTAATGGCCCAAACACAGGCACCTTACAGCCCTGTATGATGTCCTAGAGAAAGGAAGTCCCTGGCCTTACAGCAGAGGTACACTTTCTGGAGCAACAGAAATGACTCAATGAACATGGAGCTGAATCCCAGGCCAGTGCCTCCTAATTCCAAGCTAAAACACAATTACTCCAATAAACCAGATATTCTGGTTAACCTGTGGCAGTTATTCTGGTTGTAACAGAAGAATTTTACAAGCACTAAATTAAAAGAAACTTTTTCTTGTAAAAGCTGGCTTATTAGAAAAAGTTAGCAATAAAATGCTCATCCAGAAAGGCTTTTTCATTTTTGTCTTTTCACTGGAAACATGTGGTGCCAAACACAGCTCCCAGTTACACAGCTGAAGACTGCTGTAACTTGCATGCACCAAGCCAGAACAGTTAGATCTGCAGAGCAGCAGTGCGTTCACAATTCCGAACATTCCCATTGGGAATACTAGATGTTTTCCTCAGTCAGCAAAACCCAGTTTGCTTGACCTGACCCTGCTCCTGCCCTGTTTCCCAAGCTTCAGTTAACACAATACCACAGCCTTTCTGTTTAAGCACTGGGGCTGAAGAAGAAACATTTATCCTTGCTAAGTAGCACTTCTCTCCTTTATACATCAGCACCAAAACTTGAACAAAAAGCAGATGAAAAGCTATCCAAAAGCCAAGACCTTTCCACTTCAGAGTAAAGATACAAGCTTTGTGCAGCTATAAATGAAGTTGCTACCTGTCTCCTGTGAAGAACCAACCACGGATTTTCACTGGTATGCCCATTTCTTTGTGAAACACCAAGAGGCCCTGGGGACGGGCTGCAACACTCTCAGTGATGGTCTTGGAGCAGTCTGTACCAGGCAGCGTTGCCTGGTGCCAGGAGAGGAATGGTGACATGAGCCCTTCACAACATTCTTCAGATGTCATTCTTTTACCAAGTCCCTCAACAGAGAAGGTGCATGTTCAGAACTTACTCTCCGAAGGCTATGGTTAAGTGTTTAGAAACCAATTGTTTTGACTTCAGAGATGCTCAACATTTTCTCTCTTATTTTTTTCCTTCTTACAACACAACAGAAGCAAATTGCTGCAGAGGGAAGACCATTCACTTCCATGAAGAAGAGGAGTGAACATTTACATGAATAAAACTTTAGAACTACATTGTATAAGACAAATGATATGTTTTCAAGATGTTTATGCTTTGAGGCAGAGCCCAACCACTCACCAGTATTCGTCAGAAAACCTTTCAAGAATCATTACCAGACCATAGTTGCTGTTTTGCCCAAATGACCTTGACTATTTACATGCCCCAACCACTGAACAGCAACTGGCAACCAATGTTGCTATTTGTTCTCCTGCTTTCTGCTATAAAGTGACTCCAACCACAACCCTACAGAGCATGTGCATCCATCAGAAGGTCTGTCAACCCTTAGTCTACAATGGTATTCAGACTTGCTGTACATTTTCAAATCATGTAGACCATTCATTTCAACCATTATGGAAGCCCCATTACAGCAATTAAGAATCTGTACACAAACACATTCAACTGATAGAGATTTATAGCTGTTTGAACAAACAAACCTTTGTTTCAGCCTTAATATAAAACAAAACATGTGCTCCAAAAACAGTTAAATGTCTCATTCCACCTCACCAAACCAATTGAATTTTGCACTTCGAAGCTGAGCAGAAATGTATCTGCCATAAATTGTATTTTGAGAGCTTGGAATGGGCAGTGACTCTGGCATGGGATTCATCAGCACCTTCATTTGCAGCTTGTCCCGACCTGGTGGTTTTTATTTTCCCTCTAACTGCTCAGACTCCTTAGTACAAGCTTTCTTAATCAGCAATACTTCTATACCACTCTGAAAAGGTCTGATGGTTCTTTTTTTCCCCTTCTTTTCAGACACTTTGTCATCTTGGCTAAGAAAAGAGCAATTAAAGATTTTATGGAATAGTGTTCTAAGTTGAAAACAATGGATGTGAATGAATGCAATACAGAACTCTAAGGCTTTATGGCTTTTATTTAATTTGATCTTCCCACATATACAATCTCTACTACTTTTTTCCCCTTAGCTTATTACCCAAGGTCCAATTGTGAAATACTGTAATGTAATAATTGGATGTCATACTGTCACTGAACAGCTTTCCAAATGTTAAGCTGGACTTCATACCTACCTTAAATCTTACAGATACTTCTGTTTGTTGTTCCCATTTTTTATACCATCTATACTACTGATACTGTTTGTGATATAATCTAGGGTAGGTGTAGCCTAGAGGTATTTAATTCTGCAAATTGCTGATCTTTCTCCCTATTAATGTTTAACAGTATTGTTCTACTGACTTATATGGTACTGTATAGCCTCAATTATGCCTGTACTTATTTGCTTTCACTATATTGCCCGTGTCAATTTTTATGAGCAAGTAAATCCTTCATCAACTCTGAAGTCATAGGACTGCACTGTACTGAGTAGCTTCATTTCTAAGCTTTAAAAACATCTGCATCACCTTGATGCAGATTTTTATTAATTTTCTAAATTAATTTCAAAACTGGATTTTTTTGTTAAATTCTTTATAATTATCTGTCACATAAACTTCTGATCAAATAATCTTTCTCTTTCCTATTCTTTAGAAACAAATTATTTGGTCTCATTAGTGTCATTACTTACTTCTCTGAAAAAAAATGCATGGTAAACCCCAGATAGTCAGTGCCACTCCAAAACTACTGGTGGCTCTGGATGTAATTTTCAAGGGAAAGAATAGAGGGAGCAGAAAATTGCATTGTTGCCATTTGGCAGCACAAAATTTTCACTATTAACAAAGCAAATGTCAAAAAAAGTTATGCTAATTAGTTGAGAATGTGCAGCTCCTGAATTGTAGCCTGAAGTTTTGCTGGTATAGCATTCAAGCCCACAGTCACCATATAAAACTCCTATGAGGGGCCTAGATATCAAGAACATTTCTTTGGTTTAGGTCTTTTGTAGTCAGTATACCAAGATGAACAAGCTCCATCAGGGGACGCCTTGGGCTAGGGCAAAATCAAGCTTAAGTGACTGTTTTTAAAGCCTCTTCAATTAGGATACTGCTACTAAAGAGTAAGTGCAAAAGAGACATATGATGCCTTAATACTGTGTAGTATTGGCCAGCTGACTAACAAATTAAGCATGGAAGCATGACTGTCTTCCAAAATACTCTACAGCTCCCATGGGATTATTGTGTTAATTTTTTTCTGAAATCAAAATAACTTATTCTTGTAACAGCAGCAAAATGCTAGAGCAGGCAACACGGAGCTTTCCCTTGCTGTAACTGGAGACAATACAAAAGATTAAAGAGATTACAAAATATTCTTAAGAAGAAAAATTAAGAAGCAAGAAGGAAAATTTTTTTGAAGGGATCACGCAGAGCTGCCACGTATAATTCAAATGCAAAGACACCAACAGTTAGTTAGTATAAAAGTAGAGCCATGAAAACACAGTTTCTGCTGTGGGACAGAACTTACAATGCAGATTTTAAGGAGAGATTGTGTATTTTTCCTCTCTAAAGGATGTGCATCAAGCCTAACACCATGGGAAAGATATGCTTCCCTCCATCAAAGGCAGAGTATTTCTGTGTGTACATGCCACAGTATGCTGTAGTCACTCCAGATTCCTAGGATCTGGCACAAAGACATTGCTTCACTTCAACCAAACTGGAAGACTAGCATTTCTTGAAAGCAAAACAAAGAATCTAGTCTATCTTGCCATCATCCAGTGAATTTATTATCATTCAAATATGTATTTTCTGTACCTTTTCTTACCTTATATTCTGAACCGAGGAATTCAAGGATTCATCCGGAACATTACTGGTTACAGCTGCATGTCCTTCTGTGAGGGGCTGCAGCGGCTGCATTACATGAACTGTCCGAAAAAGCTGAGTGGGATGTACTGGCTGCGGAGATTGCATTGTCCTCAAAACTTCTGAAGTCAAGCCAGGTGTCTGCTGCTGTCCAACTTCTATGTGCTCCTTCAGCTTAACAGGCTTTGGGTTTCCTGTTTTTAGCACTGCAGCTGATCCTCCCTTTGTTCCTGCATTTGCAGATGCTCTAGTTCTGCTTGATTGGTTTCTGTTTGCCACAGCAGTGGAGAGCAGAGTTGAATCTGATGATTCAGTGCTAGGGCTTGCATCTTCATCATCGATATAGATGAGATCTTTTGGCATTTCTTTAAATTGGTATACTAGACGCTGACCTTCTACTTTAGCCAGGATTCCTCTTTGGTAATAGTATCTGTTTAAAGTGTACACATATTAAGTTACTCTGGGGTTTTTGGCAAAAATGGAACAAAACAAAGCAACAAAACCCCCAGAAAATAAACACAGTGCTAACAAGTAAGCAAACTTTTATGTGTCTAGTTTCTTCATTATAAAAAATGTGGCCAATCTCATAGTGTATTTTTTTTTCTGAAACAACTTTCATTTACTGGTATTTCATGTCACATTTTAACCTAACCTTAAATACCTCTGAGGAGAAAAAGAATAGAACTCCATGACTTGGCAGCTCTGCTATCAACTCATACATACTCTTTAAAAAGTTGTATGAAACTTTCAATTCTCCTCTTGACTCATACAGTTCTTTCAGTTACCTGAATTCACACTAATTCACCAGTGAGCACAGGCAGACATTTTAGCTACAACAAAGCAAAGGGAGAAGATGGGAGGGCAGTACTTCTGTTATATTTAAAAATTAATATGACAAGTTGAAATTATGCACAGTGAGGTGAGGGGTGAAGGGAAATGAAAAGAAATGCATAGCTGCTCAGTTGGACAATTATCAATCAGCAGGAAAGACTGAAGCCTCAAGAATGTCTGCTTAGTTTGCACAGTCGTTTATGTATAAGAAAACCCCCAGACTGATAGGCAGTGGCACAACATTCTATGTTTTAAAACTGTCTGGACACAGTTGAGAGAAGAGATTCAAATTTTATGTAAAAGGCTTGCCCCATTTGAAATCTTCAGTCTTTTACTTTGTATCGGACTGTGAAGGTGCAGGTTTTTTGGAGCACTGAAATATATCTACGCTGAAACTGAAAGTGACTGACCTGGAGTTGAGGTTAGTGAGGGTTACTTTCAGTTAATTAATTTTACTGAAATAAATTCTTCATTTCCAAAACTAATAGAATACTATGTTGTTATACAAATTAGATGATATATTTAATGCACAGAAACACTAAGGCAACAAAATCAGTCAATTATTAAATATGCACATACCTGAGAGCTCTCCCCATTGTTTCATAATTCATGTCAGGTTTGTTTTTGTGTTTTCCCCACAACCTGGACACAGCCTTGGAATCTACCAGTTTGAAAATGCCCTTCTCTCTTTGAGTCCATTTGATATATTTAGGACATGTAGCTTTGTCCTGGAGCAGTGCTAGTAAGAACTCCCAGAGATAAATTGTATTTCCTAAAATGAAAGTATTAAAAAAAAAGAAAAAAAGAAAAAAAAGAAAAATATTAGTTGACTGTATTTTATTAATCATGCAAATAATCTTAAAATAAGAAGCTGGTATCTTTACAAATACATTGTAACATATCATCAAGACTATAAAATAGTGATGGAAGGGCATAGGAAAAGATTCTTGTGAGTTATTATAATCTGTGTGCCCAAACACGCCAGCCACTCTCTCTGTACCAGTCGGGTACCAGCCAACCTACGGCTGTCCCATTCCAACCACCAACACTGGACAGCATCAGTCACCTGGGTGTCCATTTCCCTTCTGCCTAATCCAGTTACAGAAGCATCACTATTGCTTTACCTTGAATAGGAATATGTTCAGGTCTATCCTCTAAAAATGCTGGAAAGTAAGCTGTTGCTTAAATGCTTTGCTGAATTGAGGTGAGTGTTATAATCCTCTAAAAGGCTAAACTAAATCCTTACTTTTAAGAATTAGATTTAAATGGGGCAATCGGTGCTATGTGCTGAGGCAGGCAAATCTTCAAGAATAAAGTACAGTAAAAGGCATTTTTTTTAATCCAGTGAGAGCTTGCACTTGTTGGTAGACAACATTCAAATGTCATTTTGCAAACAAGCAGGCACAAACACATATATGGAAACACATCACATCTGTTCAGTGTTTACCACATATAAATAAACAGTATTAAAATCACAGACTGTGAATAGTTAAAACAAGTACAAAATTTGCATACTTTTTCTGAAATCACATTTAAAGAGTCTAAACTCATACAACTAATGAGACCCTTTTTCCTGTTTTCTATTAAGGCTTTTGGTGTTTGATATCTTTTTGGGAATCTGAACCTGCACATAAGCTTCTTAGCTGTTAGTTTGAGAAAGTAAGTAAAAACTTATTGCATCATGTCCCACAAGTAACTGTGCAAAACCACAGCAAAGACAGCATGTGCAAGTTTCCCAAGTTCCACAAAAAATGATGCCCAGCACATGAGAAAGTGACAGGAGCTCTTTGATAGCTTCAGTTTAAACCAGCAGATTTTTTCAACTTTAACAACCACCAGTCTGACCTTTTTTTAAAAAAGAGGTCTCTCAAAAATTGAAATTCCCATAATGCTGTATTATAAACTATATTTAGTACATATTCATCAAAGTCATCAGCACTGGCAGTAGAAAAATGTTAGCCGCTCCTTCCAGCAGGTGGAAGCTTGAGAAGTGAGCACTTGTAGGAAAAAAACTGCCTTTGCAAATGTCTCTCAGCTTACATAAAATAGCCTGTTTGCCTACAGATACCCCAAAGGCAATGGTTAAGACTGTTAGACAGAAGTGAGAGCATTCCCAGTCATTTATGATCTAATCAAGGGTTCTTTTGTTGTAGTCTAGACTGAAAATGCTCCGCTGTATCAAGGCAACCTGAGAATTTGTCACTGCTTAGCCACTGAAAATCACTATGAAGAGGAGTGGCTGCAAAAAACAAGTCTGCTTTACTGACAAGCTGGATGATATTTAACCTCCTCTGAGTCACAGCAGAAGAAAAAATATGTAGAAAACTCAGTTTTCTCTATGCATCATATCATATAATTACATGGAGAGCTTGTTATCTTAGCATACAATGTCCCTTTAGGGAACAGACAGGCAGGTCTTGTGATTTTCTAGCTGCTTCCCTGCCATGGCTGGTCATATTAATATGCTTTTTACTTCAATTCTGTGTTCCACAAAATGCTTTTCATAGCAGGCAGTGGTTTCAGGCAACAGGCTCCTTTTTATTTCCTTTGGAATTAGCAATTTTGTAACAATGGACAAATGTGAATTATGATGCATCTTTGCTATCATCGACAGAAACATTAGACTCCTCCATCTTCTAATTTTTGTGGCTAGTTGCTTACATATTTTCTATTATTTCATTTGAGCAGCATGTGGAGGTTCCTCTAATACGCTTCTTTCATTTTTACTTAAAAATTAGGTTTTAATTAAAAAAAAAACTAAAAAGGCAGCAAGGTATACTTCATATTGATGGCATTAACATGTTAAATATTTATTGCTTGCCAACAGGACTTTCTTCCTGTTATTGCAGAAAATGCCTCTTCAAAAAAAAAAAAAACAAACCAGCATACTCTTTCTTTAGTGTAGAGATTTTTCTGACTTCCAGAGTCTGACATTCTTACCACACCACCTTCCAGGGCTGGCTGACAAGTACTGCACACATGGAAGCCCATCAGTCCCCAGGTACACAGGCAGGCACCTGTGGCACAGGGGAGCCTCATTTCCAGCTCCCACTGAACGTGGCACAGCTCACTGGTAGCCACGGCACCAGGCTGCCACACAGACACCAGCCTGGGCACAGGGGCAGGTCTTGGACCCAACAGCATTGCAACAGAATTGTTGGCAAAACTGACAGGCACTACTGAACAGTTCAGTCTGGAGGAAATAATTTATCGTATCAGTTATGTGACATTTATTTTCATTTCTCCCTTTTAAATACAGGAGGAATTAAAGAACTATCAAACCCCAAAGTTTTCTGCCAAAGTCTTCAAGCTGTGTTACAACTTTTCTCAAAATTCAGGGCTTGGTACTTCCTGCTGCCAACTTGCAGCCTTGATTAGCTCCTCATGCAGCATTAGACAGACATAGATGAAGCATGTTTTCAAAGATCATCTGTAAGAATAACCACAGCCCAAGAAACACTAATACAATGCAAAGCACTCCCCAAGACTTCACTGAAAACATAGCAGACCCTGTAGGGGGTTGAAGAGTTTACAGGAACCCTTGCAACTGAAGTGACAAATACTTTTTTCTCCCTAGAAACTGAGTATTTCACCAAAAAGCTTGTGCACTTGTCTTTTACTTGCCTTCAAATGAGATGTGAACCACCCCTGAATGTAAGACGTGGGTTTACATCACTAGAGAACTTCTTTTTACAGGTGGCTCAGAAACAATGTTCTTCTAAAAACTTCAGTGACAACTTTGACTTACCCTTTCCATCTTTGTTTTTCTTTTTCACAGATATGTTTGGAGTTGTAGTAGGGGACTCAGAACGAGAAGGTTTTGGTTTCTTCCCTGAAACAAACCACCAGTAAGTCAACTGCAGGTTTAAAAAAAAAAAAAGGAAATAAAAAAGAACAAGGACCTAAAAAAGGAAGAGAGATGTTTCCCCACGTCAAAGAAGATTCAATTTCTACTAAGTTAGGAACTCACTTCTATGCTGAACTTCTTCCTTTTCTACAGCAGGATTGGACCCCCTATGCTCTTACTCTACTTTTAGTAAAGACTGGGGTCCACTTTCCCAAAGTCCATGTATTTTGGAAATTTCTTTGGCTATTTAGGTACTCTTAAAGCACTTAAAACAGACAAGATAAGAAGAATAAACTATTTATTGTGGGTAAGAGTTTAAACAGGAAAAGTTAGTTAAAATACAGAGCACCATCTTGTTCCCTCATCACCAAACTGGAATTCAGGGACAAAACAAGATTGTCTGCTTGTTTAATCAATTGCAAGTCTCCACTGACAGCGTAAAAGGACACTGTCATGTGAAACAAACATTTGTTTCAATCTTGTTGTCTCTTACACCTTTTTCAACAGTGGCTGCAGGTAGAGAAAAGTCACTTGTTTATGACAATCAGAAGAACCAGTAACATGCTCTGAAAAAAACCATCACGTTTTAAAGTCATCATGGTGTCTCTATTTGGTAAGGAAGACTGAAAGGAAGAGCTTAGTTACAACTGATGAGAATAATGAAGAGCATTCATTTGAAAATGTTGCAAAATCAACTACCGAAATATAAGGGAATAAAAAAAATCTTATTATGCTGAAATATTTTTCAATATAAAACCTCAAACCTATTGCTTTATTAGCTCTCATTCCGTGCAATGGCAGTTTCTACAGGTGATGTAATTAATCAGAAACCTTTAGAGCTTCCTTAAGAAATAACAATTTATCTTATCAGGTCTCACAGTGACCCCTTACTACATTGACATTTCCTAAATTACTCCTATACTACCTATGATTTTTTGAGGGCCAGAATAGACTAAGCAGACATAAGACTCGGAGAAACATATTTGTAGTCTGAATAGCATATTGTCATAATTAAAGATCTAAAGAAAAATATTTTTCTTTTTCTCTATTTATTGCACTTCAAAAGAGGCAAAGCTCTGTGCAATCCCATACACTATAACTTTCCACTTCTGCTTTTGTTTTTAGGGGCTGTTTTAGTAAGGAGACAGCTCTGCTGCATCATAAGAGTAAGGGTTTTTCATCAGCTCTGGAAAAAAAAAAGCTCAGTGCCAGCCTACACTGTCTCCTTTGTTCTAAACTTCTAGGTATCTATAAAGAACTCATAAGAAACACTGGTTTTAAGCACTAACATTTTGACATTAACAGTCTTGCCAAATCCACCTTTGCATCTTTTTCTTTCTCTTTTTTTGACAGGGCATGGGAGAGGAGGGATAGTTAGTTGAGAGAGCTACAGTAAGGAAACTCTAGTAACACCTGGAGTCCTCTAACATTCTTGCTTCCATTCAGACAGGATTCATGGCAGAGAACAGGACACAAACACTACCCATTGTTTTGGCCAATAATGTTTTTCTTGATTCAAATGAAGACGGAAGGGAGGAAATCCTACAATATTGGTTTTTTCATGTATCGTGATATGAAAGGATAAAGAACTACTGGAGTACACTTTTCGCAGTTTTTTTTGCACTCACCATTATAAGTTTAAGAAATGTCTGCTTTCCCTAAAATGTCTAGATAAAGTAACTCTTGTATGGATCAGCTTCTACTGCACAAGAAGTCCCTAAGGGTAACTTTGGCCAAGTGCTTTACCCTCCTAGAGTTGTGTCGCAGGAAGACTCTGTTGGGTGCTCCTGTTGTTTCCCTTCTTAAACAGGTGTAAATGTAGACATTAAGGACTAGGGAATGTTATTTTTATGTCACTAATTTAGATCTTACATCTAAGTAAGCTCAGTTCTTAATAGAAAACAGAGTGGATGAGATCTCAGTTAGGTCATGACTGAACTACTGCTGGTCAGCTCCAGGAAACATAAGTACTGGTCCCATGTAATTTATGTACTTCTGATTAGAGATAACCTAGGCTACTAAATATGAATACTACTGCAACAGCAATTCTGGGCTCTCTTTCTTCAACCTAAACTACTTCAGGACATCCTATTTGGAGAATCCTTTACCAGAAGCCCAACCAAAATTAGAAATCAGTGAAGAATGTGAAACTTATTTACAGAAACATATTGATGTTACTGCTGTGTATCTGGGCTAGAGATACTCAAGATGATGCTTTTAAACTACACGATCAGCTATAATCTCCAGGTGCTGACTGATACCATCAAAAGAAACAGTTAACAGAGACACACCAGACATGTTTCCTTTGTTTAAAAGAAGGTATTTTTTGAAAGCACATTTAGTACTAGCACGCTTCCTCCTTTGGTTCAATAGAGCATGAATTTAGTACTTTTCAAAGTACATCCCTAAATTCCTTTTTAGCAGAGAATTTTACAAAGAGGAAAGATGAAGAATGAGCAAGAGCTAAGCCTTATGTGGGGCTATGATAATTTTGGCTAGCTAACTGAATTTATAATTGGTATTTTCACTTTCCTATTTCCATAGCCGAGAAACACTTCAGGTTAGAAATTCATGCCACAAATTAATGTGGTTATTTAGACAGCAAGTTGTTTATCCTGATTAAATATTTTATATCACTCTAGATAATGTAAAATACATTTTCTCATATTGTTTCTGGTGGGTTTTGCTAAAAAAAATATATACAAACATAATAAACGGTAGATATCTAAAATATAATGTGTGTATAATTATGTGACCACTTACTGCCAGATACCTGCCATGGCAAACACAAGACTGAAGGTATTAGTACAGCAAATTTCCAAGTTTCTTTGTCTGACATCCCCTTGTTTTTCCTGTCTTTCCAATCCGTAGTTTGGCAGCTCAATGCTCCGACACCCATGAGTACAAACATCATGCTGAACACATGTTTGGAACTGAGCAGATGGGAGGGTAGAACTCTCCTGCTGCTGCAGCAGCAAGGCCCACAAGAAAAGGAAGTGAAATCACCTCATCACTTCTGGAGAACATTTTCTTGGATGAGCTCTACTTGGCAATGCCATTTTGGCCTAGTTAGCTGGCAATGCTCTCACTATTCATCCCTCTAAGTTTAGCTTATGGGTTATATATGCCAGAAGTCTATAAAATCTATAAAATCCCTATAAAATCATGAGTGATCTCGATGGGGCAAAATGAACACCAGTATTTGCTATGCCTCAAAACTGACTAAAGGAAGGGAAACAGATTCCACTTAAAAAAAGTCCTACAAACAAACAAAACCCCAAAAGAACCCCACCCCACTGCACATCATCCTGAAGTTCAATTAATAATATTTTGCAGCAATTCTTGTACATCAATGCCTTACAAATCCCTGGATATTTTGAAGTAGCACTTCAATATCACTCAGTCTACCTCATGGACACTCAAATTCACTGAAAACTGGTAGCTAATGAAATACTAAGCTGATGCATCTTTTCTAGTGGTTTGGGTTTTTTCTGAAACAAATACACCCATTTGCTGTGAAGCAACTGGTTTTCTCACCTACAGCTGGGGAGGAGGAAGCAGTGGGAGTAGACAGAAGCACAACACAAAAGAGGGTATGAAAGTACCAAACCAAAGAGGTTAAATGTCTGGCAGACAGCAGCTCCTTGTTTTGACACACACAGAAGTCAACAGTAAAAAAGAAGAAGGAAAGAAAAGAACAGAACAAAAAACAACCAGTTTAAAATCCTGTGGTTATCTCACAGCAGCGTGTGCAGCACGGTAGCTTCCCCAGCAGTACTTTTGGTGCAGCTGCTGGTAAAGCTCCCCTCCACAGCAGTTTCAGTTCAGCTTTCTTAGGGAAATCAGAGGCTTCCTGACCCACACCCGTCCCTACAAGACCTTGTGACACACGTGGGACTCAGGCGACTTCCCCAAGATATCCCCAGGCCAATATGCTCTGTCTCACAGATAACAACTCCCAACATTTGGAATTAACAGCAAAAGTAGCAGTAAAAATTACTTTAATTCAGCAGGAGTATGGCTGAGTATCAGGATTCCTGCTCTGGAAAGCTTTTATTTCACAGGGGAACCTGTTAAAGTTCTCATGCTCTAGGATTAGCCCTAGGATTAGTTCCAGAAACATAGTTCCCTTGGTTTATTTTTATTTTAATTTGTTGCAAGAGCACCTAACTTCTGTCTGTACTGCATGACTCTTTCCCTGTAGACATCAGCTTCAGATCTCTGATGGGGTCTACACTGAAGCAGAGTGGGAAAACAGGAGCAGAAGGTCTGGCTAACACCACTCCTTGGCACAGCACCAATGGAACATCACTACACTGTGTAATTATAATCTACTACAAATGGGATTATCACTTACTACAGTATGCAGCTATTAAAAAAATTAAATCCTTCATATTTAAGAAAAGCTAAAATGCTCTCCTCATTCTCCTCCCATATTCTGAACTGATCAAATATCTTCAGTTGAAGGTAAATACAAGCTAATGAAAGTACTTCAGGATTCACAGTAACAAAAGGGCTATAGCTTGTATTGCAATACTGCTCTGAAGAAGAAATATTCCTGTAAATGGGAACAAGCAGAGATTCCTGTTTCCTGTCAGATAAGCCATCTTTGCTACCTCTACAGCATCATTAGCCTAAGCACCAGTGTATGTGCTCACGCTACCCAGGAAGAAAACGCTTTCTCTGCATTCCTAGCTGAGCCCACTGAGTTATTTTGGCCTGACACCCAGAATGGTTCCAGACACCCACAGGGGAAGCAACCATGCCACCCACTGCTCTCCTACTCCACACTGCTGTTCTCCAGTATTATCTTACCTTTTTTCTTCTTTGGTTGTTCAAATTCTGGAGTCTCTGGAGATTCAGCATAAGGGTCTGGGGCTTGGTGAACTTCCACCACCTCAGGGATCCCATCAAGTGTGACTGACACGTGTGTAATAGGAGCCACCATATCATCCTCCTCAGTTGCACCAAACATAGTTGCTTAAGGGAAGGGGAGAAAAGGAATATTTTCACACAGTCATGAGGACTTTTAGAAGCTAGTTCTAGAACAAAAATTTTAACATATAATAAAATTATGACATTTAAGGCCTTCAAGGGAGAAAAGACTAGTTCATAATGGAATATGCTGGCCAACAACATCTTACACAAGTAGAAGCACTACTAAAATAGAAAAATTTAATTATATAACCTACTCCTCCAAAAAGCACAATTATCTGGTGATCACATATTGATATTTAAGGCAATCTGCAAATGTAAGTGTATTTTCTTTTATCTTGACAACATAAACAGACTAATCCTCTATCAACCAAACAAAACAGTGCAATCTAAACCACCCAACTTCATTCATACCTTCCCTCTGTAATTTTTGATTCTGTCCTTTCCTGTTCAACATTGGCATGGCAATGAAATCCTCCATTGCATACAGCACTCGATTTCTGACGCCCAAACTATGTATGTAATGGCTATCTGGAAGCTATAAAATAATCTCACCAATTCCATGAAACTACACTGCACTGAATCCCTCCTCCTTTCACAAATAAACAAGGCAAATATAGATGGGATTTTCTTTCATAAAAAACTTACTTATTCTTTTTTCATCCAACATAGGACCAGGGGAATCCATATTGAGAAGTGCTTCAGCAGCCTCAATTGTTTCCATTGTTTCATCTCCATTATGACAAGATGCTTCAACTAAAAGCAAGAGAGAAAAATAATTCTTAAGAAGCTACAAACTAGACTTAGAGTTTCACATGATATTTATTTGTATTACATTTCAAGAAAAAAATGTGGTAAACATGGTCTTCTACTAGATAAGTAGTAACAGATTAGCTGGGGAGAAAATGCAGACTGCAATAGTTTAACTTATTTAATACACTACATTTTTCAGAATGCATGTACAAAAAAACCCAAAACCAAACCAAATACAAACTCTTTGTTTCTGCCTCTAACCCTTCGCTGCTGAACAAGCACATGCAGTAAAACACAACACCCAAGAACCTGAGAAATATCACTACCACAAGCAATATTCCAGAGAATGTTATTTAAGAAACACAAAATTGCTAACTTCTTATGGTGGTCCAAAGTGTTATCCACAGGAAAACGTGTATATTTTGTGGTATCCACACAAAAACGTGTGGATATGACACTTGAGGACGTGATTCAATGGTGAACATGGTGGTGGTGCTGTGTTGACAGTAGGATTGATGATCTGAGAGGTCTTTTCCAACTCTAATGATTCTATGGTTCTATGAAGGGAAGTGAATTGTGTAAATAAAAGATGCTCATCAAAAATACACAGTCATTTAGCCTGAAGGAGAGACAAAAAAAAGAATCCACAAATTCTATTAGAGAGCATATAATCTAAAGGTATAAGTGAATCCTAAACCATTCAAACTCATGGGAATTACAGGTAGGACTAATAGTGCAGGATCCAAGAAGACACTGGAAAGCAAGCATGAAACATGAAAACAAATACAGAGGGTTGGGAAATCTTTCCAAGTTTTTGACTTCTAGACAATTCCTCATCAGTCTCAGGAGGGCAGTTATCAGACAAACCCAAAGCTCTTGAGCATAAATTTATAGTGCTTAAGGTACATACGAAGGGCCCTCTGAGGGTACTCATAAAAAACATCCAATAAAATATCATTTGGCGAAATAATAGCTGTCCCAAGAAGATAATATTAGTTTAAGAGTGCTTTACCAGAGGTTTTTTCAAAATAAAAATGAAAATAAGATAGCATGAAAAATAAGATACATGGTAGTTCCTGTAAACATTTGTATGTTTACAGGAGTAAATGTAGTACCGTAAACATTTAAAACTGTTTGACACATTCTTTTAGAAATTACTGTTTCTTGGATGGAAATGCATAGGCTGGACTTCCTTATCTTTTGACATGAATTTGATGCAACTTTGGGGAATTTACTTGCATTTATCAAAGTGATAAAAAGGGCTTGCATTAGTATTCCCCTCCCTAGGACACCAAGAAACCTCACTCACTTTCTCAGTCTGGTTGTGAGTCAGCTTCATGCCCTCTCTCCCTGTTTAGCTTTGAGGAATTTTGGGTGGGGCAGTCACAAAAAGGAAAAAAATAAAGGCAGCAGATACGCACCTTCGAACACAATGTAATGACCTTGGAACACTTCTTACGTTTCTTTGCACAAAAGCAAGAGGTTTATGCCAGAATTTCTATACTTAAAAAAAAAAACCCTTAAAAATATCAGAGCAACAACAGAGCACGCAGCTCAGCTAGCACTAAGCAATTATACAATTTAAAAAAATCAGCCAACAAAAACCCCGTGGTTTCACCCCAAATGTTTACAGCTTCAGCAGTCGTATCATTAGGAGAGGGCAAAGATGAATGCTGACAACCACGCATCAGCCCTACCTCCTCCACTCAACTGTGCTTTACAGAAGCCTCCTTTCCTTCTGGACTTCTTTTTCTTGACCTTAGTCCCAACCATGCTCCAAGAGTAAGAGGCTCAGGCTAAGACAGAATTAAGCAAATGGGTGTTGGGAACCCCTGATCCATACAGCAACTGTTGTCTACAGGACCACCTGAACCCCATATCTTGCAAAGACATTCAGGCAGTTAAGGATATCTACTTTCTGGCTGATATCTCCGAACAGTCTTAAGAAATGAGAAACACAGAGTTGGGGAGGAGGACAGCATGAAGAGAAAAGGGGAGGTATTGTGTATGGACTAAGGTCCTGGCCTGGGAAGCCATAGAGCAAGACAGAGCAGCAAATCACTGACTATTCTGTCCGGCAGCTGGTGGGCTCAAGAGCTCAGCCACAGAGCATCTCAACTCCAAGAGCCCAACAGCATCCCCAGGGAATATCTAACCACCTGAGGAGGAGACAGAACTCATACAATCCATGCAGCCCACAGACATGGTCCCACTTGGCCTGGTGCTGATGGCTTGATCATTTCTGGTTCCAAGTCTTAGCTGGATGCAAACCTTCCATGCTATCTACCAGTGTTACCAAGACCTCAGTAAGGATGTCACCCTAAATAGAGGCATGCAGCACTACCAAAGCAGCTGTTCTTAGTTCCAACATTGTTTGAATGGACAGGAAGGTTAACCTACCATGATCCAGCTCAGCCAAAGCCATGGAGTGTGGCTGGTTTACACTGCCACAAACAATTTGAAAGCAGTGGTCCCACCAGGTTCTCAGCACTGCAGGCATGGAGGAGAGAGCTGCTGCTGTCTCCTCTTTCCCCAGCAAGGTCTGTAGGAGGACCAAACCTGCTTACTGGCTTTCAGGTACTGAGGTAGCGGAGCAGAGTCACTCTTTCCCTCTGAATAATAGCAGGTGAAGCAGAGGTTGCCAGCTTTACATCGCTGTTATACCATGGGGATAAACCATGTGTTACACCATCCTCACCCAAGACTAATCAAAGAGCATAGAATAGTCATATAAATAATGTAAGCATAGAGATTAGTATATTTAATGATCACAAAAAATATAAGCATATTCAGGAAACTAGCCAGTCTGACATTCACAAGACTCTCTGGCAGTCACACTCTCAATGCCAGAGACTGTCACTGCTGTGTCCGAAGCCCTTTTACAGTGGGCAGCTCCAGCGAGCTGATGGCGACCCCCTTGACTCCCCATACACCCCATCCCACACACTCAGATCAGGTTTCCTTACTGGTTTGACCCCAGGTTTCCCATAGCAGAGCCTCAGATGTCTCATTCCACAAAGCCATTTATTCATGGTGCAGTAACACCCAGCCTTGCAGAAACAGCCCAAGCTGCTACCTCGAGGAGGACCTCCAGCCAAGGAACCCCTGGGCTTTTACACCCCACCCTGCTGGTGTCACTGGTCTTACCCTCCATTGTTACCCAAAAGGACAGCAATTCCTGGCTCCTGTTGTGTCTCTCAGTGTCCATTCACCTGGCTGGCTTCACCCATCGTCTTGCCCTTACCTTGGGCTCCTACCCAGAGCTCAATTTGTTTTTCAGCCAAGTTACCTAGACCAGATGTATTCCTCAACAAGAGCAGCAGCACTATCATTCTATCCACAGACACAGAATGGCAAAAATAAGTTATCTTAACCACTTCAGTGCTCCTGCCAACATCCTTCAAGCCTCTTCTGAGAAGATGACTTCACAAGGTGGTTTAAGACAAGTTAATATTTTCCTGTTGCTGAAAAAAACAAGGACTGTGGTTCTTCCTCCCATCTCTGCCCCCAGTTCATGATCCAAACTTGTCACTTAACACATCCCAAGCTTCACACTTTTTGGATCAACCAGTGAGACAACTAAGCTTTATAAAACATCTGAAAAGCTTTCTGGGGTATGGCTGGATTAGCAAGTTCAATTACAGGAACTCAGGAGCTAAAACAAACAAGGTGAGGGGCACCTCACAGAGGAAATGGAGGACCACCTCTATCCCACTAGCAGCAAGATAGTAATTCGCATCCCTCACCATGAGAGTGCTCAGAGATAACCAACTCAGCTACCAAAGGCAAGCTGGTGTCTCTTCTTTTAGTTTTTCTCTTAATGTTGCAGAATGGCATTCCAATCACTGGGAGTTATGATACAGTCACAGATTTAAGAAGAATTGGAATGAAATGGCTTATTTGTTACACTTGGCAAAGTCAGAGCTGAAAGAACAAGGGAGGGAAGTATAATTTCTGAGAAGTATCAGGTTTCAAATGTTATCTTAAATAGACAGCAGCTTTTTTAAAAAAGGAAAAAAAGGAGGAAAAATCTAAAAATGGGGATGGAAAAAGTGAAAAAGGAGAAGAAAAAATGGGTGAGGGGAAAAAAGGAAAAAGGGACAAAAAAAAGGGAAAACAAAAAAGAGAGAGAAGGTGGGAAACTACACCTAAAAAATGTCTTCAGTTTTTTCCACAGATACTCTACAAGTTTTTGTTTATCTGAGCAAGCCACAAATGTAAGCCTCTGTATCTGTATGCCAATTTCAGCCCACTTACTGTAAATCCAGGTTCACTATGAATCAGTGTTAGTACAGGCTTGCCCAAACACAGCTTTCTGCTCTGAAACTATGCCTCATGTTGGAAGTTCCCCACCTTAGTCCAAAGTCCTGCTTTCCTTATTCTTGTCTAGTGTCTTTTTTGAAATTTTTACACCACTTCAGGCAATCCTGCCCCATTGCCATTGCTTCCCCAGCAGCTGGCAGCTCCAGAGAGTGGACAAGGCAAGTCCTTCTCCAGGCCAAGGTAAGGGCTGTGCTAGTCATAGCTGTGTTTAAATTCACTGCTGGCTTTACTAGAGACAAAAAAAGGGACTGCAGAGCCTCAAAATAACGTCGGAAGAAATCTGAAGTTCCCAAAAGTAAAAAGAGATCCATTAAACACAGACAGAGCCCCCTTTTACAGAACAACTGGCTACTAAATTTAAGCACTTACTTTTTAGTATCAACTCTGAGCTGACTGTTACCGGACACCGGAAAACTCAGTTTAAGAATACAGGTACTTCAGGAGACCCACACATCACCATTCATTTTCTTCATAAAATAAGGCTTTACAATTTATAAATAAAATTACCTCATTGGGGAGGTATATGAAAAAACCCTCTCCATTTTTAACCAGACACTACAGGCAGTAACTGAAACCATATCCATTTTTTTACAACTGGCATCTCATCAACTCATAATCCTCACAGATTAACATTGTGAAGTTCAGTTTCCACCTAACTATTCCTTTTGATTTCTTTGTACATCACAAATAACCACCAGAGATGCTGGGTCTGTGAAGGACTGCTACAATATCACAAAATGTACAAGGCAAATGCCACCAAACTTCAAAATGTTGTAGAATAACTTCTGAACTGGTTATTAAGAACTGTTATCAATCTGCAAAAATGCACACGTCCATGTTCCTTATTCAGACTAAGGCACAGGGCATTTAAATGCAAGTTTTCTGTCCCTCCTCTCTCATCCCCCCCCCAAACTGTCTCAGTGCAGCCACTTCCCCGACCCCATGAAACAATGCCAGAACAGATGAACAACAACAATTACTTCCTCCTTCTTGTGCACCTTATAAACATAATTAGCCACATTAATAAGATATACAAAGTGTAGCAAATTTTAGCATCTGAGAAGCTGGCCTCGAATTTCTGCAGCAGAAAACATTATCCCTTGTATTTTTCAGAGAAAAAGAATTTCAATATTCCATTTAGAGATAAAACTAAATTCAAAGCCAATTGCTCCAATTAATTTTGTTAATCACCCTTTCTTACATGATTGCTAATCATTTAAAATCCCATAATACTGGCAACAAAGAGACCACAAAATTGCCATCACCGTTTCTTCCAGGGAAAAGTGCTTTTAAAGAGGAGTGTGATAAGGCAGGTCTGCATATTTATTATAAAAAAATGACAGCACGAGTGTTAATGTACTAAAAAGCAGGTTGCTGCCCTCTCAGCAGGGCTTCATGTGAAACAGACACTGTTCTTATAGTTTTCTGTAGGTTATAATTTATACTACAGGTAAGTAATCACCGATGTGCAATAGCTGTGCTGTCGAAGGGCTGAAGCTACAACCTGTAGATGAAAAAAACCTACCAGTGTCCATTATTCTGCAGATAGATCCCTAAAAAGTAAATGTTTCAGTTTCATGAGGCCTACTGCTAATTTCTGTTAGTCCAGGAGAAAAGAGAAGCTTATTGTACAACAGTCATAAAACCACTGAAAAGTTAGTAACTTAAAAAAAACTAAACCCCTCATATTAAGCCGTCATCACTTAGTAATGTTTAGTCATTGATGATGGTGGTTTCAGTTTTGTTTTGCTGTGAATTTCAGGCTTATAAATAATTTAATGTGGAATTAGTACAATCTTTATAATGCATGATCCTCACTCAAAGGCATAACGTGGAAGTGACTGAAAAGACTGGTACAAACTTCAAAGAGCAAAGCGACTCATTTCACTGTTGAGACTAAACATGCCCTTGAATAAAATCAAGAAGGAAACTTCAAAGAAGAGAAGGAGGGGAAAAAAAAGCATCTGAAAAATAGAGTAGGTGGGAAATTTCAGTTAAGATTTGCTCCATTTCAGAGGCAGCCTACAGCAAGCTGTGCTTGAACCGGGTCTCTGCCACACAGCAGCCTCCAGTTCCAGTGGGCAGCTGTGGCCACAGCCAATGCTTGCCTGCAGTGGGCAGGGAGGTGACAGGGGCCGCCTGCCCCCATGTCCTCTCCTCACCTCCTGTGGGGCGCCTTCACACCCCTGGGCCCCAAACTCTACCCTACTAGAGTCGTGCTGGATCGCTCCCTGCCAGAAACCACGGGCTGATCTCCCTGCCCAGCCTGCATTCACCCGCTTTCCAAGGAAACCCACAGCATGCACAGTAGCAAGCAGGATGGAGAATGTGAAACAGATAATCAGTTAGCATCTCCGTCCCAATAACAATCTCTGCAAAGTGGCAGCTCTCAATTTCTAAGGACTTTGCCTTTTGAAGAAAATCAGACTGCTTGAACTACAATGGATGATGGGAACAATACTGTACTTATCTGACTCCAAAGTATCCCAGAAACCTTTGGACACCATCGGTTACAAGGATTACATATTTTCAGTTTCTGGCAGCAATTTGCAAACCCTTCTCATGTGACCAGCAACAGCAAAAAAAAGTTAACAAGAGCAACAAGGGCATTCACAAGAGTGGAGTTTCACAATTACTCATGCAAGTAAAAATTCACACACAAGATATTACAGTGAACATGGATTCACAAAAATGATCCACTGTGAAAATTCACACAGACGCATTAAGTGGTGCTTAAATAACACACTGAGGAAATGCCATTTGCTGTGTGAATAATTAATAGGAACAGCAAGTGAATAGTTGGCAAGAGGTCTCAACTCAAACAATGTTTGAGTATGTAAAATCTTCTTGAATAATAACCTATTTCTATGGTCACAGTCTGTTCACAGATAATTCACTGTCAAGGAATAAAAATGAGCCGTTTTCTTCAGATAAAACCATTTACGGAGAACAGTCATGTCAATTTACTCTGTGAACTGTTCCTCATGTCAAAGTTTGTCTAGTTCTTATTTTGCTTTTAGTAGTAAAAGATTGTATGGTATCAGAGTATCCCTTTGGAAAAAAACATCAAAAGCATGAGTGAAATCAGCAAGCTGTCTGCATCCCTGGAGACAATCCAGGTGGGGAGCTTAGTAGCTGAAAGGAGACTGAAGTTTCAATCCCACCTTGGACACTTGGGTCTGCAAAAATGCTTCAAATAAATGCATTATGATTTTTTTAAAAATGTGACACCTTTAAGCTTTCCTCTTGAGAACTGTTTTCCCTTTAGGAATACCTTTTCTAACAGAATTTACACAAAACATGTATTTTAAGTATTAATCATTATTAGAGATCCAAAACTAATACTATGCTGAGCATGCTTACACCAGTAAGTCACGCTACTGTGCATATTTTATGGCTAATAAATTAACTCAGAAAGTTAAAAGCAGCACATCTACTCAAGCTGCATATTCCAGCTTTTTGGTATTTATGTTTACTTAGAAATGTACCACCTATTAAATAAGAGCAAACAAAACCTATGAAGAGCAAAGAAAAATCTTGTTGGTACTCTGAGCAGGACTGCCTCAAACCATGGATGAAGCTGATGGATGAAACTCTTCACCATTATCAGCTGTGCAACTGGGATTGCAAGCCACCTGCTAACAGAATTAATGCCATTTTCTCTCTCTCTTACAGAATTAACAGCATTCAATGCAACTATTTATTCTGTTCCCTGTTGTTTTTTGTCATTAAGCTTTTTCCACCATTAATCACAAACATCTTGGTGCAAAAACATGGCACAGAAATATTTTTATTGCCAACCTGTGAGGGTTATATCATCATCTTCTATGATTTGCTCTTCTGCGACGTCCAGAGAGTTCTCAGTGATCATGTCATTAGGTTCATCCACGCAGGTTAAACCAGAGTAGTTATGTAGGAGTTCTGCACTAGGAACATGCTCCACGATGACAGCAGGGAAAATAGATGGATCACCAAGCTGGAGTGTAGGGGAAAAAACCAAACAAAAATAAAAAATTGGAGTAGTTAGATCACATCCAATCTAACTAGTCACTGATTAATACTTCAACAGACTTACACTACACCACTTGAATATTAGACTGTCAGGAGTGAGTACCAAAGAACAAGATGATTCTTAGTACATGAATCCAATAGCTGCAGTGTTCCACTGTGAGCCAGAGGCTGAATATCACTGTAGTATCTAACTTACTGACTTTACTCCAGTATGTAATACCAGACTTCCATGGCATGATTTTGCAGCATTAAAGGTGACAATAGAGTGGAATGGCACAGCACAGTAACTCCTAAACCTTGCTGGCAATAATACTGCATAAACAGCTTGCTGCAAGCACCTTCACCTTTTGCTCTGCCCATCAAGCTGGGAGTGAGAGAGTCCTGTGGCTGTCAGGATTGGATGAAGCTCTCGCAGGCACCAAGTTTCCCTGGAGACATTATTTGAAGATCACTATTTTAGGGGACACTTGCTAAAAAGATGAAGGGGTGTAACAGGTTGATGTAAGTGCCATAATACGTTCCCTCTCTAATTCTTATGGCTTTAGTCACTTGACATTACTCATACATCCCCTGCACCTCTCCCTCCACTTTCCTTTCCTGAATCTACTTTCAGACATCATCTTGTTCTCTTGATAGTTATTTTGCATCAGAGAATCAGAACAGAAGAGATAGCTGGAAAATGCAAATTAGGCTGACCAGCAACAACAATAAAATGCACACACTCTGAGGAGGAAACCGTTCAACAGGAAGAGGTTTTCAGAAAAATAACATCTACTACAGACAGAGTATTTTCCAAAGTGAGTCTTTTAAAATGTCATTTGCAGGAAGAAAGTCATAGCTGGTGATAGCAGAGCAGGTTGAAAGGAAGTCTAGTGTAACTCTAAGGTTCCTTCATTACAAAAATAAAACATGCTATCAAGTGTGGGAAGCTTAAAAACAAGAAAACAAACAAAGAAGTTGCTAAAACATGTTTCTGAGAACACCAGTGTATGTACATTTGGTCTCACCTTCCACAGAAAAGCACAGATTACAGAATCATAGAATGGCCTGGGTTGGAAGGGACCTTAAAGATCAAGCTAAAATCCCTCTGCTGTGAGCGGGGACATGTTTCACTGGACCAGGTTTCTCAGAGCTCCATCCATCCTGGCCTTAAACAGTTGCAGGGCTGGGGTATCCTCAACTTCTCTGGGCAACCTGTTTCAGTGCCCCATCATCCTCACAGTAAAGAACTTTTTCCTAATATCTATTCTAAATCTGCCCTCGTTTAGTTTGAAGCCATTCCCACCTGTCCTGTCACTACATGCTCTTGTAAATAGCGTCAATGTTTCTTGCAGGCTCCCTTCAGGTAGTGAAAGAAAGAGCAGGTAGTTTTATTTCATCACACAAGGAAAAAATACAAGGACAAACCCAACCACATGATTATGATCTTGCTTAGAGTTTGTTCATGTATCACTCCTGTCACTACACATGCCAACACCAATGGAAAATGCTATCACAGCTCAACACAGACAAGGCTATGGGACTAAGGTTCCCTCCCCTAGGGAAGAGTCTGGGCTGTAAGTAACTACTGAAAGTAGAAAGTTCAATTAGAAGTTTTAAAAGGCAGTAATTACCACTTTAAATTGCTCTGTGTTTTGTAAAACATGTCTCAGCAAAAACTGTGGTAAAGAGCAACCAGGATAAAAGGAAGAACTAAGAAACAAATCTAGTATTTTAATGGGCTTCTATCATGGACATCTGCTAAACAAAAAAGCCCCAACAAAACCAAAATTAAAAAAAACAAACTAACAAATAACCAACCAACTCTATTAAACATAAGCTTCAAAAGAGAGCAATGTTGTAGGAGATCAATAAAAACGAACAAAGTGCAGACCAGTTAAAGCCCTCTTGTGCAATCAATGGTGCCAGATGATAGGCGTATATCACGTCAAGCAATGGGCCAGCTTCTACCCAGACCTCTAACTAACGCTGCATCATGCCAGAGCTGAGGAACCAGAAATCACTGGTGGCCAAGAGGTCCCTGCTGTTCCTGGGAAAGAGTCATGTTCACATTCTGTATCCTATTTGTTTACTGACTGAAACATCCTTGATCCTATTTGCTTCCAGACAAGAATAAACAAATAGACCAGATTAAATAAAAGCCACATCAATAAAACAAAGATAAAGCCCTGTAAAGAAAGAAGAGAAATAAAAAGTTGTATGCATTAACGAAAGTTTTACTTTTAACAATATGTTTCATAAGCTACAAGGAACATGGTCCATGACAGCCTCCTTACTGAGATACAATTGATGTTCTAAAAGTAAGTTAAATACCTGTTTCAGTAATATGCCACAGTACTTAATTTTGGGATGTAAGTCACATCTATTGTACAGCCATATGCAACTACATTTAAAGAAAAATGTAAAAAAGATTACATCCAACTATCCACTCAGGCTGCAGTCATCTGCAAAGGAAGAAGAGCACATGCTTTGCCAAGTACCTGTTCAGTATTCTAGTGAGCAGGTAAAACCTATGGAGTTTAGGCAGGGAAGATGCAAGTAAGAGCAGTTGAGTCTTCTCATTCTGTTCTAGTTTATAGGCACTAAGGGTGAAGTTCATCTCACCAAACTAGCACTGGTACAGGCACTTCAACATGAACTAGGAATCCCAGGTATCCTTCAAAGCCAATAGATAGAAATGGTATTTCTAGGGTACCATTTCCATGCCCAGTGTTAGGCTCCTGTGCTAGAGCAGGATGAGTCATGCCCCAAAACCACTTATTTCTCTGCTTTGACTATAAAAGGGGAGAGGCGTTTGGATGTTCATTTCTGTTGCAGGCAACTGTGTCCCACACACATCAGCAAAAGGCCAGCTTCCTCCCTGCCATGTCTTCAAAGCGAAGTGCTCCTTTCTCCCTGCCTCCACCATTGCATCAGCTCAATAGCTGCAGCATCTGCAGCAACATATCAAGTTGCTTGTGCTCAGGATAAGCCTTACTTTAGCTTCTTCTGAACAAAACAACTACTCTGGCTCAGCACCATCCTTCTCTAATGACTGATGCTCACACCACTGACTTGGCCTCACAGAGAACAAGTTGTAAAAAATTGTTCCAGAATAACAAATGAAACACAGATAAAGCAAACTGATTGTTGAATGTTTTCAGCTCAGTTTCTCCAAGTCCTATTTATATGACACCCTATTTGTCACTTTGCTGTGAAACCTAACTGCAAAAGTCCAGACATCCATGTGTTTCTGGAAGACGCGTCATGGCTGACCAAAATGTTTCCTGTGGTACAGAACATTCACACATTTCAGCAGCAGCTGGTTTGATCCATATGAGGAGATGTGTTCTGCTCTGCAAGATTAAACTGTATTTTGACTGTGTCGAGAAACAACCATCATACACATATTCCGACATGGTCACTGTGTCTGTCTGCAGGCAGAGATACCCCTATGGTGGGGAATACCTTTCTGACTGAACTCGGTGCCAGACTATCCAAGGAGCCTGCTCACACAATGTGCTTCTGAAAGACTGGAGATGAACAGAGAAGCATTCACTCATGGCAATACTCTTTAAATGTCATTTTCTTTAAATTAGTCACAGTTTTGAACTGGAAGAATTAGATTAAATATCACTTCTTGTGGTCTTTTATTTTAAAACTCTTGTTACAACTACTTCCAATTCATACTGTACAATGGTACAATATATGTATGTGTAAAGGAGAGCACTCTGGACTCTGAATCCCAAGGTCCTGAGTTCCAGTCTCAGTGGGGACCATCCCTTGGCAGTTCAAGCCTCCCTGCCATCCCATCCCATCACATCTCGGATGCTCAGCAGGGTCAGTCCAAGTCAGTACCGGGTGCTGTGACAGTCCCGAGGACTTCACTGTCACTGTCCAAGCTCACTCAGC
>JAWWLZ010000001.1:58435710-58465502 GCA_035041345.1 Poliocrania exsul | reverse complement strand
TTCGCAAAGTCTGGCCATACATACACAATATATGGACTTTCTTTTCTGCCATGGTATTGAAACAGGAAGGCCTGAACAAATTCTTATATGCTCTTATTGAAAAAAGCATTCACACAACTGCAAACAAATCTAATTTGAAATGCATTTTTGTGGAAGTGGTCACCACTTTTTTGTACAATATTCGTAATTGCTTATGATTTCATTAACAAGCATTTCATTCAGTTTTAAATGCTATCACCAATGTCTGCAGATGTACATATGACTGCTGAGAGGTAAAATCTCATCTCAGTACTTCACTGGAAGTGCCTGAATCCCAGTCGAGAGCCAAGCTAAGCCTTCCTGTAGCTCTGTTTTTGTAACACACAAAAATAACTTTGTACACATTTGCAACTGCAGAAGAGCCCCTGTTTACTATGACTCCCTTTGAAGCTGGGATGTAATGGGAAGTACACATAGGGAGAGCACTAAATTAAGAACTAGAAGGTAGTCATTCAATTTCAACAAAGTAAATTACCTCTCTAATAGCAAGATCACAAAATATTTTATTTCTAACACAAAGGTGGTTCTGCGTGCACTAATCAAGAGTGCAAACTATGCCAAAGTTTAAAAAAGTCCAAAATTAAAGGGGATAAATCAGCAATGATTCTCAAGAGATTCATAAAAGACCCATTTGTGTATTTTTTCCTTTTGCCTACTTCTACTGCTTCATCTCTCATGCAAAATACAGTGAAAATATATGACACCCTAGCTCCACAAAGTTTTGACTTGTCTTCAACCCATCTCCCATGTCTGGATACATAAAAGAGTGGAGCTACTGCTGAAACTCTCCCAAATCTTAGACACCAAATTCCTTGCTGTAGTTTATCTACAAATCCATCCTGTTGACCAACTATTAACAATTCAGACTAGTGCAAAGCTTCATACAGATGCTGAAGTCCATGGAAAGTCCCATGAGCAGGTCCCTGAAAACATTAGTCATGCTCCATAACCCCCAAAAACTGAACCCCGTCTTCCTCCAGGGGCCAAAGACAGCAATCTTCCTTCCTGCTCTCAAATTCTTCTAGCATGTTTGACATGCTGACAAGGTGTTGCTTTTTTTCTCTGAGAATTGTCTCATCAGTTGTCACCAACTGACAGAAGATCAAAACACTACCCTGGTTGTGGAAATGGAAAATAAGGAAGGGGATTTCTTCTGCTCTGAAGGTACTGTCTTCTCACACTATAAGTCTTCTAAGGAAAATAACTTGCCCTAGGAATATGGTGACCAGCTTCTAACTTGTGTGGAATAAATTTTGTGCAAGTGAGAGATGAGTGGAAAGAAATGCATGCAATAGATAAGAGAAAAGCTACATGAGGAAAAAAAAAAGAAAGAAATCTCAGGGGGAAAACACCTGTCTTTTTAATGGAACAACAGAATCCAGATTCAAAATATAGATAGTAATTTATTAAAAAAGAAACAACCTCATTACAGATTTCACAATTTTCCTTAAAGTCTTCATAAAACTGCAAGTGGATAAGGCGGGAAACTTTCTGCAAAAGCTGGAAATAGCAAAAAAATGAAGACATTGGTCTTGACCAGGTGACAATATTTCAAAAAGCCTATGGCAACATCAGGGAACGTGGAAGAGCAAACCAAGGCATGAGATAATAGTAGAGAAGTCAAGGCCCAATCTGAGCTTGGTCCCCTCTTCCTCAGAAGAAAGGATAGAGAAGCATCTCTCAGAGATACAGAAAGGGTCTTCAGGCACAGGTTATTACACACATCAGAGCCACTTGAGAGAGCACCTCCTGATATAGAGCATCATTCTGGGAACCATGTTACCAACTTAAGAGCTGTAATGATTCAGCTTGTCCCTGGCACCATTTAAAGCTTCCTAGTATGGACCTAGCCCCTGTGGCTGCTTTTATCCAAGTTGTTAAATTAAGAATGTCCTGATCAAATAGCACAGTAGCTGTAAGTCCACAAAGGACTAAATGAAAAGACACTGAGAGAAGAAGCTGCAGATAGGAAGAGAAGCAGGTTTAGGCAGCAGCACTGACTCAGCCAAAGCCTGTATGAGCTCCTGTACAGTTTTATCTATGCAGCTTCTCCCTCTCTCCCATCCTCTGAACAAAAATAAACCCCAAAGTAAAGGAAAACAAACAAACAATAACCCCACAAACAACAAACAACCAAAACCCAAAACAATGAAACAAAAACACAGAAAGGAATGGGGGGGGAAAGCAAACCCTTTATTTTAAGCAGATCTCTGTCATGTAGCAGGAGCCAGATAGGTTATCAATAGCCTTAGCACAAGCCACTTGTTCTCATCTCAAAATACGAGGATATTTTCTTTCCATTTTTTCCTCACCATACATCCACTATGTGATAAACGAACCCTCCAAGAAGAAGAAAAAAAAACAAACTAAAAAATCATTCTTTTCTAAACTGCAAATGATAAAGCTGATAAGAGCAAGACTTTCCCGTTCACATGAGTCCATGTGATTGAGCCCCTCCCATTGGCATTGCCACTGAATGCTGAATGCTTACATTTGCAAATGGACTGTTCATAATTTATGGTTGTTTAACCAAGACTTAAAAAAAATTAAACAAAATAGCTATGAATTATGACTTCCCTGAAATACTGAGCCTGGCTGTCATTTAGACCCTGAACCTCTCCCTGCAGCTGTTCCATGTCCCAATACTCTTGGCACAACAGAGCTTCAGGCAAAGCCTTGTCGAAAAGAAAAGTTCCAAAGTCCTTGCAATGACAGCTTGTGGGGGCATCACAAAAATAATTATTCAAAGATCAGTTAAATAACACCTCTATATGAATGTCACCTTTTGTATACTGATGAAGATCAAAAAAAAAAGCCAAAAAACCCCTTTTGCCCAACAGAGAGCACTTCCAGAGCTACATTTTTTTCAAAATACAAAAACTGCGTTACCCATCTTTAAATACACATCTTTAAATACTTTAATCTACTCAGAATTTAAAAACTAGGAGTAACACTAGCTCCTATGTGGTAAGAAGCAGACCAATCAAATACAAGCAAGATTCAGTCTTTTGGGGCTAATGTGGCACTACGAATCCTTTGCCAAACAACATTGCTCCAGCCTCCCAGGTCTTTCCTCCTGCAGTCTTTGCAGGACTCCTGATCTACCTTCACGCAGCCAGCTAGCTGACCTACCTGCATCTTTGATGTCTGAATTAAGTCAACCCAGTGATGTAAGAGGAGCTTACATCTGACTGTTTGCGACAATGGACTTTCTGCTATGCACTCATGGTCTTTGATTTCATCACCTTTAGGATATGCTACAGGATGCCTTCTTGCCTTGGGCTTCATCTGGAGCAGACTTTAGTGGGGTTATGGGAGAAACATCATGACTGAGTTTGTTCTGAAGCTGGAGAAAACTCTGTTTAGGGAGGTTTTACCATCCTGTGAGTGCTCCTTAGTATTTGTGAAGTTTTTCACATAAGCACCTGAAGAAATTGCAAGAGGCAGAATGCACAGCTAAACTGAACAAAACCATGTCTGCTCGCACTATCCCTTCAAGGAATCACACTGAGTAGCCCTTGCCATCTCAAATCTCCCCTCTCCCATTGGCTTGTAAAGTAAAGCCAGCAATGAACAACCAACAGAGCTAATAAGAAAGGCTCATTTTCGACTATGCTTGTGCAATTCCCATATCTAAATCTCCAGGCTACCACAAGCTCTGGAAAAATACAGGGAAGGAAGTTACATTACTAATTCCACCCAGAACTGAGTTAGCACTTTAGAGAGACAACACTCAGTTCACTGAAACGATCGCATGACTCTTAACAGCAGCAACAGGCCACTGACCCAGCCAGATATTAGGCCATACAGAGAAACACAAACAACATTATAAAGCCAGAAGTCTTTTTTTTAGAGAGAGGAGAATAAATGCTTTTCACATTAACAAAAACAGGAACAGTTTGTCATGGCACTTTTTAACCATTTAAGAACTGTTTCTCCACAGTACCCAGACACCTAATTTCTTGTTGATAAATGCAAAATCTACTATTAACCACCAGCTATAACAGAACCACATGATTTTTAGAATAGGAATCCTACACTGAAGCTTCAGGACTCACAGGATGTGGTTTAAATAATCAACATCTAACTGAGGCATATTTTCCCTGCAGTGTGAAAGAAAGCAATTTAAATTACATTCAAGTTTATTTCTGAATAGTTGGCATGCAATAACATAATTTGGAAATCAATCTGTAAATAACAGCGAGCAGGTACATACTGTCCCTTCCAGACATCTGTAGTGTGACAATTACTTTTATTCAGAATTTTATCCAAGCATACTGGAGAAGTTGACACTACTGTAAAATACCAGAATTTGGGGAATTCTACATCACACATGCATGGATTCTATTGGCACAAATCAGTAAAACAGGAAAAACTTTTTTGGACCAGCATGTCTCTGCAGTATTGCAGAAGTCATAACATTTCAACCGATTTCTGTTCTGCCCATGCAAGTTACAGGAAGCAACAGGAAGCTTTTGAAACAGCACAAAGATTCTGCTGCAACAATAATGACCTCAATGTTTCCTTTTTGTGTTTTACACCACACTTTTTCCTCATGTTTAATAACACTCTTAAGCACCAACTTGAACAAATATGGTTTCTTACACCGTCCCATACCTGCTGCTCATCCTCCATGACGTTGCTGGCAAATTCAAACACGAGCTCATTCTGCTGTACAACTGCTGCCATAATAACGCATTCCCAGGTCTCAGCTCCACATACAAAGGAAAATGTTCTCGAATGCAAAAGACTGGAGAGTGTCACCGAGGTCCAGCTGAGCAGAAATCACAAAATCAGTTGAGTATCAGTGTTCGTATTTCTTAGACCATCAGTGTTCCTGGGCTTCTCTTTTCAAAGGGAAACAAACCAAGGTAAATCCTTTCCTGAGTTGTTCTTCCCACCTTGATAGCCTTTATCACTGTAGAGGAAAAAAATTATCATTAAAAAAATATTACTTTACCTATCTGAAATAGTAGAAGTTGCAATAAAGCAATTAAACTGTTCTAAGTCCAAGGAAGTCAGACACTTTTGTGAAAAGTTATTACTTTTACTGATTAACATATGTGAATTTTCATTCCCTGAAACGAATTTTCATTCCTGAAACAAAACTGGTTCAGAAAGTAAGACATCAGTTTCAAAGTGTTTCATATTAAAAATACAAGACTGAGGAAAATTTACAAACATTAACAAAAAGAAAATTCATGTTTTCATTTGATTCATATATGCACTTTTCACATTCATTAGTAACGCTCATCTTTACAGTTTACTCAAAGTAAAAATACAAACCCCAGACTGATCTACCAGGCTGTAGGATATCTCAAGTATATCTATCACTTTTCTTCTTCACACACAATTCAAATTTAGTAAAGTTGTTATTTTGCAAGTAAAATGCTCTAGGTCTTGAATCTCAGTGTGAAAATGACGAAACCAGTACTTAAATTCTTTTTACGATACAGAGAGTCCCCAGGTTCCTACAAGAAGCAGATCTTCAGCTTCACGTTAAAAATGCGCTGTAAACGTACCCTTATCTCTACCACAGGCTCAGAAGCCGCCGGAAGGAAACAGCACTGACCACGTCATGGCAAATTAGAACTGGCAAAAAAACTGCACAGTACAAAGCAAAAAAAAAAAATTCCCAAACTACAGAATGTAAACAGCTTCAGTGAAGGGATGCGTGCCTACAGCTCCCATGTTTCACTTACTCATCAGTGCCAAAAAGGTAAACAAGGTTTACAAAGCTCCCCGAGGGGTTGTGCTGCACCACTCCCGGAGGAAAAGGCCAGGCAAAAAGTGATCTTTGCATACAACTAGGGTGACCCATACATAAACAAAATAACCTACCATCTCAAAAGAGTAACAGGAACAGGTGTCTAAAATTTGGAACCTAAGACAGTATGTTGGTGTCTAGGAATTTCAATCCATGTATTCCAAAGGAAACAAATATGGGGTTCCTAGCTTTTTGAGCAAAATTCTTCAAACTGCCTTTGATTAAGGGCTGCTGTGACAGAAGGATAAGAGCCAGAGGTCTACCTAGCACATAACCATCCAGAGAGAGACTCCCAGGAAAGCCTCTGGGCAATTCCAGTGCTGCTAGTAAGGATCAGCATCTGCCTTTGTACAGGAGGTTTAACTTGGCCTTGGTTTTGCAGTAGGCTGAAACTCAAAAAATGAAGGGAATCTTCCTCTCCCCAGTGCCAAGCAATTTAATTAGGGAGGATCATGTCACAGACTCATACTCCTTCACTCTAGGAAATGTAACAGCTGTTTTTCCTATATACATTGTGGTATTCCCAAATTCCTAAGTAGTGATGGCAGAGCATTCAAGCACTTAAGTAACTAGATCCTACCCTTCTAAGAAATCAGAAAATCCAAGGAGAAAACAGGAGAACCTCCCCAACTTCGAAAGCCTGCTCTAATTAACTATTAAAAGGCTCATAAGAGTAGCTACAACCCTAACTAGAGACTATTAGCTTTAATGAGAGCTACATGCTTGAACAGAGAAGGATGTGCTGTAGGAACCATGACTATTCAACCACAGCCCTCGCCATTTTGCTTGTTGACTTGAATATTTAACACGACTTTCTCCATACTTATGGCACTGAAAGCATTACATGCAACCATATAATCTCAGGTGATTTCCCTAAATATAATTATTTGGCCTTGCCTTCTAGAAGACAAGGATAGTTAGGAAGTCAGACACACATTGCCAGCACAGTGGGACTAAGCCCAGCTTGGTCCATCCCAGACTCCTACCATCCTGTACACCAGCCTGAAAATAAAGTACATAACTATGTCATACATAGTTCAATATTTCCTAAGACAGTGATTGAAGTGGGTCAATCTATGGCAATGGGGACATATCAGCTTTTTCAAAAGAGAGAACAGGTATGGAAATTTATTGAAGTACAACTTCTGTTTTGATTACTGCTCAGAAATAAATTCTTCAATAAGATTAAGTAATATTTTAAGTCACTTCCCCTAATCAGTGAAGAGCAACTTCACTCTAAAGGATCACACAGCAATTACAAGAACCTCCTCCATTTCCAAATGGAGACTTACTTTGAAGTGGGGGTTAAGCCAATTGTCCAGGGACAACCAGAGCCAGAATACTGCACTGCAAGGACTTACAACCATCATCATCACACTAACTGAAGCCACATGCATGATCAAGGAATGCAAGTTCTTAAGATCCAATAACTTTCTAAGGTCAGGGAAAACTAAAGCGTCAACGCAAAATCAGAATAAATTACAAGTTAGAGACACAGCCTATCTAGCAATCTCATGAAGTAGAAGGGAAACTGGAGGTGAAGCCATGTTAAGACAGGTTCTAGAAGTTCTCTGTGTGCACTGACAACTGACATTTTCTTTCATTAGTGTCAGGTAATTCATTATTCTTTAAAATATTAATACTTTACAGCAGCTACAACAATACCAAGATGCACACTAAATGCATAAGACCCAAAAGCTGTGGCAGAAACTCACGAAGGGCTATAAAGAAATATTCTCTTACATTTTATTTAAAAAAATAAATAATATAGCCTTCAGTGCAAAACTAATTATCATGATTTAATACCACTTAAGAGACTGCAGCAGCATAATGCATTTGATCCACACAAACACTACTTAAACCAGGCACACTTTAATCACCTGATAACACTGCAGGAACAGGCATTCACAAGCTGTTTCAGGAATTCTGCCCCACAGTGATGCAGTGATGTAAGAATGTTTCTTCTCCTCTACACCCCCTTCCCAAACCCACCAAGGACTCCGTAAATATGAAGTTGAATGATACATTCTTCTTACATGAAAAGAAATATCTAACCACAACGTTAGTACCAAAGCCAAAAATAAGTAAATGAACAGGCTTTAGTGAGCTTTTATATCTAACCTTATAAAGGTTAGGGACTTAAACCATTACTATTTGCAGGATATTTTTCCTTACGTACATAGCGGTAACATAGTAATAGCAAATGATCTATCGGGCAACAATGGCACAGCAAAATAATGCAAAAGTACTTTCCTTTAACCCATATCACTTTCTCTGCCATACAGAAAACAAGAGCAGCTTTTCACAGAAGCCAGCAGAATTCTAAACCAGCTATATTTTCCTCCACATCTATTTTTATAAACTGTGCTTTCATTATTCCAACTGTCACAGGGTCCTGCTGTCTATAGGCTAACACAAACATGGCTATTGTTTTTGCTAAATAATGCCACTTATCTCCCTGCCTGGTTTTACATACATCTGTGAGTGGAAAATACGTTATTTGCAAATAGCATAAAATGTGTAAATTGTATTCACATGCACAATAAGCTTGACTACATACAAATAATCCTAGGAGAAAGGGAACACAGTATATATTACCATAAAATTTACATCAAAATTTCAGAATTACAGAGGAAATAAGATTTTTGCTTTCATTTTTACTAACTGCTGCACAAATACGTTATAAAAAGCAGTATTAAGACACCACAATATAAACAAACATCTCAATTTTGCTTAATCCTTAAAACTGAACTCAAAAATAAATTATTTCAATCCTGTCATCTGGAAATTCCTGTCATCCACTGATTTCAACATCTAGAAACAGCCAGTCTGCCAAAAAATACATTCAGTCCATTTAACCCTTGGTACATGCTATTCTGGTATCCCAGAACATACATGGTAGGATTCCTTCCAGCCAGACATCATAATATTTTTCCCATCACTCTTCACCGTGTACACCCTGCACTTCATCCTAGCCCTGTTGAGCCAGTTCACCAAAGCTTATAAGAAACCAACATTTTTGGTCACAACAGTGAGGCTGCAATACTGCACCTGGGCTCCAACTTGGAAGTAACAAAGTCACAATTTCTCTGTCAACTCCTGAGCCAATAGAGCCCCTACTACCACTGTGAAAATATGAGCCAGTATAGCCCATACTACCTCAGCATTCAACCACTGCATGCAGAACACTGACATAACATAACAACACTGCACTGGAGCAGGTACAGAGCACACCACAAAGTACCAGGCACAGACCCAAAAATCTGCTGAAGAATCTCAGCTATGAACTTGGAAGGCTCAAATCTTGGTACTAAGAGCATCCTGGCTGAGCTGAAAGATGTCTCCAGCAAGCTCCAGTCCCGCATTTAAGGTTACTAAAGATGACTGTAATCATCCTCCACTGCCTTTTTCATAAGATTAGTAAGATCATTTGTACATTTAAAATAAGAACCAGCTTAGCTGCCTTAAGATTCAAATGCAGATCTGAATCCTGGCTTACTGATGAAACTACTCAACTCATTTAGCACAAGGATAAATGACTTGAGACTGGAATTTCCCACTGACTTCCTAAGACAGTCCTGCAGCATTAGCTCCAGCCCGGAAATGCCAAAGTTGAAATGCAGAAATGCAAAGCTGAACTCCCTTCTCAACACTGTCTCGGAGGCAGGAAGAAGAGACAAGTGAATGAGAGGAAAGGGAGGATTTAAGACATCACCTGAAAATTTTGAACAGAAGGACTGAAAACCATCTCAGGTGAGATCAGACAAACCCATGGATTGCAACCACACCATCTGACTCAAGTTTCTAACTCCATTCTACCAGTGAAGGTTAAGAATGGATCAACCCAGAGTCAGTCCACCCATGCAGAGTTGCATCACTCTAAGATACTGTACAAGTATCATCATAGAATAAAGTTTTCTTAAATAGGAGGGCAAAGCTGAATGATATCGCAGTTCTCTCAATCTCTCAATACACAAATCCCAAACCCGCAGTGATCTTTATGTACAGTCCACACTAAGCAAAAGTGTTAACAATGTAGTCTACTGTGCCATTCTTCATAGATTAATTATTCCTATTCAGCGATATTACCAAATTGCACAGGACAGGGGCTTTGAACCATCTCCTTAGACCCAGGTCACCTGCAGCTGGCAAAATGGCAAACAAGACAAAGAAGTTCATATATGTCACTTGGCACAACAAACTTCTGAAGGCTCAATATTTCAACTACTCACACAAATCAGAGAGAGAAAAACCACATGGTAAGGCAGTAGCACCACGGAAGGAAAGAAACAACGTAAGGAATAGACTCAAATCTTCTGAGAGCATCCATGCAGCCTAGGGCAGACTGTGCAAATGGCAGCTCATGTAATAAAAGCCAACACAGTGACCTTTGCTGAGCTTTCATTAAGGACAAAGAAATCATCGGTATCAATAAACCCCTGTTTTGCATCCCGGATGGAAACCAGCCCGTGTCACCACAGGCTCTCAGTACATATACAGCAAGGATGACAGAGAATAAGAGGATTCATCTGCTAAATATAAACAAGCATAAAAAGCAAAAATTGACACACAATTCAGTCAATATAAAAGAAGTGAAATGAACACCCTCAACCATAAATCTCACATAAAAACACATTTACTCCAAAGAGAGCAAAAGACACAAACGAAAGCAACAAGCTCTTTGCTATCACACACACAAAAAAACCCCCACATTTTCATCTTTTTTTTTCTTTTCAACTGCCTTTTCTGGACTGAATATTTAATTTCAGGCAAGATTCCTTTCCAGACTATTAACAGTAACAGCACCAGCACTTTATAGACTCCTCTACCCCTGAAACCCTTTTCTTCCTATACCCCGTGTTCCCTGATACTTTTTAAGTCCCTCTTGTTTAGCACATTTAAGTAACAGCTGTTGTACACAAACCCAGCAGCCTGGCAGAGCAATGCTGGGAAAGCTGAAAAAAATTGCAGTGTGGTTAAGACTTCTTTTGTCTGTGTCTTCTCCTGCCAGCATGCTTGATATGCCAAGGTAGCCCCAAACCTGTGTGGGCATGTAGACACAGAGCACTGTCAGTAATTGATTTATGCTGCAGCAACAAAAGATCAGACTACCACCAACAGGCCAGTCCTACAGAGCAAGCTAAAAGAAACTGAGCTAAGAAAGGCTGTCCCCAACTTTACTACTGAAGCCCTTGAGCTCAGAATAAAGCATTTGAACATCTGCTAAGAGCAAGCCTCCCTAATCTGATCAGGCAAGAGAAAGGCCACTCTAGGTTTTAGTCACCTCTCAGCACAGTGTTTGCTCTAGCGAAGTAAAGCCAACTCAACAGGAAAATTGAGCTGTAGCTTGTCCTAAAGCAAGGGAGCAAGGGCACTCCAGGGGGAATAGAGGGTCCAAATCTTCTCTCTCACTTCATGATTCTGCGGGGATGAAAGTAACTGCATCCTGCATTTTCGTAGGTTGGCTGCATGGTATGAGAGGTGGTTAGGGAGACAGGACATAACAACTCCATCCCACTCCTCCTCCCCAAATCATGTCAGAGACTGGACCTCCCTCCCTCCTTGCCTGCCCCACCCCAGCCCAATCCCAGCCCTCCTTCCCTCCCCACCCAATCAAAAGTGTTTAGTGGATTTGGTACATTAGACACCTGAAAGAGAAGATGAGGGCAAATTTTCAGAAGTGGCTATGTGACCCAGCAGCCTTGGCTACTCATACAGCTTTTAAACTTTTCAGATTGAATTTGGGTTACTAAAGCCTCAGCTCACAGACAAACCACACTACCTGAACTACAGTTAGATAAAAACCACGAAAAAGTTGCTTCATAGCACAGCCCTTACCCTACATGCCTGTGCAGAGGCACACACAGACACTCACACACAGACAACACTCCCCAGCTGCAGTTATACCAACACACTTTATACCCACGTGCACATACATTCACATATACACCAAAACACACATACATATGAAATGTGGACCCTTCTATTGACTTGAGTTTTTACTTTTGGTGCAGCAGTTTTGACTACCAAAGATGCAAAAACCCCACAACCTCCCACACCTCAATAAAACAAGGGGATACACAAAAGTACTCCTTCTCTGCTTCCAGTTCAGTAACCTCCACCACTGCTGCTAATCACCACCTCAGTGCTGCTGAGAAAGTATGTACCCTGAACTTCCCCTCATCCACTGAAAGCCAAACAAACAAGAACTGGGCCACCTCTAAAAAGGGCAGTGTCCCCCAGGCAGTGGACAGGGAGCTGGCACAGTCTGCCAAGCCCGTGAGAATTGAGCCGTCAGTCTGCCAGCTCAGGGAACACAGGAGCACTAACATCTCAGGGCAGCGTCAACATCTTGGTCCTGGAGGGATAACATCTCTGTCATTACTATAAAAATGGGAGAGGTGTGTGTGCAAGCCAGGCCTTCATCACCTGAAAAACACGGGCCACAGGCACACCATCACACAAAGCTTCCTGGCAACCAATAGCATGGCTGCCAGTCTTTCTAAGAACTTCCCTGTGTAGGGCTATCTAAAGGTCACTTATCCTGACAACCATCGGGTTTTGTTATGAAGAATATTTCTGAAAGCATGGCCTTGTTTAGCAATGCCATAGGGATCCAACAACCAGATGAAACCATGAGATTTATAGCAAAGACCAGCTTCTCCTCTTGCTACTGCATCATGGTGCATGTGCATGCTGATGTCCAGTAAAGGCAGAGGTTGGGGAGTGCCGTTTGCTGGTCCAAAACTCTGGGCAATCACTAACTTGGTCTGTCCTTTGACTCTGATTTTGTAGATAATTCATCACTATTGGTAAAGAGAAGGAAAAAATCAGGTGCTCATATTTCCAAAATGATAAAATGAGAACAAAGAGACATTCAATTAAGTTGAGAAGCAACTAGTTTTGAAAAGATGAAAGGAAACCAATTAAAAATGCATCAGCCTAAATGTACTTCCTCAAATTCCTTGCTACAGACATGACAGAAGTTAAAAGCTTAGGAAAACTGTAAAATGTTTTAAAAACAGCTCGATGTAATTAGAACAAACCAGCCACATTACATAAGGCTTTCTTTTTAAACAATGAAAAAGAGCTGTCATAACACACGACAAACCTTCAGTAACGCAGATTGCAATCATACATCTCTAAATGCAGGATTTTGCTGTCATTTTTTTCCTGGTAACTGCTGCCTTCTGGAGTCATATATTCTCCACCAGAAAAATAGTAATATATTAAACATTCAAAAATCAGAATAAATGGACTGCAATTTTGATATGACACTCCAAGTGTCCATTTAGTCTAGCTCATCAAGAGGTAAGTGATACTGATATGGAGAGAAAGGAAAACAAAAACTGTCTCATTACTTCTTCTCCTGCAACAATTAGTATATGTTATTTTATCCAATAGTAAATTTGCAGAGCTGGGAGTGGTTTTATGTCTCAAAATAAGATAACCAAATTAACATTAGTGTCAAATATCTCTCACTAGTTTTTATACTGCACAAAATCTCAAAAAGTAGGTTTAAAAAAAAGACACCAAAGCGGGTTTAGAAATTTCTGCAAACCAAACTAATTAGTCCAGTGACACAGAATAAATGTTTTAAAAGGCAGCCTTAAGTGGTTTCTGGCATTTAATAGCACCCTTTATGGAGCAGTAAGATCACAATCCCATATGCAATTATAACAATAAAGCTGCAAATAAGTCAAATCTCACTGATTTCAAAGGAAAAGGGTCTCAGTATGGAGAGAGATGAAGGGTTGAGCTCCAAGACAGCTAAAACAGGATATGAGGAAACTTATAAAAGAGGTGTAGGAGCGGGAAAAACTGTTTGACCCTGAAAGGTTTTGCCGTTTTGATTAACACAAACATATATACGCTCAGTGGCAGCGAGAGGAAGACGGATCAGGGAAACTAAATATAATTGCTTTGGCTAAGAGCCAAACTTCACAAATTACCAGCTCCCAGTCTGTACCCAATACTGACATAAAACTGTCAATTGTTCTCTAAAAACTACTTTGCCCATAAATTAGTAACTCGGTCATTATTTTTAAATCCTCTACAGGTAAAAGTTAAGTTTACCGAAGAAAAGTGGATGGCCAAAACCAATACTACCTTTTTTTTAGCTGCAATATAAATGCACACAAAATATATACATTAAAGGGAAAAGCAAAAAAGAAAAAACCAGCCAGTGGAGATCAAGTTCAAGTTAAAAGTTTCTTATTCCAGGGAACCTCTTCCAGCCAAGTGTCAGTAATTCTATATCAGTGAGATAAACTCCCACAGGACTTTTTCAGCATTCTACAGAAGTTGCTACAGGACCCAGCTCAGTAAAAACCCTATTACAACTTCTGCAACACAGATTTTTAGCATTCTGTGCATTTCCTTTTGCAAATATTTTTTTAAAAAACTTTTCCAACTAGTCTGTCAAGCACAACAAACAAAAACACTGAGAAAAGTTCAAAACTACTCTCTGATATGGCCATAGAAATGCTACGTGATTTGCATTTCTACGCTTGAATATTTGAGCAGTTTCAGAAATATGAATTTAACTGATGTGCACCAACTGGAAAGAGGCACAAACTAATCCACACAGAACTTGCTAAAGCCTCCCCTTTCCCAAAAACACAGACACAGACTTCAGGCCTCTGTTTGGAACTTTACTCTTGTTGGCAATGTACACATCCAAGGCTGCATTCAGCAACTGCCAGGCTGAGAAATGTAAAGGGTCTTACCTTTGCAGTGTCTTAAAAGAATCTGTATGAATATAGTGCAGATTAGGCAATGTTTCTGTTGTTTGCCTCTCATTTGCTGTCAGCTGTCAGCAATATGAACAGTCAAAAGCCTCTGGAGCAGGCTGGTATTAGTCAGCTAGACTTGAATTTCCAGTTCTTTTACATTGCTGTCTATTTTCCTCCATTAGGTTAGCCTGTCCTACCCTGGTATCAGATTACACGGAGCCAACATTTATAGCACCTTGCAAAACAGTCCAACATATCACATACCTAAGTTTGCCTATACCTGTTGCCTTCAAATTTTAACCCTTTCTACCAACAGGACAAACATTTATTCTAGAATGTATCAAGGAAAAAACATTTACAGCAGAGGAGTCGTTTTTCCTTCTTACCTCACAGCCACAGGACACAGTGAGATTTCATTTTGTGACCTGTAGAACAGTCAGGCTGTGCTGAGAGCAGAGGCCCCAAGATGCCTGCAAGAACAAACCTGGGCACACCAACTCCAACAGGAACCCTGGCCTGGAAGCACTTGCTGCTTATTTTAGCAGGTCTTAAAAACCCCAAGCAGCCATTCTGGGTTCAAGATCATCTCATTCCACTAAATTCCTGCCCCCCTTCAGACCCTGTTACTAGAGCAGAAGCCAGGCAGGTGTGTTCATAGCACCAGACCGGCATGGCACAAGCAGACGGCACTTCCAGCTCACAGCTCTCCCAGCACCACTGACTTCCTTCTGTCCAGCCAGGATCTGATGCTGCCCTGGGCTTGGCTCTTCCACCTTCTACCCGATGGCACTTTGCCCAACTTCCCTTTGTCCTGCTAATCCTATTTCCACAGTCTGGGGGCTGCAATTTAGACAGTCAGTCCTACAAGGAGCAGCGATTCCTCTCTCTGTACATGATGCATGACCATCAGCTGCAATGGTAGTGCTTCAGAGGACTGCACCAGGTATTTCATGTGTTCTTGCATCACAGGTACCTTAACTTTCCTACATGCTCATCAGGCACCTCAAAATTAAACAGAGTTTTAAGAAACAAATATGTATATTCTTACAACTTGTCCAGGGTCCATTTTGGCACCCATTCAGCCACAATCATTGAGAATACTTCTTAAAAGTTCTTGCCAAATTAGTTTGGTGAGTGAACTAAGGCAAGTAGTACAGTGAATATTTTGGTTTTAAGGGCTAGTGGAGAGTCTGATACTATTATTAACACAAGAGGTTTATTTATGAGGCTGGGACAGGTGAGACACATCTCCATCGCAAATATCTCAGAAAAATCAAGGCACATACAGTCACACAGAACAACAGACTGTTCTGAGTTGGAAGGGACCCACAAGGATCATCGAGTCCAACTCTTAAGTCACTGGCCCACATAGGGGATTGAACCCATGACCTTGGCATTATTACATCTCCTATTGTCGAAAATCACAAAACTGATGTTTGTACTAAGCTTTTATACAGATTCAAAAAAAAAAAACAAAAAGCAACAAAAAAGCCCAAACCAAAAGTAGTGACAATACCTCCTAACATATCAAAAGCAGAAATACTCGATTTAAAAGTCTGTAGAAACAGGAATGAAAGCTAACTTAAAAAGAGGTGCAAAGTACCAAATCATACCTACAGTCCTGCAGATTGATAAGGAACAGCTCCAGACAGGGAAGTCAGAGCTGTCAGTCAGACTAAGGAACTGCCTCCCACTAACCTCCAGGTCTGATGAGTCTGGGGTGCTTTTTTTTTTGCTGTTTGTCTTTATTAATATAACTGTCCAGGGTTTTTTAGCATGGGAGCATTCAACTTTATTTTTGGCTTAACCAGGTGCTTTACTGCAACTCAGAGAGCATTCACATTAAGAAGAATTCATGTAGGCCATGACAGACTTGGTCACTTAAATAAGACCCAAACAAACTCCACAGCTCTAAGACAGTCTCACAAGGCATGGGGTTTGTTACTTCTTTCCAAGGTGAAATCTGTTTCATTTCCAGTGTATTGTATTTTACAGATCACTGTAGCCACAACTCATGTATCATCTGCAGGCCTAATACAAAAAAATTTAAATTTATTGAAAATTATAGAATGAGGAAACTAAGCTTTTAAACTAGCAGGCAGAAGGGTGAAGGCTAATTTGGGTTGGAAGGCTGTACCTGTGTATTCTCCCTCAGCATAGCAAGTCACAGCTCTGAGCTGACACATGCTTTTGGCATGGGTAATTCATACCAGTGCTCCTGGTCACAGCTCACCACAGAGAAAGGCAAAAACCAACAAAATGCTCCAGCTGGCTCAAATAAACTCAATTAGTAAGCTGTCCTGCACCATGCAGGAAAGGGAGCAAAGTCACCTGCTTACCAGTTTGCTCTGAAGTCAAGGAATACTCTCAAAACATTAGCTTAAAACTGACCAGGAGATGGGAAACAACTTTAACACACAAACACACTGAAACATGGAGGAAGGGACACGGCCTTGGTTAGAGAAAGTGAATACTACACAGCCAGATGGACTTCAAAAGACAAAACAAAGAAAAAAAAAAAGGAAAAAACCACACACACACACAAACTAAAACAAAAAACCCTACAATAACAAACAAACAAAAACAACATCAAGAAACACAAGACCTTAGGCTCTCGCTGTAACTTGTTTGGTACACAAACCACCTAGTTACTAGAGAGCCAACTACTTATGGGTGTGGAGCACATAGCACAAAGAGTTCTATGTGCAACTTATCCAAAGAATCTCATCCAATGCAGACACACTGAATATCTCCTCATTGTACCTGGAAAAAGGACTAGAACTGGCTTAACTCTAAGCCTTCAAAACTGCAGAGAGATTGTAGGTTTGAGATTTTTATCTCCAGTTTTTGTCTTCATCTTTCCTTCTTTGCCACTATTAGGACCTTCAGCATTACTCACTTGACATGCTTTAAAAATAACATTTTAAGAGGCAAATGCTTCTTTGCTGTTCTTATTTCCCTCTTGCATTTGTCTTATTTCAGCCAGCTTTTCAAAAGATAATAATCTACATCAGAAATGCACTGAATCGTTTTGCTGTTTTCATAGAATCACAGGAATGGTTGTGGTCAGAAGGGACCTTTAAATGTTACCTAGTTCAGCTCCCTGCGATGGCAGGCACACCTTCCACCAGACCAGATTGCTCAAAGCCCTACCCCAGCCTGGCCTTGAACACAGCTTCTCTGGGCAACCTGTGACAGTGTCTCATCACCCTCATCATAAACATTTTTTTCTCCTTATGTCCAGTCTGAACCTACACTCTGTCAATTTGTAACTGTTGCCCCTTGTCCTGTCACTACAAGCCCTGCTAAAAAGTTTGTCCCCATCTTTCTCATAAGCCCCCTTTACACATACTGAAAGGCCACAATAAAGTCTCCCCAGAGCCTTCTCCAGGCTGAAAGACCCCAACTCCATCCCTGTAATAATCTCTGTGGTTGCCTCTAGAGCTGCTCCAACGGGTCCACGCCCCGCCTGTGCTGAGGAGCCCAGAGCTGGATGCAGCACTCCAGGTGGGGTCTCAGGAGAGAAGGGTAAAGGGGTGACCAGCTGGCCGTGCTCCTTTTGATGCAGCCCAACATGTGGGTTGGCTTTCTGGGTTGAAAAGTGCACATTGTTGGGTCATATCCAGCTTTTCATCCTCCAATATCTGGACTTGGACTACAGTGGTTGTCTTTCCCTTTTAAGTCTGCACAGCAAGAGTCCTGAACCAATTCACTGCCTTTATTAAAACGATGCTCTTCAGGTATTTGTTCAATATTACCCTTCCCCAAAAGCCACTGCTGAGTTAAACCAACGAGGTGCTAAAGGCTGCCTAAATTGGAGAAAGCACATCAACAGTATGACGAATACAGGCATTTCTGCTGTACTGAACATCCATCCAAGACATAACATGCTACAGACCTGAGTCATTTAAATGTCTGCAGAAAAAGTAGTAGGTAAAGAACCAAACAAAGAATACTGCATCTAAAATCATGCCTTTAAAACCTTGCCAAGGCTAAGGCTTACACAGCTGTAGTAGAGAAGAACATTCACTCAAGCCATAATTAAGAGTTAGGCAATACTTTTTGAGCTTCCAGTTTTAATGCACTCTGAAATGCAATGTATTCATTCAGGTTATTCTGAAAGAAGCATATGCTTCATGATGTTTACCATAATTACAATAATAAATACATTAACTTGCAGCTATGCAGGATAAGACAGAAAGTAATATTCCCATGCCATTTATACATTTTTCTTTTTACAAATCAGCATAGCTTAAACTTTGTGTTCTAAAATATTTGCATGGGGTGGGATTAATAAGGGAGACTATTTGTCTGGGGAATTTCAAACTAGTGAACTTGGCTATGAAGAGATGATAAATTATCTCCAGATTTGTAGCTAGGTTAACAATTGTCATGATAGGGTTTCAACCAGTGACAAAATATGACTAAAAGATCAACAAGATTAATATAAAAAAAAAAGCAAAAAGCTTTCTCTTAAGAGTGTTGTGAAAAAGGAGCGGGATCTGCAAAGGTCCCTCCAGGGAAGGCAGAGTCTGGACAGGCCGTATTTCTCATTTCGTAATGTCTGGGGAAGTGTTCACTCTGAAGCCTCAGTCACTCTCATGTGAGCCCACACCTGCTCCTGGGAGACAGGAATTCACTGCTAATGAACTTGACACAGAATTTATTAACGTTACATGAAAACACCTACAGAACTGGGGTATTTCAGAGCTCCCACAAACCAGGTGCAGAGAAACTCAAGCCTCACTTCTTCCTCATTTCATCATTCAAGTTCCTGTGCCTTTCAGAGAACTAAATCAGGTGTCAGAGGTGGCTGCTGCCCATCCAGTAGTAGCCCCACCACAGCACTCTGCAAACCAGCTTGACTCCCCAGTTGTGGGGATGGGTAAGACAGCAAGGCTGGGGAGACCCAAATCACAGAATTGCCCCATCACCTTGGGCCAAGTTGTGCACCCAACTTGGTCTCATTCTGCAAAAGGAAGCAGTGCAACCTCACCACAGGCACAGGCTCACAAACCTGGAGAGCTCTTTCTACCTCCCCTTGGCTCTGCAGAGCGAGCAATACAGATACTGTGGCCATGCACCTGCCCCCTCTCTCAGGCACTGTCTGACTGGGACTGCTGCACAAGTGCCCCTATACCTCCCAAAGAGGGGGTGTCACACGGAGTAGAAGGTTGAAAAGACGTGCACCAATGCAGCTTCTACCACCAGGAAACAATTTTCTCCTATGACAGCTTTTCCCTCTTTGACCCACAAGAGTAAGATCGTTCCTACTTTTCCTTCACCCTAAGAACCTCAAATGCCCTCATAAGAAAGGACTTGGGTTTCCCTGAGTTTTCTCTACAACCAGTGGGAGGAAAGGCGGGCTGCATCTCCTGGAGACGAAAGACCCTTCCTTGGGTCACTTCCCTGACTTGTCCAAACTATCAGGAGTTGATGCAGGCTCCAGTGCACAGAATCACAGAATGGTTTGTATTGGAAAGGACCTTTAAAGATCATCCAAGTCCACCCCTGCTGCCACGAGCAGGGACATCCAGCACTAGATCAAACTGCTCACGGCCCCATCCAAGCTGAGCTTGAACACATCCAGGGACAGGGTATCCTCTACTTCTCTGAGCAACCTGTGCCAGTGCATCACCACCCTCATTGCCAAAAACGTCTTCGTTATGTCCAGTCTAAATCTACCTTCTTTCAAAACCATTGACCCTTTTCCTGGCACTACAGCTTTGGTAAAATGTCTCTATCTTTCTTGAAAGGCTGCAATAACATTTCCCTAGAGTCTTCCCTTCTCCAGGTGGAAAACCCCCAACTCTCTGAGTCTTTCTTCACAGGACAGGTGTTCCAGCCCCCTTAAGATTTTCACTTAGATCTCTGGGAAAACAAGCATACAGTGCATCTGAAGTAAACATTCCAGTCTTTGCCACAGCTCAACAGCCTCATCGTTCAGGAAAATCCACAGCAAACATCATCTGTATTATGAAAACTTCCAAATTACTATTAGGAGTCAGAGATAAAAAAATTCCGTCTACCACTTCTACCCTACTCTTTCCTCTCCCAGCACAACATTCAACCTGTAGAGACTCAAGAAAAAAAAAAAAAAAGTGGGGGGGAAACACCCCTCACAAAAAAACCCACAAAAATGAAACAAAAACAAACAAAAAACAAGGGAAAGCTAAAGTTGAAGTGGAAGATTAACTAGGACAATAAACAAAGTAATGTGGAGAGAGGTTGCTTTACATAGTTTCTAATCCATCCTTTAATTTATCCTCCACCTTCCTTTCTTTTTCATCTTTTCTGTTGTCTAACATTTCATCTTCTGTGACATCTCAGTGGTTTGCTGTGACCATAGATACAATGAATTAATATCTGAATTGTGTTAAGAGTGGGTAAACCCCCTAAATTTATGCTTTTTTCTAAGATGCCACAGACCTCAGGCAGTTTTGCTATTTGTTCCCCCATTTGTACCTTTCCTCTCTCAAACAATACAGTACTGAGAAAAAGGTGCTCAAAACTGAAAGGGAAAAAGGTCAGCAGAAGCATCCTGTCGCTGTGAAAGGCTTAGAGTGCAGCTATGTTAGAAATGTGAGAGCTGGTGCCCTTCAGAGAGGCAAAATGCCGAGTTTTACCCTTGTGGTGCTGGTTCCTGGCCCTGCAGAAACACAGGGGGACCAGGAGCTCAGAGCTATGAGCAGTGCCAGCCTCTGTGGGAGCAGCTCTCCTGCTGTATGCAGAACTTCTCATGGAGGGTGCAAGGCACAGTGCCTCATAGCCCAAGACAAGTCAGGAGAAAAAAAATAAACAACAAGAAAAAAACCCTCCAAATCCCTTACCCATCCAATCTCACTGCCCCTACAACCTTCCTACTCTTCCTCACCTTGAGGAATGCTCCCCTCAGGCTGAGAGCCTTTATTTTAAAGAGCACATAGTACAGAAACATTTTTATCATGCAGCAAAGACATCTCTACTCAATGCTGGCTATTCAACTAATACATTCTAAGGGAAAACCCCAGTATTCTGGGAGCTTCACTGTCATATGAGGAAGAAAAGGGCATCAAATCGGACAAAAAGGCTGAAATGTATCGGAAGTTTCAGCTCTAAAATAATTTTGACATGGAGAGTACTTGGTTCTCTAAAATCTGATGGTGGGAAAGATATTACTTGAGTTCTAGCTTCAAAAAAATTAACTATGTTATAATAAAGCACATATCTTCAGAAATCATGCAACCTACTTAAAAATAGTACATCTTTTACAATACAAAGGTTTCATGTGCTTTTTCTGGGCACTTGTAAAAAGTTGTTTAACTGAAAGCCAGAGTTGTCTCAAAACCACAGAGATCCACAAGTGTACTGAACTGAAAAAAATAATAATCAAAAAGAAAAAACATCACTCTAAAGATCACAGTTTTTATGACAAAAACTCATCATGTCAAGTAATATGGCAATTATGTCCCCAACAAGATATTGGTGAAATTGCAGGACTTGATGCCCAATCTGCCTGTTTCTCACACGCATTTAACAACAGTCACACTTGCAGCTGTGAAAAATGAAACGCTGGACCTCAGCTCTCACTGTGTTAGGATAACTCTGGTGGTTACTAATTTACAATTCATGCTTTAAGAGTTCAAGTACTGCTTTCTGTGGAACTAATTAAATCTGATCTTTACTCTCAGGTGTCTAAAGAAGGGGCTGGGATGGATAGCAAAGCCAGAAGCGCAGACACAAGGATGCTCCTGAGCAGGCAGTTGGTTACTCAATGGCTGCCTGGGGCAGACAGCAAGGCTGTCATCTCCGGGTGCATCTGCTCCCCGGCTCGTGGTTTAACTGACAGGAAGCACAGCCAAAGATACCAGGACCCAGAAACGAGTGTTTCCTGCCTGCACAGCCAGGTCTGCCCCCCACGCACGCGTGTCCTCCTGCACATGCCGTGGCATCTCATGAGGGGCAGAAACTCTGCAACACCTTCTAGAAAAACAGTAAAAAAGGAAGTCAATTAGGCCCATGCACAAACAGTCAGCCAGCTGGATGGATAAAAAAAGTAATCAGGCTCCAGAAGGCCACCAAAGCAGGGTATAAAACACTGGTGGCCCATTCTCATCTGGAGTGGCCCAGGACAAGAGGTAAAAGCCAGCTCTGGAGGTTTTAATCTGATCTTCCTCAAACAGACTTGTAGGCTGCCAAGAAACCAAGTTACTTTACTTAACAGACAAAATATTTTAAGATTTCTTTCTGAAATCTTCAGTAATGAACCACAACCAGTAGCGAAAAGATCTACTGTCAAATACAGCACCAGCATTTTCTAGGACCAGCCTTAGAAAAGGCGACAGGTTAAATTATCTACAGGGCTTATGCAACATTAATACCTAGAGTAACACACCTATGAGTCTACTGCAAAACTGAAATGCTGAAAAGCATTTTGCACCCACATGGTAAGCACAAAAAACAACTGCTAGACCAAGTAGAACTTCAGTGAAAAGTAGAAACTCCAGCACAGCCACAATTTCTATGGTATCTATCTGTGAAGCAATATGCTATGTGCAGTTCCTCTACAAGAAGTCTTCTGCTCAGTCTTAGAGTTCTCTATAATATCATCTGCCAGAAAATATCTTCTCCTTAGTCAGCCCAAAAATTATACTTTCAGGTAGGATGAGAAGTTATTAAGATGGCCTCATATCCTTCTTCCATCAATGGTCAACTCGCAGTATAAAACTGAGGAAAACCAATTTTGAGCTCTTATATGCAGGCCAACTAAAGCAACAGAAGACATGTCACCAGCATGATTGAGTTGGGAAATCTATCAACCAGTAGACAGCAGATTTAACACTATCATGTACGGCTATAGTCTAGAAGCATTATCTGTGTAAACTTAAAAGCAGTAAAAATGCCTTCATTGGGGATTTCATGGAGTTTCTGGCACATTTTACCCTTCGTGGAAATGTGGTGTTCCATCCTAACCTGCGTTCCATCCCCATCCCAAAACAGTTAAGAATAAACATGCCTTCGCATGGTGACTGTTAGTGGAACAGCCATCTCAAAGTCACAGGTCTGCAATTTCCTAAAAATGACCAATCTCCAAATTCTCATTTCTAACTTAGAAACCTACTCTGCAAATAGTTTCCCATGATAGACCACACTTTATCCACAGCTTTCACACGCTCCCATCTGAGCACCGGGACCACCTGCATTATTGCACAGAACTTCAGCTGTCTACTACTTCAAAAGACAAGGCTACATCCCTGCATGTCACTGGGCACTTGAACCCTTTATGCCTTGAAAGTCAGAATCAAAGCCCTAAACTAGGACCCATCTGACACTGAGAGAAAACTTGCTTTGGCAACAGTTCTCACATGCACTTAAGACACATGTCCCACCCTTGACATGTACTCAAGTAATCCCAAGCAGCCAACAAATAAAAAAAAAAAAAATACAAAAAATAATGGTTTCTCAAAAGCCTTTCTGAACAAAATGCCTTGCAGCACGATCTGAGTCTTACCAAATTTTGCTGGACTGGCAAAAGGAGAACTGAAAAAAAAAGTATTTTCCATCTCAGATTCCAACAATACTATGTAGCCAACAGCATTTTGCTGATTTGCTTCATACTTTTCAAGTCATGTTGGTCATATCTTGCAACATGTACTGGCAGGATTCAGTGTTTTCTTGAGAAAACCAGGGCGGCAGATGCTGTAACTGGTCCAGAAACAGTTTGCTCTCAAGCTCAATATTCTTTTTAACCCTTCAAGTTCATCTGTGTCCTGCTACTGAACAAGAGATTTCATCACAGCAAACATTTCAAAATTCTCATACATATTTATTTTCACGGTGTATTACTACTGTACTAGCTCTAAGCATAACACACACACACAGTTATGCTTACAAACATAATGATGTCTATTATATTGATTATACATTATTAAATTAGCCAGAAATTTAATGTAAAAAGCACAGGGCTAGAATAAAGATGGGGGTCTTCTTTCATAAATGATTTTGAGGCACTTTAAGATCATCTAAGTTTTCCAGTTCTGTATAGTTTAATCAAAAAGGAAAAGGTAAATGTTGTGGTATATATAGTAATAAAAGCAAAACAAAAATCAGGATGTCTTAGTTCCTGAAAAAAATGAAAAATTATTCCCCAGGACTGCTGCATGACACCAGCAAGGCACCCACATGCTCCAAACAGCCTGCCCTGCTGCATTTGTTCCCTGACTCAGTTACAGCTAATGCAGGAGGAGTGGTCTCCACAAAACTGCTTTTCCTGCAGAACAGCTATGAGTCAACTTGTCTCATGTCTCTGCAACTGGTAGTCTCACTGCCTCACTACCCGTGTGCTTTCTGGAGAGGTAGGAGGGACCACACCTCACAAAACACTAAGAAAAGAGAGGAGCGTGAGCAAAACTGAGCTGAGCGACAATCATTGACCAGGCTCCCCAGACAGCAAGAAAGAAAATGCCTTCACAGATTTCTATTTGCTTTAACCAGCTTCCACAGAAGAGAACATGATTTTTAATTCTACTGTGTCCCTTTAATAAACACCCCAAAGAAGACATTTTCCAGATAACTGAGGAATTTTTTACAGTGTTGACTTACCAAGCAGAGCACAATAACCAGCTATTCTGTTTGCACTACGAGGCAGTACAGTGCAATGAGTTAATGATTTATCACAGCATTACTCATGGCAACTGACCATAATCAACTTGTAAAATTCTCCCTCATTCTTACATTTTAAGTCTTGGCAAGAATATGGCATCCTTAGAACTTCAACTCCATCTGAACACTTTCAGAGCTTTAATCTTCCTAAACACCTGCTTTCCTCCTGGATTGTTTCAGGCTCAGAGCAAAGGTCATCATTTCATTTCAATAACCTGATCTGGCAGACAGGAACAACTAGAATACTTTTAAACAAAGCAAGAAGCTAACATTCTTTAAAAACTGCAGCAGTGCAGTTCTCATCCCTATGTTTCCTTTCCTTTCTCCTACCAGAAAGAAAAAGAACAAAAAAGTCCAAGCTTTTCCCTCCACCAAAAGCTTTTCATAGAATCACAGAATCATAGAATCAGTTGGGTTGGAAAAGACCTCTGAGATCAAGTCCAACCCTTGGTCCAACTCCAGTCCATTTACCAGATCATGGCACTCATTGCACATGATTCCCAAATGACATGCAAACACCTTTTCCTCCCATTTTACACTATTGAGATTTACGCCTCAACATAATTTGGGGCAATACCTAATTTATTAGTTAACACACTCTTCCTCTCATTCAGAAGCATATAGCTGTGGTTTTCAGACAATTCATTTGGAAAACAAGTTTTTAACAGAGTTTTTAACAGATAGTGAGTTAACCACCATAATTATCACATTGTTGAAGGTTTGGCCATGGAAAATGGTCCTCTTCAAGGACAACTATACCACTTTCTTAACTCGAGCTCTTAAATTCTCCACAGCTACACCACTCCACAATCAATCCCTAACCTGGTTCAGTCAACCAGCGCAGCAACTTCCTGTGGTGTAGACACCTGACCTGCCAACTTGGCTCATCTTGGCTGAACCAGATAAGGAAGGGGTTGCTTACACAAACAGTCTGGACTGCAGATACGAGGGTACAGCAGTGAAGCACTAGGAAACAACCCATGCTGTCAGTGAGGAAAAATGACAGTGGCACTCCTGCAGTGCTGGGGCAGCTGGATGAGGGCTCCTGCCAAGCAATGATCATGCCCACCTCTGTTTCACTAAAGGCACATTTTAAATTAGATTAGAGTGATGCAAGTTCACATGCTCACAAAAAGTTATGTCTACAATTTAAATTGCAACTTTACATCAATTACCACAGCTTACTGTTGAGTCTTACCTGAGGGCAAGTTAAGGGCCTGGGCAGATGCTAAATGAGCTGTTTAAGGATTTACAACCCATCGCATTTAGGACAGTTCATTATCCGAGCAGAACCTGCTTGGCCCAAAGCTCCCTCCTGTGCTTCAGGGCACATCCACACAAACCACTGGTGTGTGGGTTTGATGGGATGTGCCACCAAGCCACCACGGAGGTTACAGATGCTGCCTTCATTTAGGAGTGAAAACAAGCAGCTGGTGTGAGGCTGAAGAGACTTCAGCATGCACATAAGCGCTGTAAGCACGCGGGGTGTGAAAATGCTCGGGACAGCATCGAGGCACTAGCACCATTCTCCCACCTAGTTAGTAAATACCAGGCCTGTTCATGACAGCGTAACAGGTTTTCCCAAGGCAGCCTCTGTCAGAAAGCAAGCTGCTTTCTCCGTGTAGTGAAGATTTCACCACATCTAGAGATCCTCATGTAAGGCAGCAAAAATTAACTCACGAAACATCCCACTGATTTTTTATTTGGTTTTGTTTTTTCCTGCCATGTTGCATCTGTGCAGCATGTGTGGATCAGTGGTTCTGGGTTTCTTCTCTCAGGGCAGCAATTATTTTACCCAGCTAGCTATTTGCTAGCAATATAGTAATAACCATAGTAATAATTACTACCTTATCTCCCCTCAAATGCATACATTTTAAATTACCATATACCAATAAATGCTTTCACAGCTTTTCTGTTTATGATGTCTGGAAGTACAAACTAACAAAATTCTTCCTAAGTCCACCTGTACACAGGGCATCTCTAAGAGATGCTTTAAACATTACAAATACCAGAATCTAGACACAAAATGTACCTTTATAACCATATGGATACAAAAGCATGAAACCTCTTCTGCAAATATCCCTGTTATTGTAAAACAAAACCTTTGCAAGTCTAAGCTCTTATTTTGTAGTTCAGTAAAAATTTTCCAACATTTCTTTCTGCTGAGAATTATTTCAAGTCTATTACCACTGAAACAACATTTAATACGGCTCATTTGAAGGACTGTATTAAAAGACAATTAGCTTTTAATAAAAGCAAATGGTAGAATGTTGCATTACATCAAGCATTCATAATCAGACATGTATTTCAGCAGTGCACATTTAGGAAAATATACCAGCAGCAACTTTGTTCTTGGTTTCTTCTCATGAAATCCCTCCACAGTCTATTTTCAAATGGTCTAAATTAATGGCTTTCTATGGAAGAATCATAGAATTATAGAGTAGTTTTGGTTGGAATGGACCTTTAAAGTTCATCTAGTCTATCCCCCCCGCTACAGTGAGCAGAGACATCCTCCGCTAGATCAGGTGGCTCGGATTACAGCCCCTTCTGACAAATTAAAACGGTGTTTCAACGTAGCTGCTTCAAAAGCAATGTATTTCATTGTTGCTTTAAACTGATACTAAAAGAAATGCCTTTTTCCACAGAAAAGGACCAGCACTTTTAAAAATGCAACAAGCCATCCTCAACAGTCAAATTTGAGACTGTTTCTCAACACAGAAAGTTTCATTTTCATTCACATGTCTAAGTCATTTTAAAACTAATAAGAAAGAAAAGCCCCTAAATAGGCACTTCCTCTCTACAGTTCCTTGTTTTCTCTTTTTGAAATAAATATGTTTGTCAGTTTTTAAAAAACATCCAAACAGCAGGATGGCCTCTCAGCAGCACAGCACCACGAGCACCTGCAGCCCCTTGCCGGGCTCAAAGAGCCTTGACAAGCAGGCTCGGAGGCACCGTGAGACAGGGAAGCGAATTCTTGCAATGTGTGCAGTTTGCCACCCTTTGCCCTCCATGGCATGTAAGCTTCATAATTATTTTCTTGATAGCTAATATTCTCATTTGTGTGCTTAATTCACAGGCATTGTGACAAAGCCTGAATCGCTACAAAGAGGAAATAAGTTTACAGAGACTCTGGAGAGGGAAGGGAATAACAGCACAGTACAGCAAACATATCAAGGGAATGGGAGTGGAAAATGCAAACACCACCTCCGAGGGCAATGTCAGGCAAATTCTGTCTTCAGCAGACAATGTGCAAGCCCTGGTGCCTTCAAGACACACTTTTCATGAAAGCTCTTCCTAAAAGGGTTATCTTTTGGTTGGAAAGACAGCCTCCACTAAAAACAAACCAAGTAATCACATCCTTGGGACAATATTCTCATTAGCTCCAAAATTATGTAGTGCAGCACATGTAGCACACACGAAGAGAAGAAAACTAACGGTATCCTCCTTGTCAACTTGCTTTTAACTTGAAATTGAGTCTAGTTGAAAGAGCAAGTTAAACATTAATTGTCTGACGGTGGTCAGCTCTGAGTATCACAAATTGTAACTGTAGTTTCACAATTATATTTTGCTGCTTCTTTCCCTACCTGCAACATAAAACTGCAAAAGCATCAAGTTAGCTGGGAAGAAGAGACCAGCAGAAGTGACCTGATATGAAGATCAGAAAAGCAAGGTAGTTTTCTTCTAACCTGGCAGCTTTATTAGCTCTGTCAAAAGACTTCATGAAAAGCGCAAGCAACTCCGGAGGAACACACAGCATGACAAAACAGTATATGCAGCTACAATATATAAACATGTTTCTTTCAACAGCAAACAACAATTTGAATCAACCAAGCTCACTCCTTTCTTCCAGTTCTCACACTCAGTGTTGCATGGGATGACATTTATACTGAGTTCACTTATGAAGTCAAACCACTACCACACAAGAAGGTGAAGCAAATGCGGAAGGAGCTCACAAATGAAATGATAAGATGGTTAGTGCAGTAACTGTAACATTCAAGAAGTGCAGAGCATTCCTCTCAAAATGAAAAATGTATTTGGTATATTCACACAGAAATGTTGACGATGAGTTAAATATAGGGTGTTCTAGAAATAGACTAAAATGTCTAATTATAGAAGCAGACAGTGACATTCAATCCATCTAAAACCAAGTCTTTCCCACAGTTTCCAACCTATGAATTTAGCCTTCCCAGTACTAGCAAATTATCTTAGCCATAATATCCTTTACCCCAGTACAGAAAGAAATATTTTTCACATGCATATTTAAGAACTGGGGGTTGTTTCCAGGTTAAAAAAACTACTATCAGTTTCACATTCAAGCCTGAACCTAGTACAAGTCACACATGACCCAAGAGTGATCTCTTTAAGGACAAACAAATGACCTGAGCTCTAGCCCTCTGAAAATAGCTGGTAGGTAGTTAAGGCCTAAAGCACATCAAGGTAAGAATGCATAAACTTTAGCCCCCATCTAATGGGATCCTTTCAGCACAAACACTGACAGAGGAGGAAGCTTTGCAGCAGGACAGACCCATACTGAAGAATAAATTATTTTTATCTCTACACAGATTAGTCACATCAGGTCAGGAAAGTGAAAATGTCTAATAATGCCAAGG
>JAWWLZ010000001.1:58422952-58435610 GCA_035041345.1 Poliocrania exsul | reverse complement strand
AAGAATAAATTATTTTTATCTCTACACAGATTAGTCACATCAGGTCAGGAAAGTGAAAATGTCTAATAATGCCAAGGACATGGGTTCAATCCCCTGTGTGGGCCACTGACTTAAGAGTTGGACTCAATGACCCTTGTGGGTCCCTTCCAACTCAGAACAGTCTGTGATTCTAGAGTCTTTCTCATGGAGGCTGCGGACTTGTGATAAGAAAAAGACTTAAAATTTCAGTAGGTATGGTCTCTGTCTACTACTTAATCTGTGAAGAAACATTTAAGTATGATTTAAGGAAGCAAATAATCTCTAAAACACATCAGTGGCATTAAAATGGTAAGCACAGTAAATCACTGGCATATGGTAGCAAAGTTTCAGCACTTATGGTGCAGAATGTAACCAAGGCTTGAAAGGTGAACTCCACCTTCTGCCACTCCTGTGCTGAATCATCCTTGTGGGGGAAAGTCCTTGCTCCTCCTCACACACCCAAGAAAACTCCAGCAAGTTACTAAAACTGTCAGTGAAAACAACAAAATCTGCAAGCAAAAGCTGAGAAATTTTTGCTAACACTTGCAAGAAGTGAAAGCTGTTTAGGAGATCAAAACTTCTCCTTTGATACAGAGGGAAATCCTCCATTTTCCATTTTCTATCAGCTCACCAAACACAGTCCCACCGTAGTTCCCTCCCTTGAATACAGCTATGCTGAAAGAGAGAAAAGGGTACCCTTATACACCTCATGTATTTGGGCTTTTTAATATGTAAAGTGTCCCAAGAGTAATGCACATGACTGAAGTACGAGTTTGCAGCAATACAGAAATATCAGGCTATACCAGGCCAACAACATTCTTCCAATCTTGATGTTTACTTTTTTTTTTTTCTCTCATTCGAGTGCCAAGGCCACAGACTTGACAATTCTAATATTCAACAGATTAAAAAAGAGCACATTAGAAAAGAGACACTTCTGTAAAAGCAAGGATCTGGAAATAATGTTCACGCTAACTGCCATCTAAAGATACCACTCCCATGGCTCATCTCTCAACAACCACAAACTCAATGCAAACTGAAAGATCCCTGCCTTAGGGTGTGTGAGAGGGAACTTTTTGGGGGGAGAGGAGACAAACACAGGCATACAAAGCAACAAAAACTAACACCATTTCTCTGTACCTTTTAATTCACTTCTCTGCCCTCTAAAAGATCTGTTCAACCAGTCATCTGTAAGTCTTGGAGAACTTTCAGATCACTTTTTCCTAGCTCCACCACTGTACTGCAGACGTTTCTGCAACCCTGGCAAAGTTGTTGCACGGCAGCAAGAGAGACTGAACATGGCAGGTTCTGCCTTCAAAGAGGAACTGCTTCCCTGTGAAGCCCTGGTCGAGAGAAAATAGCACCAGCTACTTACCCTTTAGGACACAAAAAGCCTTCTGCCCAAGAAAAGCAGTTGCAGTTTGGGAGCCAACTTAAAAAACTTAAGTTTTTAAGGCTGGATGTCTCAACAGGGTCCAGTGCAGAAGAAAGAAGGGGAGAAAAGAGATAAGGAAAGGGGAGGGTCATGTTCTGCCAGTTCCAAGCATAGAACCCTAAGATCTGAAAATAAATGTCATGATGAGAAAAAGAAAGATGTAAATACGTTCAAGAATTTTTCAGGAAAAAACTTCTATCACTAACTCAAAACAATTTTTTTCCAAGTGGTTGCTCTGTAGTTTATCAGTTCCTCTGTGATTTTTTTCAATGTAAAACAATGCACCAAATAAATCTCTCAAACTCTTACAAAACTTGTTGCTTTCAGAAAGAGAAAAGGAAAAAAAAATAAAATAAAAAGATGGTGAAAACACACTGCACTTTAAGATGCAGAAGGCAGATACGGGTCAACACCGGAAAGGCTGAAGACAACAGACAGCCTCACCCAAACCATGATCATTTACTTCATGGTTGCCTCCCTCTCTACCTCCCCTGTAACCCATCACAGTATTAAGCAAGACTCCATTACACTTCTCAGATACAGGCTCCATATAGTAATGTCCTGTGCACAACAGTTTGAGTGCCCTGTCCTTTAATTTTCAGTAAGAAGATGCTGAATCTGATTTTTCAAGTGAAAGACTGAAATATCGGGTTCCAAGCTACATACTCAGACAAAACTTTTACAGAACATTTCTGTTCAACAAAGAAGGTGGAAACACTAATTGTTTTTCGAAATACTAGAATTCAGAAACACACAATTAGGAGAATCAAGGTGGTTTTCATCCACAGAAAGTTTAAGAAGCCATTTGACACACCGCAATTACCTCCACAATTTTCTTCTTCCATTAAAAGTACCATTAAGCCTATTTTATAATTGGTCAGCCATGTACACCATCCCCATTGCTTTCGTTTCTTAATCATTTACAGGAAAGGGTGAGTACGTGCCCACACAACAACTTAACTCCCTCTGTTTCAAAACGACACCGCAGCGGCTGCCGCTGATGAGTCTGTTTGGGCAGAACCAGAATATGAGTTTAAGGTGGTGGGCGCAGAGAGGGCTCTACCCCTGAAATGACAAGCCTGCCATTTTAAAGTCGCTCGAGACCACACCGGGCGAACAGCAGCGGAGCAAAGGTGCTCAAAGCCGCAGCGCTGCCAGCCCCGGCTGTGCTCGAATCGCTCGCTGTGCCATGCCCTGCCCCGCGCCCGCCGGGCCGGGAAACGCAGCTCCGGGGCGAACACAACACAACTCTCCCCGCAGCTCAGCCCCGCCGAGCGGCGGCTGCAGGGCTGGGGCCGGCAGCCTGCCCGACACCTCGCTCGCCTCAAAGGCGACTAAACTACACGGCACACCAGAACTCAGACCCGCTGCCGCACTTGTGCAGCGCTGCTCACAGAGGCACGAAGGCAGCCGGCGCGCCCCGTGCCCGCGGCAACAGGCTCAGCTCCCGGCGCTGCTGCCCCGAAACTGACTTTACTCACGGCCCAGTCTGTATTTTGTTTTTCCCCCGGTGCTGCGCTTCACCAGAAGTTCCTGTGCCCCGCAGCGCTGCCCCGACGGCTGCGGAGCGCACTCCGGGCGCGGCCGCCCGTCGAGGGGCAGCACCGCCGCCCGCACCCCGGGGCGCCGCGTCCCCCCCGCCCGGCTCTGCCTTCCCGGGGAGCACGTACCGCCCGGCCGCGGGGCCCGCGGCGCCGCCCCGGCCTCCCCGCAGCTTCGTGCAGCTAAAATGGCTCCTGTCGAGAGGGGGAAGTGGTGCCCGACCCCGGCCGGTGACTCACCGCGCGGCCGGGCGGCTCGGCTCGGAACGACACGACACGCCCCGGGCGGCGGCCGGCGCTCCGCCGGGCCCGGCCCGCAGGTGGCGGCTGCGGGTGAGGGGGGAACGGGCAGCGCGGCGCCCTCCAGACCCGGCACGGCTCGGCCCGGCTCGGCTGCCGCGTGTGCGGAGCGTGCCTGGCACGGCCCGCCCGGCCCCGCTCCCGCCGCTGCCCCGCGCCGCACTGCCCACCCCTTGGAGGCTTCCCAAACATCCCGCCCCGCGCCCCTGCATGAGGAATAATTCACAGAATCAATTAGGCTGGAAAAGACCTCTGAGATCACCGAGTCCAACCTTTGACCCAATACCCCCGTGTCAACTAGACCATGGCACTGAGTAACAGGTCCAGTCTTTCCTCCAGGGATGGTGACTCCACGACTTCCTAAGGCAGCCCTCCAGTATCCAATCACACCTTCTGTGAAGAAAATCTTCCCTATGCCAACCTAAACCTCCTCTGGAGCAGCTTAAGACCATGTCCTCTCCTCTCATCCTAAATTAAATAAACAAACACGTTTCTATGGAAGATCTGGTATTTTCTACCAATGTCACCCTGCTCACATCAAACTGGTCAGCCCCTGAAAAATAGTGAAACTCACGAGGGTCCAAATTGCTCAGGGAAATTTGGTTAAAGTGCAGTGTCCAGCAAAGCACTGATGTGCAGGCAGTGCCAGAGTCAGGGCTCTCGGGATCCCCAGTAAAGTTCTGATAGCTTTTTGTATTCCTTAAACAAACCCTTGTGCCTAATAAATAAGACAGGAAAAGCCACCCAGCCCACAGCAGCATAAGTGCTTGGGATGGGCTCTGCAAACATGTTGGGCACTCTGAAAGGCACGACAACATTTAATCTTAAAAACACGGGACAGACTGTGAGGACAGAGTTACTTCCACCTTCTCTCCATGGGAAGGGTAAGGTGTATTCTGCAGGCTGGTGTGTGCACTGGTTTTCTGTAAATTCCCAGAAGGACAGAGCCCAAACCAGCACATTGGCCATAAGGGAAAGCACAAGAACCAAAGCCCATGCAAGCCAACAAGACAGTGTAACTGCAGGTCAAGGAGCTGGGAGGCGAAAAGCTCAGTTGGTTAAAACTTGGTTGTAAGAATGCCAAGGTCATGGGTTCAATCCCTTTTGTGGGCCATTGACTCGATGATCCTTGTGGGTCCCTTCCAACTGAGAATAGTCTGTGAATAGTCTGTGAAGCAGCAGAGGCTACCTGCCCATGAGCAGGGAAGACCCTGAGTGAAAACCTGAAGCTACTTCTAGCAAAAGCACAGAAATAAATCTAATATGCTAAAGCACAGCTGCCATTAACACTCCTAGTAATAATTAAACAGTAGTCCGACAAGCAGTGTGCTGAGCAAAACTCAGTTTTATGAACATTAATATCTCCAACCTCTGGTTATGTTTAACCGCCACAATGAAAATTTTGGGGTTACTTCCAAGCAATTTAGTCCCTATGATAGCTGCATGACACTTAAAGGCAAAATTTGGTCCCAGTTTGTTGTTTAAAGAGCAATTACCCATATACTGTTTTATTAGATGCAGTTCATAATCTTATTTTTGAAGCCTGCTTTAGTGGAAGATCTGGGGAAAAAAAAGTATCTTCACTAGAGCTTTTTATCAAAATGTCTTAATTTGTATTTCTCAGTTGAAAAAAGACCACAAGGAGGAAACACTGTGTTGTTACTTTAGTTGCTATATATTTTCCACCTCTTGCAAGAGATATATATTCCTTCTCTCCAAGAACTCAAGACTGATCCAATCTTACATCTAAAAGCACTTTTTTCTTGTGCTGCAAAATCCTTTGGAAATCGTGGGGCGTGGAGGGAAGAAATCTGACCCAGGTGCACAGCAGTTACAAGGAACTGTAGCATTGGCACAGGGAGAGTGCCATTTTAATTATTAAAGAAAGTCTAATAGTTATGTCCTAGAGGGGAAAGAAACAACACAGTCTTATCCAGGCAATCAACTACACTGAAAAATCATTTCATAGTGATGTATGAGCACAAGCTATGAAAACATTTTGCTGTTTCTAAGCTAAATCTGGAAGCAGAATTTTTTTAAAAGTGTATGTAAAATGTAAATGTATTTAGCAAGAGAGAATACAGGTGGATGTTCATCCCTGGAACTGTATCAGGTTTCTTGCTAATTATAATTTTGGCTTGAAGAATAAGTAACATTGCTGGGATGAGTATTTCCACGAAACTTAGATCACTGTTTGCCCAAAAGACATAGCTAGACACTGACCAACTGCACAGCTTAAGCCAATTTAAACAGCTTTAGCCCTCCACTTCATCCCAGCCTCATATTCCTCACATTGAGCTACTCCCCCCACTGTTTCCCAGAGCAAATATTTGTGCAGCCGCACAGCGTGGCAGAGGGTGGAACCCACCAGTAGAAAAGTTGAGTGCACAAATAAATAAATAATACATAATACAATTTTCACGTTGCTGTTGGCCCCAGCTCCCAGAGCAGCACATGCCAAATCACACCCCCAGGGGAGCAGTGCAGCCAAGCGGGCTTGGGGGAGCAGAGAGCTGGATGGGGCTCTCACTTCTGTTGGCCTCAAGCATGATTCCAAGCAAACTGCTTCTCTTTTTACACCCTGGTTTGGTAATCGCCGCCCTCTTTTGTCACTGGCTTTGAAAGCTACAAGCCTGCAAGGATGGGGTGGGATGAATGGGATGGGATGTTTCACCAGGAGGCACAGGAGTGGAGCACAGCAGCACTCCTGCACAAGGGGCAGCGTGAGACTCTGAAGCCATGCGAGGACAGATCAGAATGATGCACACTGGAGATATCCTGCCCCACCCAAAAGACATACATTTTAGTCTCCTAGAAGCAACCCAAGAGGGAAGCTTCTGACCGTGCTCAGCTTGGACTTTTGCGTGGGGGTCGGGGAGGAGAAAATATTGTTTTGTATTGAAGGGAGTAGAAAAATTAAATTTAAAAACTCTCTGTTTTTCATTATTCTGCTATGTTATACACAAGTTCACCACATGAGAAGCCCTACCAAGCCCTCATTTTATGTGAGACCCTGTGGTACCATTCCTCAAGCAGCTCGAGATGCTGTTAACTCCTTTCTGCTATTGCAAGAGGAGATCCCCCCACCCTGTTCTCAGCTCAGGCTCATACAATCAACTTCTACAAGCTTGGGGCCTCATCAAAGTCTGTCTCAAGACTGGCTACAAAATCTTATTTAAGGAACTTCTATTTTGCATTTGTTTTTGTAGGATCCCAGTATCTCAAGTGTTGCAAAATATTTAATCTCAGGCATCCTTGTAGGAAGGAAATTCTAATAATCCCATTCACAAGCATGGTAGAAAAGAACACCTGAGCAATGCATACACCCAAGATCACTGTGTATGGAAGGACAACACTTGAACCAGCCTTCACTGAAGTCATCAAGAAACACTAATGGCATTGCTAGGGCATTTTAATATGAGAAATATAACAGACATCTATCATGGTGTTACTGTCCTGGTACTTTGGGTTTGTGGACCGGCACCTCCTGCTCTGATAGGTGCCACATAAACATAAAAGCAGACTGACACTGTTATGGGTTTCTAATGCTGTCAGATGCATAATGACCTAAATATTACACATGGAGAAATTGCATCAGGAAATTATAAGGTAACTTACTCCTATTCCCAGAAAAAGTCTCTGCTAGGACATTAGGCATAGAAAAATTCTTATCACTGTGTTATTTAACAACCTAATCACAAATTCAGATCATACACTTCTGGTATCTTTAAGACAACTGTTTCCCATCTACAAACTTGCATTTCCAGAGACTTCAACAAAAAGGCATCTTAAAGAAGAAACGTGGAACCCAGAGTCCCAAGTACCTGGAGTGCAGCTCTCAGTTCGTAATTTGCAATTTAAAGGTATGGTTCAGCGTTGTTTTAGTGCATGTCAAGTATAGGCTGAAAGTACAACACAATGAATTTGAGAGAAAACCGTCTACTTTTTCACTGTGTTCATCTTCTGAACTTTAATTGAATTGTAAGAAAGCAAAGGTGGTAGTAAACAAGGCACATATGAAAAGGCCACTATACTTTTCAAGAGTTGAGAGGGAAGGTGTCCTGGCCATCCCGTGCTTAACTGGAATCCTTCAGACAGTAAATGTCATCTTCTTTCAAAATACACAAGGAAGTGTTTCTCAAGTCTGTGGTCAAGCAGGCCTTGGTACCAGAAAGGGCCAGAAGGGTGTCTGAAATTAAATGGATTCACAACTGAGTACCAGGCAGCTTTAACCTCATCCATTTTATGCTTCAAACTTTGCCTCCAGTGAGTGAAGGCAGATTTGGTAAGGTGCCTGCACAGCAACATCCCACACAGCTACAAACCTCTGACCTTGTACAGCCTTGAACAAACTCTTCTTGGATCATCTGTAAAATATTCCTAGGTCATATCCCAGTGATGACAAGCCTCTAGGAAAATCTACTTAATATAGTCACTTTTTCTCGCTCTTTCAAGTTCCTTCCTTCCACCTTTTGTTATAGGTTTGCCTCTGCTGAGAAGTAATGCTCTTCAGCATTTCTGAGAATGGTTTCACATGTGGGGATATTCTCCTTCTACTGACAAGCAACCTTTAGAGCAAAAGAATTGCAAAAATGCAGGTAGTAGATACAGCTCTGACACAGGATAATCTCTGATCCACTCTCAGACAGAAGCTGCAGGCTCCAGCTTCTCTCTGACACTTCTCTACCAATCCCAGTCACACTTTTCCCATCCTCTCCTTGCACTGGTTCTGGTCCATGTGGCACCTGTTAAAACCTTCCACTAATCCTATTAAATGCATTTCTGTGGCAGAAAGCTGACTGGGGTGGGTGGGAAATACTGATTGCTCTTGAACCAGCTCAGACTGTGATGAGCACTGCCAGCAAAGGAATGGGACCTCCCTCTGTGGGTGGTAATGAACTGCTAGACTGGGCCAGCACTCAGGTAAATTTTTACCCTAAGACTCACATGATTGCACAATAGTCACAGAGAAAAAAAAAACCAAAACGGGGGCACATCACTGGGGGTATGCTCCAGACAGAGATGAAGGACAGAGGTGCTGCTTAACATACAGCTTTCTGACCTGAGCTAGCTCTTGTTCTGCCCTGCCTCTGCATGCTACTTACCCATTTGTTTTGCAAAGTACACTGAAAGTCATTTAACATCCCATAAATACTCCTGCCAGTAGGTTTGACAGGAGTCACACCTGTGACCCCACAGCTCTTAAGGCAAGTCACACAAAGAAATTAAAATAAAGATGGGACAAATTTATATCCTATACTTCTTCTCTCAGTGAGCTTTAGACCCCATAGACATTGTGAAACAAAAAGAATTAAACCATGATTTACAAACATTTGCAAAATACATGCAAGGTTACCCAGTTTTCTCAGCTGACAGACAGGAGAAATCATCATGCCTCACCTAATATTATCACTAACTACAGTCAGACAGACAGTTAAGGCTCCTGCATTCTGAAAACCAACTCATTTATCATTTGGTACCCTCCAGTTCTTCATGCAGACTCACTAAACTGATCCAAAAAGGCCAACATATCTTATATTTGTGACTATCATCTCTAGACCCTGTTCCAGCACGTACTGTACAACAAATAAGGCAACTTCTCAGAAGGAAATAAACAGAGAAATGTATTGTATACCAACAAATGGGTAACTCTATCTGAATTTATTTTTATAAATCTAGAAGAGCTTACTGCTTGAAAAGCCAGAAACTGCTTCTTAAACAAGGCAGAAGACAGTGTCATTCTAATTAAGGTCCAATTACAGCTTTGCACTGTAAAGGAGCACTATTTTATGTACAGAACACCTCACTACAACACACTTGCAACAAACAAAGCTCGAATAAACTAATTTTTGTATGGTAATAATTACTGGATATCCCAAGAAAACCAGCAAGGACATAGCAATATCATGTTTTAATCCTAAATTCTCACACACTATGTGTGCCAGCCCTGAAAATTCCTTTAAAATAATATACAATAACATACAAAGTTATACAAGCCTGACTGCAGCAAGATCGTGATAGATCCTTAACTTTGCAATAAAAATGATTGCTGTGTACAGCTGGTTTGAAAGACAAGTATTAGGTTGCCTATCTGTTTCCACAGATCTGCACTGAAAACAAAGCTTTTAAGCAAATACAGATTTCCCGCTATTGTGCAAGAAAAACACAAAGGTGAGGGGATACAAGGCATAAAGTACAATGGATAAATACTGGTAAAATTCAAATGAAAGAAAAGTTTAGATTTTTCAAGAGTAAGAAACAATCTTTCCAGGAAGATAGTTATGATTCTTCAAACAGAACAGCACTGAACATCATCCCACAAGCTTCAGATCCCCCACTAGTATAGTCCTTCAGAGCTATGTTGCATTAACAGGATGGTTTTGTTTGCCCTGTAGTCCTTGCAAGGATAGTTTTTAAGAATACAAGCTCAATCTGAAACTGTTACATGTTACTAGACTAGTAGTTGTAAACTTAGCGTTGTTCTTTTTCTTTCTTACACACACAAATTCAGAACTATTTGTAAACATGTTGTTCAGTGGTTTTTCTATTTGAAGTCAGAATGTTGTAATCCCTGATACATGATAAAAATTTTTTTAAAAAAATTAAAAAAGAAAAAGTCATATGAATTACTAGAAATATACACCAAGTGAAACTAGGTTGCAAATACACCCAGATGGAACAGAAAACCAAGGATTGGGTGGATTTTATACCGTCAGTGGTTTCTTAACTGGGACACTTTGTAGCTGGCTGAGTATCCTCATTAAATAGCTATAACTGTATTTTTTTCCTCTTCTCATTCTGTGAGTCACTCATTATATTTTTGGATGTTGCAACACTCATGAATAATAACCAGATACTGGGAAGAAGGAAAAAAAAATCAACAGTGTTCACACTGGATTTTTTAAATGTCTGTATTTATCAGTGTAAAAATCACAAATGAAGCTGAGATTTGTAGGAGTTTCGATGCAAGAAATGCTATTAATCACAGACAAAGTATTTGGTACACTCAGTGACAAGCACAGACGCACCAAAGTTACAGCACAGCGGTGTTAGTATGGCTGTTATTGTTTGGCCTTTATACAGAACCAGAGGAGAGGGGGAGGGATCATAATGTTCCCCATCAAACCCTCTCCTGAGAGAGCACAGCCAGGCACCACCCTTAGCTAGACAGTTCTGGACCCAAAGCTGCACTTCTGCAGCTGCCTTTTTTTTTTTTTTAATGAATTTTCTTTTAAAGACCAGAGAGGTTGCGGAGGCTGCGCAATCCCAGAAAGTCAGCCATGCTACAGGAAACTATCGTTGATATCTTAAAGAAGTACTAGGGAATTATTTATTCACATTTGTGTTTTGGACAATAACAAAAAGAGCTTCCAGCATTTGCACATATCAGGGTTGCTGCTGCGCGGTTTTCCACTGCTCCAGTCAGATGAAAAACTGTTTGCTTCTCTTATCATGTTTTTATCCTTTCAATCTCACCCCCCCTATGCTGGCCACGCTGACTACCTCACGCACTTGTGCTCACTTCCCATATGGATGCAGATCAAATCTGTGGAATTAAAGGAAATCCAGATATACATCATTTTTAGAAAAACACTGAGCTGGAGTTCCATGAATATTTTAGATGACTACAAGAATGCAACAAGGTATCTTTCTACACTGCTCAGGATGCGAACACAAAGAAAAGGAAAGTGTGTTTATTACTGCTCTTCCAGTTGCTGTAACTAATGGGAAAAGAGATAAAAGTGGTAACTTGGAAAGGCAGGATAAAAAAAATAAATTGTGCAAAAAAGTAAGCTCATGTGAATGAATCAATTTTCCATTGCAACTCTCTCAGATAGAGACCTGGCTATTAAAGAACAGTTAGCTAGAAACACAACCTGGTTACTTGCTTGTTCAGGAAATAATACTTCTAGTAGCAGGCTTACCTATCCAAATACATGCTACATTAACCAATCAGTGAATACATAAATCACTGTAGAAGAAAAAAAAAAAAGACAATAGGACACAAAAAGGAGGGGTATCAGTGAGCTTGGCCCTGCAGTGAAGGTGACCTGGCTGCTGGAAGGCCAACATTTTGATCTCTCAGCTATATTTCGAGTTGCACAAACAGCATCTTCCATCTCTATGTTCATCTTCAACCTGACAAGCAGTCCTACCAGCAAATCCTGTAAGATTACAATCCTGTGGGTCAGTCCAAGAAACCAAACCATCACCTCAGCTATCGTCATTTCCCCATAACAGCGAGGTACAGCAGGCAGACATATCCTAGAAGATTTCATTGCACACAGGCAAGAAGGTTCAGTTCCAGAGAATTGCTGCTACTATGATGTGTTTTCCAAAAGTCTCCCAAGGATCATCTTTCTTAGTTCTGTGGTTTAGGTAGCCCGAAACCAAAATTGGGAACCAGAGGCTAAGAGAACAAGAAGACATTATGACAGGCACAGTTTCACAGATGTGATTTTCCTCCTACTTTCTACGAACAGAGGTCATTCTGTTATTAGTGGAAGGGGCTCAGTATTCTCAAGCAACCTACCATAAAGACTTAGTATTCTCAATATTCCATTCAAAGTGCTATATATAAGTTTATTATTTTAGTTTAATATTGTCCATTTAGCATTACAACATATATGTTTAACCTTACAATCCGCTTTGTCCTGCATTTACTGAGGGTCCATCAGTTTAAAAGATACATGTGCTGTGGAAAGCACTCCACTAGAGGGAACTGATTTCAACTCCCTCTACCACCAAAGGACACATACCTAATTTGAGGGAGTGTTCACATTCTATGACAGCAGCCTAAATTCAGCGTTCCATCCACTGCTGCTCTGTAACTAATTTTAGTTCTTGAACTTTTCCTTTGAAAGCTCCCCAGTTTTAGCAAGACAGATTAGAAATGTTTTCCAGCTTTGAGTATCAGACAAAAATGTACAACTTGTGACTGCAGTTACACAAAGTCTTCCTGGGAGAGTAACTGAAGAGTAACATCAAACTAAGTTAGTTTTAATATTCAGAATAACAATAATTAAAACAGATTTTCTTAATACAGTGGTAAATGATCTCACTCAGCAAGAAGAGTCAAGAAAATTACATTGTTGTGGGTTTTTTCATTAATTGTCCTCATTCTCAGGCCTGTTGGTTTTAGAATATGATCCTTTGTTGCTTTATAAAAGCAAATTTAATCTCAAGGACATGAAAACTATTTAACACCAATAGATGTGTCCAGGGAAATTTTTTTTTAAAAGGTCATTTGCAAGGAATATAAAAGTATATTTCTGCCTCTCACCATCATAGCTGTAGTAATTTATGATCAGAAGTCAGTTCATTCATTCACTAAAATATTACACCTGTAATGGTTGCCAAGTTTTAC
>JAWWLZ010000001.1:58400134-58419194 GCA_035041345.1 Poliocrania exsul | reverse complement strand
GATGGGATGGGATGGCAGGGAGGCTTGAACTGCCAGGGGACGGTCCCACTGAGACTCGAACTCAGGTCCTTGGGATTTGAAGCCCAAAGTGCTCTCCTTTACACCATGGGACTGCCCAAATTTTCCTTATGCACATGAATGATATATACAGGCATTATTTCCTCTCTCAGATGTACAGTCTGCAATTGTGAAGCCTCATCTCCAAATCCTCGATCAGTTTTATCACTTTGCTCTTAGTAATATTTCACATCTTTCCTCACGTGAGAGCAGCAAAACCAGACATGGAATTCCTGTGATCTTACTAATGCCACGTACTTTCCTACTCCAGTCCAATATTTATATTGCTATACAGCCAAAGACCACACTGCAGTCGCAGCATTGCAATGAAAACTCCTGTTGAGACAATTCTCTGCACAAATTCTTAAGCCTTTTTTCAAACTACCAGTTTGAAGACAGCCTCCTGTCCTGCTGGTATGACTACAGGCCCCGCCCCTTTGTATGAGGCTGCAAGAAAAATGCCTTCTGATGGACACTGATCATTTAAAAAATTATTTGGAGTACAGCATGCCAATAACTTCCTCCACACATGCACAAACCTGCATGCAATGTACTGGTAACAATGTGATATCATCACAAAAGCTGGGAATATATTGATATTAACCAGCCTTACACCAAGATCCAGCCCCCCAGGGAACTCCACAAGAAACAGCTGCACTCCCATAGAAAAAAGGCACGCCTAAGTTCCTCTCTAAACTAAGAAAGATTTATGAAGCAACTTTGCCAATGTTTGTGGTATTTATTCCACAGTGACTCCATGGCACAATTGTTTTAAACTCACACTTCACTGCAGAGTTAATAGATATATCAGGGACACAATACAGGGTGAGTCTGCTACAATAGAACAGTTGATGAATAGCTTAGGAATTTGGGAGATGTGGTTTTTTACAATTCAAAACACTGGGAAGCAATTTGCTCTAGTTCTACTGTAAACTAGTCTTTAACAATCATTAAATCATTTTGAAAGATTCAGAACAAGTAAGCCCTGGCTCGTCATTTAATTCAGAGGCTCCATTTTAAAGTTTTCAATTTTTCAGCCAGGGTAACAACACTGAATAATGTAAGTATGGAAAAACATTCATAGCATTAACCAAAGAGGTTCAGGTTCTGTTCTCCAGTAAAAAAAAAAAAATCAGAATCAACAGGCTGCCAGTTAGTAGACCAGGTAACCTAACAAGTAATACTGTAATTCAGTAGTGTATTTCCATGTACATAAACATATACACAGTATTGAGGAAGCTTGTAGCATCTCCTATTAGGCAGCCACTGAACACTTTCAATGCAAGACGTTGCTTCCAGCTGCTTGTAACTTGGCCAGACTTGACTGTTTGGGTTGAAATTTTCCAAGCTGAATGTCTGCCTCAGGCTAAACTTTGTTCCACGTGCTGTAGAGGTTAGCTCTGAGTGAGGGGTGCAGAAAGAGGCAAACTATGATTACAAGAACTCAGCCAAAATACTTGAGCTGTTTTCAGAACAAGAACAAGGAAAATGCTGTCTTTCAATGTTAATAGGTATCTCTGGCAAACTTGAAAGGCTATAGCACCCTTCCAGGTCCTGATGACAAATCTGAAATTTGATATGAGGGCTGGAGCCCATATATTGGAGGTGTCCCTTTTGCTGCCCCCATGAAAAGTCCACCTGCATTTGGTCAAACATTCAAAGGCAAATAGCACTGTCTGACTTTTCAGTAGGGGTTTGCTAGGCCATGTCCACATTCTTGTCAACTCCTTATGCTGATCAGACAACACAGGCCTTCCCCAGAGCACCAAGCAACTTCTCCTCCAGTGTTGGTGCAGGACAGGGCTGCAGCTCCATGGGAAAAGCAGAAGGCTCCAGCCTTTCTGCATCGGCATCAGTGGAGGCCACAATGCTTCCAAGTCCTTGGGATACGAGCAAGTACAGCAACACAGCCACAATCTATCACCACTGGTTCTCCTCAGCAGAGGGCTCAAAGAGCAGAGTCTCGGGTGTTGCACTAGAAATCCAGCCAACGAAGGACAGTGAAACATGTATGCTACCCTAGGCTGCCTATCTGCTTTTTGGCACTTTTCCGAAGGGAAACAAAACCTAGAAAATTCTCACAAAATGCAGTATTAAAAATGGGATAAACACAGAAGAATTTAGGAATTATTAAAACTAAGTGGTCTACAGTAACTAAAAATGTCTTCTGGTGCTAATATGCATGGAAATCAATCTCTAATTGCAACTGACCTAGTCATACTTTTTTCCCACTGAAGCTTTGCTACAGTTTATGCAAAAATTCCTCTTTTTGCTCTTGTTCTCTAGAGCATCACCACACTTTAAATCCTAGAGGAAATTATTTCTTTTCTCAGGTTGTTTTATGGTTCTCATAACCACAGTGATCTATCTGCAAGATAAAGGATACTGCTATCCACATTTTTTTAATATGGGAAATTAAGATATGAAAAGATTAAAGCAAAAAGTTACAGACATTGAGGGAGCAATTCTGACACTCAAGACTCATATTTTTACATGCTTAGACCTACAAACATCTTTTGTATGTCAAGAGCAAACAACCGCTCACTTTGGTTCCAGACGGATAAGCTCAGCATAACTGCGAAGCAGATCCCAGGGACTTAGGCCAGGCTCCCAGAAAATCCACCAGCACATGGGAGAAAGCCTTTATACTGAAATCCTTCGGCAAAGGCAGGGGCTGCAGAATCCAGCTCTCCAGCTGTCTCAGGCATGAAGCTGCATTTCCCTCTGCATATAATTGTTTGCCTCATTCATGCCACCTCTTCTGACTGCTGCCCAGCCGGAGGTGCTACCCCTTGACAGATGCACCTCTGCTCCATGACCTGAGCCGGCCAGGAAGGACAGTGGCACATCCCGTTACGACCGACACCATCACCGTGCCCAGGCCCACGGTAGCCAGATAAGCCTGGCATCTTTACAACTCCTGAGCACGTCACTTTGCAAACTTACCGACGGGGTAGGGCTGGGCAGAGTGGGGAGGCAGTAAATGTATAGAATGTGGAGTGTATAGAGATCGGCTACATCCACTGGGTGGCAGGCACGTTTCACGGGATCCAGATACGTCCACATACAGACGCACACAAACGAAAGCTCCTAAATACTGGGTTTGTTCCCTGCCTCAGAAGCTGCAACTGAACACGCACGGTAAAACTGAAAGTAAATTAAAAATCCCGCGGAGCAAGGTTAACATATTCTGCCTTCATTTTAACCCCAGCTTCTCTTTCACAGTGCTGGGGCATCGGAACTGTCCTGGCACTCGCGGGGAAGGGCCGTGCAGACTCACTGTGCCCCATGTTCCTCCTGTAGGTGGGTGCCCTCTCGAGAGGCAACAGGGACCTTGGGAGAGTGTTCAGAGTCTCTGCTGCACTAATTAATGAGCCAGGCCAAAACCCTCAACTCTTCCCCAATTTAACAAACAAGGAGAGGAAGGGAGGAATTGTTTTGGACTAACAGCTGTAGATGTGTCCATGTGTGTAAGCAGCTATATTATAAAGTTCAAAGTAACATAAAAAACCAATATTTGTCATGAATTTCCACTTAGCATCTAAACAGAACCATTTCAAAAGTTGCTTATATGTTTCTGGAGAAGGGGCCGCCAACCAAATTTCAACCCAGTGCATAGTTTTATAACCAAGTTGTAAACTACATTAAAAACTACACTTATAAAGGAAACGCTGACAAATGCATAACTCCTGCAGCTAGCTATGACAGTCTGACCACAAACCCTCCTTCGGGGAAAAGCAAGGCTACATCCCTAGCTCTGTTCCCAGGCAGCTCGGGGGGGTGCTATGTACGGACACCTCTGCCTTATCCTCGTATGATGGACCGAGGCATCACTTACTCCCCGTGCTTCCCACATGTTGAATGAGCCACCCCCTGTTTTTGCCATAAACAACCGGAGGGCCTCTTACAGCCATGACTCACTCCGCAGGCTTCTCCCCCACCCCGTGCGTGACTGTGGCGGACAGGCTGCCAGCTGCACCCGGCCAACCAACGCCGCTTTTCCCGCGGGGCCGTGGGGAGGGAGACCAGCCAAGCAGGGCCGCGGGGGTGGCCTGAGCTGTGTCTGTGGGGGAAGCAGCGACGAGGCGACCCAGGCTAGCCCCGTGTGCCCGTCCCCCCGGCCCGGACGGCGCCGCTCGGCGAGGCTGCCCCACGGCGGCAGCGAGGGAGGCAGGGAGGGCAGGGCGGCGGCCGCGGTGGCAGGAGGGAGGAGGAGAAGGAGGAGGCGAAGCCGTCACGCATTGAGAACCCTCCCGACACACTCGCCGCCGAACTCCCAGAAAGTTGGCAGCGCTGTCGGGCGGGACGGGACGGGGCTGCGCCGCTTCAGGGCGCTCTCCGCCGCCCTGCCGCGGCGGCCGCCACCCCAGCCCCTGCGCACCCCATCGCCGCCCCTCTCACCCCACACCTCCCCTGTCCCAGGGCACGGCGGGGCAGGGACAGCCCGGCACGGGGCGCCGCTGGCGGCGGGGCTCGAACCCGCGGCCCTGCGTGGCTGTCCCCGCCGCGGAGGAGGGGGCAGAGCCTCCCCGTCCCCCCGGGCGCGGCACTCACCGAGCGGCCGCAGCTCCCGCGTCCTCTCCCTGTCCAAGCGGCTCCCACTGCGCGCTCGCCTCTCTCGGGCGAGGGAGGAGGAGCGGGCGAGGGCAGGAGGTGGAGTAGGGCGGGGAGGAGAGCGCGGGTTGAGCCCTCCCGGCTCCCGTCGCGGCGCTCCCTCCCTCCGTCTCCCGGCGCCGCCCATCGCGCCCCGGCCAGCGGCGAGCGCGGCGGACCCGAGCGGAGCGGAGCGGCGCTGCTGCTGCCGGGGTAGCGGCCATGTGAGTGCCGGGGGCCGGGAGGGAGCGGGCACAGCCCCCCAGCCTGCGGGCCGGGCTCGGGCCGGGCTGGGGCGTGTGCGGCGGGGCCGGGCCCCCCGCAGGCCGTGCGGTGTCGGGGCCAGCGGGGCTGTGGCGGTGCTCCGGCTGCGACCCGCGACCCCCGACCCGCTGGGGGAGGTGTTCACCGTCGCTCCGGTCATTCTGCTCCTGACCGTCCTTCCTCCTCTTAGGGTTGTTTGGTTTTGCTGCGCTTCCGTCCGTTTATCTCCGCGGCACACGCCGGGCAGCGTCGCCTCCCGCCGGCCGGGGACGCGTCTGCACAGTGGGGCGGGCTGCGGGAAAGGGGCTGCGTCCCCATGACCCCCATCCTCGCTGCCCCGCTCCCATCCTCCCTGTCCCCCTTCCCCCCTGCACTCCTCTTCCTTACTCTTTCCCCGTCCCTCCTGCTCCCCCGATTTCCCCGCAATCTCCCTCCCTCCCTTTTGCCCCCACTTCTCCCCCGGTCCCACCACCCTTCAGCCTCCCAGGTGAATCTTCTGGAAGAGGAGCCTCTGTGTCTGGGTTTTACTTAGCCGTCACTACCTACTTCAAGTGTTTTCATTAGGAAATTTGTGTTAATACCTGACCGTGTGTGTGTGTGTGTTGTGTGTGTGTGTAAAAATCCCAGCTGCGGTCTGTATTAAGTGAGAATAGCATATGAATGTCACTTGCTCATTTCTTTAACTTTTCAAGATATTCTAACTTCCCTGCTTAAAAAAAAAAAGTCTTAACCTAGTAAAAAATTTCTTTAGAGGTCTTTGATGGCGAGCTGTGTGAGCCTGTCTTGCAGACTGGTACTATGTACAGCACTGTTCTTAATTTCAGATACTGCTAAAATTATACTTGAACAGTTTCTTGACCCAGTTTATGTTGCTGTTTTTTCCTCTCTTCTAATTCTTATCTCATTTTTCCTGACATATCCTCCTTCTGCATCTACAGCAGCAGACCTCTGCTTTCAGGAGATATCCGTGGCTTAAGGTGTTTAACTTTGGAAGGCTGACTGAGGCAGTTTGGTTTAGGTCCCTGTACAAGGAAGAAACACGCACCTAAGGAGTTCAGTTTGCTTCTCAAGTGTCTCTTTAGGATGGAAAGAGTGGTATTTTGGAGACGACAGTTTCCCTCTATTGAAATGGAGAACTGAGAGAAAGCTATCTCCCTGTTTAAACAACTGAAGTTAGGGGAGATGACCTAGAGAATTGGAACTCCATACATGCAGAAAGCTGCCTTCCCTGATATCCTTCTGCATTCTTCTATATTATTAAAATTGTTGGTGGCATTTGAAGTAGTTGAGTCACCATTCCTGGAGGTGTTTAAAAGACATGTAAGTCTGTCACTTAGGGTCATGGTTTAGTGGTGGATTTGGCAGTGCTGTGTTAAGGGTTGGACTCAATGACCTTAGAGGTCTTTTCCAACTGAAACAATTCTGTGATTCCATAATTTACAATTTAGAAAAGAAGTCTAGTGAAGCAGATTCATGGAAATGATCTTCAATGCCAATGCAGGTCAGACTGAGCAGCTTCTGCAGACTCTGCTCTCCGTGGAATATTGTGATTGTATGTAGTTCAGAGGGGGCCAACATAGTAATAAAAAGAAACAGCCACTTGGGTTGTAAATTAAAATTTACAGAAGAATTGCAAAAAAAACCCCAATTGACTTGAAAGCCAGAGGAGCAAAACCCTTCAGAGAATTGGCATGTTTCACGTGGATGAAACTCCCATCCAGTACTGCTCTGTAGGAGCCTACATATAGACATGTATTCTGTGACCTATTGGAAAACCAACAAGCTCAGGTTGGGTAGAAGGACAGTCCCATGTATTCACAGTGTTAGGGTTGCTATTTTCTTTAGTCCTTATTTTTAAATACTGTTTATTTTTTAAATAAGAATTAGGATATGTATCTAAGAAGAGGTTTTAAGCTAGGATTAGTGTACTGTGAGTGAATGGAGTTGCTGTGAATTATTTGAGAGCGTGAGCCAAGGCACTGGAACCTGCTTCAGAGGGCAAGAAAACCTTTTTGACCTTCCTCCCTACCAGTCTTAGCACTGCATTTTTAGATCTCACCAGTACTGGGATATTTGAATTGAAATTAGCTGTTCTGGAATGGCTTCCCAGGTGGAGGAGAGTCTATTGTAAAACACATGTGATTTTTTATTATTTTTTTCTTATGTTCTTTCTACGTCTTTCCATGACAGAACTATTACTTTTCTTTAGAAGGACACAGTATTCTCAAACAGTGTTCAAAAATAGTAACAAATTCTGCATCCTGTTGAGTGGTTCTCACAGAGCAGCCGCAATATCTCCTCTGAGTTACTGTTTCTGTTTAGTTTACTTACTCCTCACACCTGTATTCAAGGAGATGATGAACGCAGCAGCTGTTCGGTGCTCAAACCTGCAGAAAGCTGCAAGATGTTAACTTCCTGGAAAGTCTGCAGAGGTTGTAGATACTCTAACCAAAGAGAGTGCTGAGCCTGTGCATTATGATTTTTTTACCCTCTGAAGGCTCATAACTTGGACAGATACACCCCTGGTACAGCTCCCCTCCATCCCTGCCAGACTTCAAGTCTGGTTTAGAACAGAGCTATTCAAAGCAAATGCTTCCTGATTTTGTTTGCCCAGCCAAATTCTGTTTTATTGTGTTCAGAACCACCCAAACTAGTTGTTTCTCCTCCTCCCAAACTAAATTTCAGTATGTTGTAGGAACAAAATCCTTCTGGCAAAGCTGTCTCCGCTGAAGATAGCTACTTTATGAGAGTTTCTTAGGCTTCCCTATATAAAGAAAGCTGTTTGCATCACCTGTTAAAACATGAATAATACAGTAACTTGTGAGGAGAAGCAGCTTGCAAGGAGACAGTTTGGGGCCCTGGACCCCAGTACTGCTGGAGTTACTCTGCAGGTTACAGTGTTGACAGAACCTGTTCCCTTTATGTGCTCCGAAACGCAGCTCCTGTGCTGGGGTGTGTAACCCAGTCACTGCAACACAGGCTGCGTGATTTTTATGGCTGCAGAAATGAATTTGGAAAAGTAAAAATACTCAAGTTTTGGTGTTTTCTCTGACTTTCATAATTTTCATATATTTTGGAATGGCAAATGGGCAGATGCTGTTAATGCAGAGCTGCCACTTGTTCTTCCCATCTTCTTGCTCCCTCTAAAGTTTCAAATGAAACATTGTAATTGATTGGGATTAACTCCAGGTTTGTGATTGGAGTCTTTGAAGCACTTGCAGCATCTCACTGAAGTGTGGTCTTGCTTCAGTCGCTGGTCCTTTCCAAATACTCCTCTTTGGTTTGCTCTCATCAAAGCACCACTGGGGCTTTGGAGGCTCTGCAGTTGTTACAGTGACCAATGTTATTAGATGGGTGTTTCTCCGGAGCTTACTCTTTTTTCCAGTTGTGTGAACTCAGGTGGAAAATCTTTAAGAGAATTGTGTGATATGTAAGATTCCTTATGCTCATAAGTCACGGAATTGAGACTGTAAGATGCACAATTAATTTGATTAATCATGAAATACAGGATTTAAAGTTGCTAGGAGATCTTGTTTTATGCACAGAGTACTATTTACATTTATTTTATATATAACAATAGAGAGCCAGCTTCAATTTTTATCAAAACCAATAGAAGATGAAGACAAAAGGCTTCTGTTGTCAATATCTGGATTTGTACTGAGGCCATGGGTGTGCCCTCAGGTTCTCCAGCACGACTACTCTGTGTAGCTACAGTGGTTTGCAGCAGATGTGATATCCAGTAGCATTTAGGAAAGAAATCAGTTAAAAATACAGCTGTGAAAATACAGCTTATGAAACTCTCAGGTCTTGACTTGTGGTGGGTATAGTTGTACAGTGTTAATTTTAGCACCCACACTTGACTCTGTTAAAGACAAAGAGCCTCATGTGTCAGGTTAGACTTGGAAGTAGGCAGATTTCCTTCACAGATTCCTTACAAGATATGCAGTGAGGCTTTTTTCCAGTTTATGAGTTTTATATCAGAATTGATCCATTGCCTTAGGAAGGTTAACCCTGCATTTAGCTGGATGAAGATTTAGAGAAAATTTAGGAGCTATAGGTCAAATAGGAAGAAGGATCTCAAGGTGTTTCTGAGCTCTGAATTTCTCCCTTCTGCTCATCTGGTTTTTCAGCCAGAGCATTCAATTTCTCAGGCCTTGGCCCTGGTACATTCCTAGTACATTTCATGTAAGTCACAAAAAAAGCCTTTTAATTAAATGTGTGATTAAGTAATCACAAAATTTTAAAGTACACCATTTAGGGTTGAGCATATTTCTATTTAAACTGGGGAAAGCCCAGCTGCTTCTTTCTTGGTTTCCAGAAAATCGCTTGAAAAGCTGCTTGTTGCTAACACAGTGTTGTTTACAGGGTTTATTTGCAGAGTATATCCTTCACACTTACACTTCTAAATAATCACAGCCTCTTGGTAATTGTATTTTTACATTAAGCACTGGGAGGAGAGCATATTTTGATACCTACTTAAATTTTAGGAGTTGAGTCAATCAGATCTGTTTCTGTAATTAAAGATGTGATTGCACATACCATAAGGATTGAGGGTGCTGTTGTTGTGCCTGGAAGAAGTTTTGGTCTTATTGAATAAGAACATCAGGAAGTATTTTGATTGAACTTTGTGCATTGATCTTCAAAGAGAAGACAAAGATTATTTTTTTTAATATTCAATGTAATTTTGAAATTTTTTTATATTTTGTCTCTCATTCTTTCTCATATTAACTCAAAAACATCGAAATCTGTGTTCTGTTGAAGCAAAGCATTGCATCTCTTGCTGCAAGCCTGTAAGAAATATAATTGTTTCTGCACAAGCCTTATTTGACATCAGAAAGTGGTTTTCGATGAAGGAACAGCCATTGGAGTAGTTGTTTATTTTGTTGTTAAATACTTTATATACTGGCTTTTGAGCTCTGAAGCGTTTTTGCCATGTTTCCTCACTTACCTAATTGCATGGTTCAGAAATACTCACATTTTTACTCTGAAACATCCAAACAATTTACTGCCATGTCTGTGACCCCACAGGTCAGAATCTGGTCTGGGATTCGTTCCCCACAGTAGTTCAGCATTGTCCAGAACTGCAGCTTTGTGTTGCTGAGTTCACTGGGTACAGTATCCAAAGTCAACTTTGGTATTAAATCTAAAGTTTCATACTAAGAAACACCTACTGTATGTGTTTTTATGGAAAATAGTGCAAGTTGCACTTTTCTGACCAATCTGTGTTCAGTTTGGGTAACTAGAGCTGCTTGTTTTTCTTTGGCTTGCTTTGTCTTGTATTCCTGATTCTTACAGCACCACCTCCATTGCAAAGACTTTTCAGTCTTTGGGAGTCAGATGGGCACAGACTGAACTGTGCTCTGTGGAACACAGTAGTCAATATGGCTGCTCTCACTGGCTCCCCAGACTTTGTTTAAAAAACCCCCAAAAAATAAAAAAAAACCCAAACACCAAAAACCAAACCAAAAAACCAAACAATCCTAACAAAAAATCAAGCAAAAAACCACCAAAAAACAACCACAAAAACCCAAACAAATCCTAACAAAAAAGTAAGCCAAAAAGCGCCCACCTCTTAGCATTCAGTCACCCAAAGAGGACTATATTTAGTTTCTGAAGATATAGGTATATACATGAAAACCTGTGGCTTTGGTTATTGTTTCAGATGATACATCTTTTTTTTCTTTCCCCAGGGCCGATTACTGGAAATCTCAGCCAAAAAAATTCTGCGATTACTGCAAGTGCTGGATAGCAGACAACAGACCTGTATGATGGTCTACCCTACTATGTCAATTATTTTAAAATACTAGGAATTTGAATTACAGGCTTTTAACATCACTTTTTGATACTAGACTATTGATGCATGAAATTTGGTTTTAAAAAATGCCTTTGTAATACTTGAGGTACTTAAAATACATTTATGCAAGAGCCAGATACCAGCATTCAAGATACTGTGTGCTGTTCTGTGTGGCAGTACAGATAAGAAATAAAATATCTGACCCTGCTTTTTCTTTGAGTTCTGTAACTTAACATTTAATCTGTCTTGAAGCTTTGTCTGTGCCTGTTTTCTCGCTTTCATGTGCAAGTAGAAAGCAAAACCTGGCATATGTACTGTTTATATGTGGTAGGCATGGTACAGCCAGTGCTCTTGAGCATTTAAACCTGGTTTCGTTCATTTCACAGAGCTCACAGAAACATTACTCAGTTACAGAAAGGTGTTTCTGACTTGCAGATATCTTTTTTAAAGTACTAGACCCATTGATTTCTTACTTAGAACCAAGTTTTGCCTTCCTGATTGGATGCCAGGGGTACTCCTAGAGCTGAGCTTCATCTGGCTCAGTTCATCTGCTACCTCAGTTATTTAGCTCACATGAACTGCAGGTATCTTCTTGGAGTCAGTGAAGAGAAATACATGTAAAGGGAGCCTTGTGAGTAGCTTATAAAGTCTGTCTTCAAATGAGATGAGTCATCCCTGGATGTGCATCTTCTGCACGTCGGTTCGTGCAAAGAAATTCTGGGTTTCCCAGGTCAGGCTTAGGCACCAAACATATGAGCACCTAAACGAGCTCAGATGTTTTTTGTGAGAACCACATGGGGACTTCCTCTGTTGTACCTCTAGGGAGCTTCTGAACTCCTTCCACCTCCTACTGACTTCAGTCTTCTGGCAGCTTTTTGGCTTGCAGACTTCTGTTGTCCTTAGTTACTCAATTCTCCCACTTTGCCTTTTCTTTTTTCTCTCTCTCTTTCTCAGATTTGTGGACCTGCAGTTCAAGTTCATGAGATATTCGTGAAGTGTAGCATTATCTAATTAAGGATGGTAGCTAATATTTGGAACACTAAATAACCCACACTGTTTTTAAAGTTTGCATGAGAACAGGGTAAAAAAAAAAATCAAGATGACTCATGAAGAGGGAGCCCAGATTCCCTGTTACTTGTCTCTAATATGTGTACTAAACAGTATTATTTGAAAAAATTTAAATCTTATAAATACACTGCGAGATTTTATGATACCATGTAGAGTTTTACTGATTTTTCATTATTTCTCTGTTGAATATTTCTCAGTGTTCCTGTATTCCAGCCATTTTATGGCTGTAGTTTTTGCTGTAAGTGTTCTCAGAATAGGTTACATTTGGGCTTATTCAACTAAGCATAGTGTAGTCTAACTAAGATTAACTATTTTAAAATTGTATAATAAATATTATTTTTCTTGATTTTTTCTCACTTTGAAGAGCATTGACTTTCATGAAAGAGGAAAGAATCATAAAGAAAATGTGGCAAAAAGAATTAGTGAGGTAACTCAAATATCTTAATTGCACAAATGCTTATTTTAATTCTCTTATCAGAACTGTTAATTTATTCTCTTGGTTGTTTTTTTGTTTGTTTGTTTGTTTTAGATTAGAAAGAAAAGCTTGGAAAAGGCAAAAGAAGAAGAAAACATGTCAAAAGAATTTGCAGCAATGGAGGAAGCTGCAATGAAAGCATATCAAGAGGATATGAAAAGGCTTGGTATTAAGCCAGGTAGTTCATACAGCTGCCAAAAGATTAAAAGCAGAATTGAAAGAATATTGAATAGGAAAGTTTTGTCTTAAATTAGGTAGAAGACCTGAAGGACTGTGTTTCCTCATGAAAATAAAAAAAAAAAAGAAGAGTCTGCAAATTGCCAGTAGTAGAAGTTGCAGTACAGAAGGGTTTTAGCCGTGGTGTATTCTGATCCATGGAACAATCAAATCTGGAGTAGAAAAATTAAACAATGTGGTAACAAAAAAATAGGCTGTAGTTGGTGCTTTAAATCATCAATGCAGCTTCCCTTGATTAATTTTATGTTTCACTTTTGCCAATTGGAGACAAAATTTCTATGAGTAGGAGAGACTGGGTTCCCACTCATGTCATGCAACGGAGATGAGAATCTCCTACTCAGCTTGCAGTTCAGCAAGTACTTTAGTTCTGTCCATGTGAAGACATATCCTTTTAAAAAAGTTTGTAGTTTTGGGCTCCAATACAAGCTGTCTTTTTCATAACTCTTTTAGTTTGTTTTTTTGTTGTTTGGTTCCAACTCATTGGTCCTTATGGTTTTTCTCTTTGTTACTCATCTTTTTAAATTTGGACTTTTTTTATGACACTACAATAGAACTACAGTGTAGGATTCTTTGAATATAGTCTTTTAAGAGTACTTGTTATTAATGTAGTATTAATGATTGTCACTCATTAGTAAAAACACTCATAAGAAAAAACTTCCTCTCCTCTGTTGTGCAGGAGTTACTAATATTTAAGTTCAGATTATTGCTCTTTTTTTAAAGGGAGTAATATTTCCTTTAAGATGATGTAGGTCCCAGTTCAACACTGAGTAAAACACAGAGTAACACAGTGGAAACTAAAGGAAAGAAAGAAAAGAAAGAGAAGAAAGAAAAGAAAAAAAAGACATCTCAGGAGTGGGTGCAAGGACTGTCTCCCGAAGGCTATACTTATTACTACAACACAAAAACTGGAGGTAAGAGCTTGTGGGGAGCAAATGCAGATGCAGTTGTTGCATACAAGTGAGAAACATCTGCCTGCTTTTCTTTTCTGCTCTTTCAGTAGTAAGCTGATTATTAAAATGTGAACAATTTGATCAAGTTTTTATATTTAACATTCGAGACTTAGGCATCCAGAATTCCAGACTGGTTTTGCTGTTGGTTAGCAATGGACCAGTGTACTAATTCCACAGTTTCTGGAAGTGTCTAGCCTGTCAGAGGTTAAGTATGCAAAATATAGCTGTGTTCTTCCTGAAGAAGTTTTCTGATCAGGAAAGGGAAATAAACTGATTGTTTCTTTCCACATTTAAAGGGTTTATCTAACTGACTTCTCTTGAGGAGCTTGTGTTGTGATCTCCTTTAGAGCATAGAAGCTAACCTCTTTTATGATTAATGAGAATTTTACAAACTGTTCCTTATAAATTTAAGGATTGACATTAGTATTTATTGTAGTCTTTCCTCATACAAAATAACTTCCAAAAGGTAAAAATCTTTTGTGTTTACTTTTCTTCTGGCTTAACATTAAAAAACAAACAAACAAAACTCCTCCTTTTTTAATTCCTCACCACAATTCCAGTATCCATGTATCAGCCATAGTAATGGAGTCTGGAAAGTCATTAGTTCCAGTAAAACCAAGTGTAATTATGATACTTTGATTCATTTTTCATACCATAGTTTGTTCAAGGATTGTTCAAATTCCAGTGATGTGTATCTGTATTACTTGTTTTATGTGTGCACACATCAGTGTTATATCCTTTAGATCTGGTTTTATTAAAGATTATTAAACATAAACAGGATTGAATGATGGGTGAAATATGCTTTTGTTTTTTAAGAATCGCAGTGGGAGAAACCCAAAGGATTCCAAGGCAACTCTCAAAAATCACAAACGGTAATCAAATACTATTATTCATACTTTTTTTATCCTTGTAAACACTTAATGGAAATAATCTAAACAATTTGCAAGTCTTTTGATTGCCAAAAATGAATTGTTTGCCCTTTATAATCTTGGGAAAACACAATTTGAATATGTAGAATCATTTATGATAAACTGAAATTTAACTGTACGTAACTTATTTGGTTAATTTACATATCAAGGCAAGAGTATCTATCAAGGGATAGTAGTGGTTGAGTTCTTGCAGAATATGCTTTTTTATTATGCTTCAGCCCATACAATTGAAAGGTTTAAAAAAGAGTGCCTATTTTTTATTTTTGCTTTAGGATACAGTTATGTAGTAATTTATGTTTTTCTTTGGTTTCTTATGATCATGGAACCTATGTAGAAGCAATTCTTTAGCATATTTAGTAATTTAACATATTACTCTATTTTCCTTATTTGAGGCACAGGGAAACTTGCAGAATAGTCCAAAGAAAGAAAGTTATTGCTGTTGTTGTTTGTTGTGGTTGTTTGTTGTGGTTGTTGTTGTTGTTTGTTGTGGTTGTTATTATTGTTATTATTATTACTGTTACTATTATTATTATTTTATAATTACTATTATTATTAATAATAATATTATTGTTTTATTGTTATATTATTATTAATGAGCATTCCTGTTATACTTACCCCTTATACCAGGATTTTTGTGCTTTATAGCATTAAACCCAGGATTTTTCCAGCTCTCCTGTTAAGTGAGGTTATGTTTCCCCACTTTCAAAATAAGTGTCATGTACACTCTGATTTAACATAAATTTGCTTTAGTTTGCCAGTGTAGGATTTTACATTGGAGTTCAAAAAAGCCTGGTGTTTTCAGAGTGCTTGACATTCTGTAGCTCTATATTGTTGGCATCACGTGCTGCTCTGGCTTTCTGATTCCCTTATCCTGTGCTTTTGCACAACTTGTTAATCAGCACTTCAACGTTATCTTTTCAGTCAAGGCATAGCATTGCAATATTTATAAGCCAGTCTTATGTAGCCTTCCACAGAAAGAGGCGGTCCTGAGGCTAATCTTGTATGGTCCTTGGTGCATATTTACCCTGACAGTGAACTAGCTCAGGGAGTGAAGGCATCAGAGTTTAGGTTAGTGCTTTGTAGACCTATTTCCTTGCTATCTGGATAATCAGAGAAATGCTGGTGTGGGGAGAGCAGATTGGGGGGAGAAGGCACTCCCTTCTTGGCAACAAATCGAAGTTAGCTCAGCTCTATCATAAACACACACCTTCAGCCTTGGATATCTGTAATGCCACATGGCTGTATTTTGCCATTCCTCCCTCACCCTGCTTGGTGACTTTGTGCTGTCTTGAGTTATTTTCGCTACAGCTAAAACCAAGCATCTGATTGCTCCCTTATTTAGTCTGAGCTAAACATATTGGGAACATTCCAGATCTCTAACAAGGACTCACTGCCCAGAAGTTGAAGGGCGTGCTTGTAATATATCGTGCAAGTGAGATTCAAAGACCCTGCTGGTTTCACAGCACATTACATTGCTGCTCAGACTTTGTAAGGGGTGGGGAGAACAGAGTAATGAAGAGGCATGTTGAAGACACCTATTACCAGTCAGTCTGACACTGTGCTTGTTAACATTTATGTCCTTGGGTACTCAGTGTGCCTTGCAAAAACCTACAGCCACCAGCTCTAAAATGCACAGGATCTAACTCTTAACAAAAAGGATAGGTTGTACTTAAGACTACTTTTTTGTCCCCTTTCTCCTTCCATAAAAGGAATATTCCTTTATGTTCTTTTCTGGAAATGAAACTTTTGAGGGCAAAACCTTGAGGAACCTTGCTTTTACTGAAGGTTTTCTTGCCTTTGCTTGCTCTGAACCTACTGGTACATTTTTTTTTCTTGTTTACAGAGTGGGTGCAAGAACTTTAACTTCTGATTTTGTTGTGCTTTAAAAAAAAATCCCAAAACAAAAAGCGCCTTTTATTAAGAGTATTAAACAAATGTATAGATACGTTTGTGCAAAAATCTGTGTGTATGTGTGTGTATGCACACATACACATAGATGTTTATTAATGCCATGATAATGTGTGGGGAAGCTGCACGGATGTTCTGCCCAACACATGGGAGTGGGCAGTATTGGTGATTCAGGAGCTGTGAAGTAACTATGTGTGTGTAGTGTAGCTGAAACTCAGGTTCCTAAGGAAGATGTGTTAGGTCATGGGCAATGACTGATTATCTAGCTGTAGTGGTTCTGAAAAAAATAATCACATTACGTATCTACAAAGGTATGCCAGTAAGTTCTGCCACATTTCATACATTTTTATTAATCAGTAGGAAAAACCAGTTCATTGTTGAAATCGGTGCTTCACTAAAGAAGTAAAATCAACAAAAAATTCATGCAGATTGATTCTATATTAGTGGTGAAGATCTATTTTGGGATAAGTTTTTGTTTGTTTGCTGAATTTGTGATAGTATTTAGTGGTATTTTTGATTTTTTGCAACCCTCACAGAAACCTGAGTCTTCCAGGGAATTTTTCATCCGTCTCCACTAAGCACAGTAACATAAATAGGAAATTACAACCTCAGGGGTGATTACTCTGGAAAATAAAAAAACATGTAAAATAATGGCCTATATAATAATTTCAACTTAATGGCAACATCAGTACAGGCTCATACTGATTATCCACTGTTTGAAAAATAATTGTGCATGTACATTTGCAGTATTTTAAGTTATGGAATTCAGTCTCATGTGAGTCAGAGAGTATACTTTCTAACTATGTGTCTTGGTTTGAGGGGAAAACCCAAAATGTTTACCAAAAAGCAGAGGAGAGGATTCCTCCACAATAATCACTTCACTCTTTATTAAATTTAAGAAAAGGACTTTTAATTAGAAAATGTATATAAGAAGGATAACTGTTCTTAACTACTATATGTATATATATAACTGTAAATAGACCGGAGCAAACTACTCTTTCTCTCTCTGAAGCTCAGGGTGCCCAGAGATGGAGAGGGAAGAGCAAAGAGCAGAGCCAGCTAAAAAGAGCTCACCAGCAAGCAGTGGCTCTTTTTTTCTGCTGCCCAAAGAAACCCCCCCAAAAAGTCAAAACAGCACACAGAGAACAAAGAAAGAAAAGCTTTTCCCCACCCCCAGGTGCTGGGGTTCTGTTTTCTCACCCCACCCAACCATTAAGTTTGAATCTAAAAGTCATCAGCTATCTTTTGTTTAACTCCTGAGACTCCAAGCCTAAACCCTTTGTGTTGGTATGGTGCGAAAAATTCTCTGAGGGGGCTCCTCCCAAACACCACCTTCCTGTGTTTGAGGCTCAAGGTTTTTAAACCAGTAAAATGATCACAGACAAAAAATACTCAGGGCTTGAGTAATCTTACAAAGTGATGCTTTGGCTGATCCTGAAAACTTTTTTTCATTACCTCCTGTATCTTTTTCCTAGGGAGCAGAGTGGGTAGAAGGTGTCACTGAAGATGGTCATACCTATTACTATAACACACAAACTGGAGGTAAGAAGAGAACTCTGTTAAGGTCTGTTTCAGGACAGAGAGTTTTCAGAGAAGCTTCTTGTTTTGCAAATAACTGCATTTTAAGGCTATTACTAAGTTTTGTATTTTTTAAGCTGTGGTCTTAGTTGAAAAAATACTGGTTGCTTAAGTCAGTGCTGGCTTTATAGCTATATTGTCAGAGTGTATAAATTTGTGCTTCACAGGGTTTTTTTAGACATTCACCTTGTAACTCGAAACTAAGCATTCTTCTTTTCTATATGTATATTGAAATTACAGTTAGGAAACTAGAAAGGGGATTTTGTTTTGATGGGTATGTAGAACTAAGTAAAAATCTCGTGAACTTTTCATCTTGCTGACATAGCATTGATAAGAGAATCCAGAATCTTACCTCCTACTTATTTTCCTTCCCCCCCTCGCTCCCACTGCTACATGGGGAACTTTGTGGCAACTCCCTCAGAACAGCATCTGTTTTCTAAATCTGTTTGAATCATTTTAAGAGTAATGATGCCTCTCTGGAGAGGAAGTGATTTTTATCCTGGCTGTAAGTTTTATATCTGCTGTTGGGTATGAAGTGGCATTCCTAACGATGCCAAGAACAGGAAAAAAGAAAAAGCAACCAAAATCTTTCAGTTTTTCAAGCAGCCACTTCCCTGCTCCAATGATTTCTGATTTCTTCTTTGAAAAGGGAAAGGAGATGTTGGTTATTTTTAAACATTGCCTTCTATGTTCAGATGCATCTTATGCCTTTGGGTGTGTTTAGTTTTTAAGATCTTCAGGGACATATGGCACTTGTGAAGGATGTGTTTATAGTCATTGTATTTGGTAAAATTTTGGCTCGCAAGATTTTAAATTGATCCTTTGCTTTCATGTAGGTGTAAATGTCTTGGAAATGCTTGAGAACTGATGTAAATAATAATAATTGTCTCATGTCAGACATGTAACTTAGCAGATTGATACCTCTAGGCTTAGTGCTACCTGTCATGCTTTGGGAGATTACAACTTACTCCACTGGCTGTGTGTGGCACCTAGGAAAGTGAACTCTCTTGTTTACTGTAAATTAAAGCCAGATGACAGCAGTATCCTTATGACACTCTGCTGTTCGTGCAAAGTGATTAGTTGCCAGTTTCTTACACCTTTAATTCTTCAAGAGGGTGGTCCTGTGGTGTAATGGAGAGCACTCTGGACTCTGAATCCCAAGGACCTGAGTTCGAGTCTCAGTGGGACCATCCCCTGGCAGTTCAAG
>JAWWLZ010000001.1:58372908-58388307 GCA_035041345.1 Poliocrania exsul | reverse complement strand
ATCCTGTAGAAATGGGTCTGCTCTATCCCAAATTCTGTCATAGCTGTATTTTGCTGATACACGCACACACATACACGCGATTGCAGGAAAACCTTAACAACACAAAGACCCTTCAGAATCTCCCAGACCAGGCAGGCAGAAGGGGCTTACCTGCTGGATTTCAATGCCTACATTTGGGACATCCAAAACTTTTAAGAGGGGAGCTGCTGTCTGCTTTCCCCTTTCTCATGACTGCACAAAACCAACAACAAGAAAGGGCTACAGAAAATTAATTAATCACACATACCCCTAAAGTCCTGCAGAAATATGACCATTTCTTCCAGTAAAATAATTGAGGACCGTTTTTTAAGTGTTTCAATAGTTTTTCTTAGTAAAGTACTTCATAGGCATTAACTAATCCTGGAAGTGGAATATGGTTATATAAAATGTGTACTTTTTAAGAAGTTTCTAAGATTATTCAAGAGACACCATGAATAAAATAAATTGGTTTGTGTAAGAAAAGTGAGCATGGTAATTGGATAGGCATGTTATCTGGATGCTCTACAGCTGATCATATTAGTTATTGCCAGTCAGCACTGCAGAAGTACAAGTGCAGTTGCAGATCTTCATGGAAGAATTTTTATTCCCAGCTGCTTACTGCAAAAAGTCAAAGTTCAAATGAATCCTGAATTGCATGGTAAATATGTTTCCTGATTGGTTTACAGAGCTATCAATGTTAAAAAAAAAAAAAAAGAAATCAATATAATCCCAGAAGCTTTTCTTAGTCAAGTGCTGGAAGTTAAATCAGAAATTGTCAGACAAAGATAGGAACATACAAAAGAACTGAAAAATAATTCCAGAATTAAGGAAGTGGGTCTAGTTTTCCTGCTTTCTTCCAGGTACAAATTCTGTCTTTATATAGCTGAATAATGTTAAAACTGTTGTTATATACAGAGTAGTAAAAACTATACCATTTAAAAAAACTCAGTATTGAAATAGTTTTTCTTAAAATAACTGACATTTTCTCACACTGTATCATTCATGATTACACAATACATGTGCAAATATAAATCAACCACAAGGCATAATTTAAATGGTAACAATGAGCTGATTCTTCACATGTAGAAGGTTGTGCAGAGCAGCTTTACAGCAGAGCCCAGGACGAGCAGGATAAAAAGAGAACACTGTGATCTCGCAAGTCATCCCAGTTCAGCAGAGCACCTATTTTTGTGTCATGTTGAACACAGAGAATTCCTGAGTCACTGTGTGCGACTGCCTGCCCACCCTCGGTGCCTGTCAGCACACAGCCCCACGTGCACATAGCAAAAACACAAACCTCAGCCCAAATAAAGCCACGTGTGCTCTACAGACATCACCCCCAAGGACAGGCAGACATCCCCAAAGACATCAAGGCAGAAGCTGAATTCCAGAGCTATCTAGTCTGCTAAAATGCATCTACACTATGAACTTGTTTTCTCTGCCAAGAAGCAGGGAGCTGCCTGTTATCTCATCAACTTAATTTACAACTAAAACATGTACTTTTACATGCCACTGCAACACAAGGTCCAGTCCCACCCTAAGCTGTCCCAAGAATGGCTGGAAGAAAGCTGACAGGTTTCTCTCTTAACATTCTGGCTCCTTGCCCAAGATCACTCCCCTTGCTTTGTATATTTATTCTAAAGTATCAGACTACAAAGCCATTCGTAAGGGATTTCATTTAGGAAGTTCACACCATAAATGGGTAAAAAGAAGTAATATGCACGAGGCCAGATTCTAGACTATGTTTAGGGAGCTCAGTTTCTTTCACCTGCAGAGTAACACTCCCCCCCCAAAAAAGTGCAATAGGTGGTATTTCTTCAGCTCCACTACCATGATTCTGTATCTTTCCAGCTGTAACATGGTCAAGAGAAGGACAAGCTTAACAAAGCTCAGCTGCCAAGACAGAAGGAGTGTGCACATAGTACTTCAAGCTTGTTCTCTTCTGCCAGGGCTGCTGTAATAAATTCAACCCATTTGCACCAAAACAACAACAAAAAAATAGTATCTCACAGTGTGAAACAGAAAAATAGATTTTAATCAACCTACCATCCAACAAATGCATGTTTTATTTTACAACCAAACACAACATTCTTGTTTTAACTCTGCATGTGGTCTTCAGCAGCCTCCTCCTTCGAAAGCCTGCAAATTTTCTAGATACTCAGTGACAGCCTCCATCTCTGCAAACTCCAGTAGTCTGTTGATTAGTTTATCCAGTGCTTCTTTCCCACTTAGAATTTCCTATGAAAAAAGGGGAGATGGAAGCATGACTGGCTGTATTTCAGTACTCCTCTGAAACACTGACTACTCAAACGAGGAGGCCCTGAAATGCTCTTGGCCTGCAGCCCCTCCACTTTCTCATCCTTGCAGTTCCCCCCTGTGTGAAAGCAACACCTGGTGGACAGCAGTGGGACTTTGGCTGCTGCCTGTGGAAGGCACATTGATTCTGGCAGCAACAAAAGGAGCCTTCCCACCTCATTTTTGTGTAACTCATGTGCTTACATGAAAATCTGCTACAAGAACAATCAAGGACTGAGGAACTCTAATAGTGTTGTCCAAAGACGAGGCTGCTTTGAAAGCAAAGCTCAACTAACTTTTGTTAGGTGATCTATGGTTCCAGTTTCACTCCAGAAAGTTACAAGTTCCCAGCGCTAAGTAAATGACTAACAAAAGTCACTTTTATGCAATTGTGGAACTATTTCCTCCATCATGGTATTCTGCACTCCATTAAAAATAAACCATTCCATATTCAGCATGGCCTGCAGTCTCTGGAGTTACCCAGGACACATGTGGGTACAGATGGAGAAGCGTTGCTCCTTATGCAACAGCACTTAGAGCAAACTGGATACATAACCCAAAATATTGAGCGATCATCCTAAACTTCATTTTAACATTCAAAACATTTTCATAAATTTAATACAAAAAAATCCATTATTAGGGTTTTTAAAAAAAACAAACAAACAACCAAACAATAAACAGAACCACAGAATAGCCTGGGTTAAAAAGGACCTTAAAGATCATGTAGTTGCAACTCCCCTGCTGGAGGGCAGGGACAACTTTCACTAGACCAGGTTGCTCAAAGCCCCATCCACCCTGTCCTTGAACACTTAGAGGGATGGGGCATCTATAGCTTCTCTAGGCAACCTGTTCCAGGGCCTCACCACCTTAACAGGAAAGAATTTTTTCGTAATATCTAATCTAAACATACTCTCTTTCAGTTTGGCGCCATTCCCCCTTGTTCTGTCACTACATGCCCTTGTAAAAAGCCTCTCTCTTTCTTGTGGGCTTCCTTTGGGTACTGGAAGGTTGCAATTAGGTCACCCTGAAGCCTTTTCTTTTTCAGGCTGAACAATCAGTAAGATTTAAGCCATATGTAGATATTTACTCAGAAATAAGATCTCAGATAATCTTAAAATGAAAGCATTCAGTTTCAGTTTCTTTTAACTGTGACCTGTGAGGCAAACATAAAAAGTTTTTCTTGCTTTTCACCTCATTAGGAGAAGGAAAGAATGGCTTAACAAAAATAAAAAATCATCTGTGTCAGATTTTTCTTTTGGATGTACTATGCCTCAAAAATCTCAAATGTCACTTGCCCACTTTGCTTGATCATTTTCCACTCATATAGGAAGAGAGAAATATGCAGAGAAGTGGGCCTGTGAGCTACAGCCTATGTCACTAACCTCTAACACTACAACAAGGTAGGAAAGGAAGTTTAAGCTTTCTAAATCTACAATGTTCTGTCAGAGCACAACTAGCTACTTTCTTCATACATATATATGAAATTGTTTTCACTAAGTTAGTTTTTTCTTCCTATGGTGCATTAAAGTATCTAGCTTTAAATACTCTCATAAGCAACCATTACCTTGATATTGCGTGCATCGTATGAGATCCTGTGGTCAGTCACTCTGTCCTGGGTGAAGTTGTAAGTACGAATTCTCTCTGACTGGGCTCTTGTTCCCAACTGTAGCAAAGTAGCAAAAACCAAAGTCTCTTATGTCAAGTTAAAAAAAAAAAATCAAATACTTCTCTAGAATAGCATACGTAGAATAAACTTTAACAGATCAGCCTGTTCCAAGTACAAATCTAGTGTAGCGTAGCATATGGGTTAGGCTCAGCATATGTTGTGGGGTTTTTCTTTAATATTGTAGCATTACTAAACTGTATTGTTTGTGATTCTGTATCACAAACCAAGTTTTTATATCCTCCAGCACATTTCTGTTCCAGCTCCGTAGCCGAAAGAACTACACAACTCTCAAAAATCATGTAAGGCAATAGATATGCCCATACAAGTACTTAGTTCCAAAATGTGTTTTTCTTTTTTGGGGGTTATAGCTCCCACAAAAAATGATGAAAGTAGTCTCCATTAATAATTGAAGTAGCACAGTCAATGCGTGGCTGTCGGAAATTAGCACCGAAAGAGTAAATTAGGAGTGAGAGAAGTTAAGTTACCCTCTAGTGGTAAAGTGAGAGAGTGCAAGCAGCAATTCTGAAAGTTTAAAGCAGAAACACAAATGTAGCATTGTTGTGGCTGAACGCTTCATTACAATGGAGAATTAAATGAGAGAAAATCAGAGAAATGGGTGTTTGCTTCGATGGACTTTTGTGAAAATTTCATCTGCACTCAACGTGTATACTTTGAAACAAGGAATTTCTTTAATAAACTCCGAGACATTAGGAAAGGTAATTTATTTTTGCCTGTTTTTCCATAGTATTTATATAAATGTACATCTAAGTCCTTTATGCAGCTTTCAAGGCTCTCAAGCTGAAATTGTTAACAAAAGATAAATGGCTCACTGTTTACAACGATGGGGGAACACTCTGCGGGAGCAATAATACATTTTAATGCAATATGAAATTATTGATTAGCTAGGCGGCAAAATATGGATTACTGAGTAATTCTCTAATTCTGAAGTATTTTCATTCCTGTTGATCATTGTTGAATTTTGTACCACAGATGGAAAAGTACTCAAAGAGTGATAGGACATTTCGAGAGAAAAGAACACTTTGCAGCCTAAGTTCAGGTAACTCTCAGGAAAGCTGTTTCTTCCTTAAAAGGTTACCTAAACCATATCAAATAAACTGCTACCTAAGTAGCAGTTAGGTAATCCTAACATAGTAGCAGGATTGTTTATCTACTTGTTTCTTTCAAAAGCTCTGTATGGCTTTATCAAATACTCTGGTTTAGAAACTTCTGAGAACTTCTGCTTCTAGTTTTCATGGAAAATAACTTTTTACTGATGCTTTATTTGTGTAACTCTGGCTTTAACAGCAGCATTCAACACAGGATGTTGAGTTTTGCTTCTTGGATAATTCCAGCTAGCCTTTTGACTTCTTTGTTCTCAGCCACATGTCTCTTTTCATTGCCTGAGAAGACTACAATAGTGTTGAACTGAGATAAGTAGAAACAGATTTACCATTTTAAAATACAAAATTTTCCCTTGCAAGCATACCTGGTTAGACACACACTCTCCCTTGCTCTGTCACCATCACTCAACACAGCTCCCTCTCTGAATGTCAGCCACCACATGTCCTCACCTGCAGTTTTCTGGCACTCTGCTCTTGACTTAGTTGTTTTTCAATGATCTGCTGGTACAGCTTAGCTCTCAGTGTCCGCAGAGCTATCTCCTTGTTCAGCTGCTGTGACCGCTCCTGCTGGCACTCAACTGCCAGGCCTTTACAGAGGGAGTCAAGAGCTCAGACCAAAAGCCCATTATAACAAAGAACAAACAAGCTAAATTAATTCTAACACATTAGGCAAATGAAACCTACTGGAGTGCTGGTTTGTAGGGCCTTTCAGCTGTAGGATAAAAAGTCATTTTAAACACATTGGCCAGAACCATTAGTGCAGTTTTAAATTTGTCACAGCTGCACCGGAGGGCTTTGTTCAGTGCTACAGAAAAGTCAGGGATATTTTAAAATTTCATGAAGCAAAAAAGTTTCTGACATTGCCTCCAGAAAATGAGTTCAGTCCAATTAGCTGTCATATGTTAAAAACACAATTTGAACAGTCTACAGAAGCATGTTTAAAACAGTGTAAACAAGCTTTTAAAGTCATAGTCCAGATAAGCTCTAGGAGACTGGAAAATTCATTATTCTAGCAGAAAAGGGGGAGTCTTGAACTTAATTATGAATAATTAAAGAAAAATAAATGTCTTCAAAAGAAATCTAGTAGTTATTTTTACTTCTCATTTGATTTTCTAAAAAAAGTCATATCGGAAGCAGCTGTTTTCAGGTCACTACTGGAATTTCCTGTGCCTTAAGAGATTCTGCATCTGGACAGATAGAAGCTCACTAAATTTCAATAAAAACAAATCCTGAGAAAGACAGAGTGGTCCAGTCTACACACTACCTTCCCATCAGGATACATTTTCCTTCCTGTTCAACATAAGACAGCATTATCTAGTACTGAATGAAAATCTTCAAGCCTTCCTTTTTGTCAGTCATGTAACCACACAGGTTCCAGCAAAGCAAAGCATGCCCTGAGTTGCCAGTGGCCATTATTCCTTGAGGCACAGAGCACACAGCACAAATTATTTACATCTTCCATCCCATCCCTGTCACCCTTCATTTTTTCTTCCATCCTTCAAAGACAGTATATTTGTTAAACGCTCTCTCTGAAGACAAAACTGGTATAACTGTTGTGTCACTGGTACACAGCCCTTTCTCACACATTGCCTCGCTACAAGAGGGGCAGAATCAGAAGGGGCCACTTCCTTTCTTTGGTATAAGGCCCAGCTCTGCAAGAGACAACTTGCAGGATTCACCAGCTGTCTTTTCAGAATACAGATTTAGAGTGACTGGAAGTACAAAATACAGCCAGACTTACCTGTGGGAAGGTGTACAATTCTCACAGCACTATCAGTTTTGTTAACGTGTTGACCTCCTGCTCCTTTGGCCCGGAATGTATCTATACGCAGATCTTTGGCATCCACTTTAATATCAACCTAGAACCAAAGAAAAATCACTACTTCTTCCTCACCTTAAAATTATTTGAATGTCAATGGTACTTACCATTAAAGAAAGAAATCACATCTCAAAAAATTGCTCCTTTACACCTGTTCCTGAGGTAACAGCTATAATCATTATAACTTAAAAAATGCAGTGTCAAATACCTCTGAAAAGCAAGTGATGCTTCAAATATTTCACTTACTTTTTTCAAACTCTTCCTCCCAGTCCTTCGCATGACAAGGTATGTGTGTGTGAAACAAAACAAAATCAATGTTTTGTAAAACCACTAGCTTTGGCAGGGAGACTAAGAAATAAGCAAATGTCCTAGTTACAGCAGTTGGGATCAGTTTATCACTATGTGGGTGTGACAAAAACTATGTATTCTACACCCTCTATTATGTCATTCCTGATGAACTGTTAATAATGCATCGTTTGCAGCAGCTGCCCAGGGCACACCTGACCCCTAAGGTGAGGCAGGGGAGTGTTCCTGTCATCACACCAGTGATAACTCCCCTCTGGGGAGGCATCAGCACCTTCACACCCAGCCTGAGGGGTCATGTCTGATAATGGGCTATTGGGGACTAGCACCACAGGCAGTTGCAATGACATAGACCATCCAAGATCTAAAAATATCCCATGGGTCACAGAGTTAAATCTCACATTGTGAAACTCCCCACCCTGGGGGAGGTACTGAGCATTCCCACATGAACTTGGGCATATATACTCTTCAGGTTTTGGGACTTCTAGTACCACTCATTGGATTCAGAGGAGGACCAGAACCTCAACCCGACTGTGGCTGCCACTCTCGACCAGACTGCAACCATTACTCTTAACCAGACTGCAACCATCATTCTCATCAACAGGTTTTCCTTTCCTTTTACTTTGTACTCAGGAGGCCCACGTGGCACTCAGCACAGGGGCTGATGAACACCATACTGTTCATGCCCCAGGGTGCTGGGTTGCACATCTGTTCTTTGTGGGTTAAAACCAATATTTTCTCTGTATCATTGTATTTACTGTAATATTTTTATTAAATTGTAACTGACTTGTAATCTTGCTTTAGTTGGTGTCATTTCTCCTGCTGGTTTACCTTTACATGAGCACAGCAAATATTTAAAATATACTTCTAAACGGCAGTGCAAGGATCTTGTGCATGAGTCAAGCCTGAACGACTCTTGGAACAGTACTTAGAATCATCTGAGTTAAAAATAGTTATATCCAGATCCATCCACTGGAAATACGAGTCCATGATGACCTGCACCATAGTTTGAGTGCAGTGGATGGGAAAGGAACATTCAGATCTGATCAATGTTGCAAGGAAAGTATTACAAAGAAGCAGGAGAAGGTGCAGGGAAAGACTACAGGACATGGGTTTGTTCATTTTTTGTGTAAATTGCTGGTTTAAGTGAGAACTGCCAGTATTGGTGAGATCTCAGAAAGACTAGCCAACACATTCAAATTCAAAGGAGACTGTCCTTGATTTAACAGAGAAGGACACCAATAATCTAAATGCAACAAGAAAAAAATCAAAAGAACCTGCAGAATCACATTACTATGCAACACTGAGTGTTTTCTTGGATATATCCCCTGTCTTGATATAAGATGTAATTTAAAATTGGCTTACTCATAGCAGTGAGCCTTGCCAGTGTTGGGGCTGGAACACTCAATGAAATGATCATTCATTTACATGCCATTTCAGGCAACAGTGAATCTCTGCAAAGTTGCTTCTGATGATCCTTTTACACATGTAAGGTACAGAGCAGGACTATAACCTTCCAGAGTCAGAGCACTTGTGGTTCATTTGCTGGGACTTGCACAAAGCACTTGAGTATTGATGAAAACCCCAAAACAATAGCATGCCTTTAAACAACACCTACTCCAATGTCATAATGGTTGAGCAAGGATAAACCACCACCTCACCACCCCACTAACAGTTTACCTCCTCTGGCTGAGGGAGGACAATAACTGACATTGTCCCAGTGTGAATACGCTGCATTCTTGATGACAGGCCTGTCTCGGGGATTCGCTGGACTCGATGAGTCCCTCCTTCATATTTCAGATGCCTGTAGACATCCTCTCCTGAAATATGAGCAGCAGCATGATGCAACCCTCCTAGAGAGACAAATAGTGTGTGACAAAAACAGCAGAGAAACACTGCTTTTAGTTGCACTGTCTTGGTGGAAGGTCTGAAGAACTATCGTACCTATCTCAGCCGGTGTGTAGTTCACAACGTCAAAGGTCCAGCGTTTGTAGTCTGCATAGCTCTGGTACATCTCAAACATTTCTTTAGTGAACTGCTGGCAGATGTCTCCTAAAAATATAAAGGCACTACGACATAAATAGCAGTTCACAAAATGGCAGTCACCAGTTTTTAGATCTAGCTGCAACTCTGATCCCAGTCATTACACAGGTTAATGCTCGTCTTTAGAAAGCATTACTTCATGCCAATAAAATATAAAAAAGCATTAAGAATAACCCATAAGAGGTTTAATAAAGTTGGATGGAGGTTTGAAGTAATCTTCACTGCAGGGACTTTGCTAACCTCCAGTTGTTCGGCCAGCTGTCACTTCTAATATGACAGGACTTCTATCATATTTTTCCTTTGGCACTAGAAGCTGGAAAAGCTGAAAAGAAAAAAAAAGAGTGCTGTTATCTCCTTCATGACTATCTCCTCTTAATCAAATTTACAGCCAGCCTTCACAACTGCCACAGCTTGAGCACACATGACCACTGATTTCCCTTGGAAAGCCAGTTAAGTAAGATTAAAAACTGTCCAACAGCCATTGCAACTTAATGGGTAAAAATAGGATATGCTGGTGCATCCACATGGAAGCTGGCTGAAAATTCAGTCCTGCCAAGTCAGGTGCCAGGTCACCCACTCCCAGCCCCAGCTACCAATGAACACAAGTTATTAGCTAACCCAGCCAATCTTTACATTAATCATATTTTTCATCAAGTCCCATTTCATATTATTTCAGTCTGAACACAGAAAGGAGTCCAAACACAGAGGTTGCCACTGAGATGTTCAGCTTTTCTGCTTGTAATTGATTTACCCACTCATGTGGTGTTTTCAGCTGAAGAGAACACAAAAGACTGCAAGTTTCAATCAGAAATCTTTCAAGGATGCATGTTGTCCTGACACAAAGTTACTAGGATGTCAGGTCTCAGTGGCACAGACCTACCACTTTTTTAATCCCCTTCAGCATTTGCAGACAAACAAGCATGCAAGAAAAATTACTAAAATAATCAGCTTCTAAGATACAATTGTCACTAAGAAGCTTACTAATAATTAATGTTGCCATTTCTTTTCAGGGAGAATACAGAAGCTGGACTCCTGTTTCATTAAATGCAGGTGTCGGAATCTATTGGTAAGATCACAAAACAACTTTTTTTCTGACATCTTTATTTACAAAGCTGCAAAATTTTACCTCAGGCTCACCTTTCGGCATAACACGTTCATTTTTTTATCCAAGATTTCCTTCTCTTCTAAGGCAAGCTCAAGGAGTTGTTTCTCATCTCTGCTGTCTAGCTCTAAATTCCAACAACAGGAATAGATGTTAGCCAATCTCACTCAGATTAGAGCAAATTATAACACAGCTGTCCAAAGAAATGCACTGCAGCGCATAAAAGCTTGCAGCATTTTGCCAGCATGAAATATCAAATAAGAGCTGCCCAAGCCACGATGTGCATTGCTAACTAAATGATCCTATTTTCCAAGTGTGCTGGAAGCAGTAGCAGATATCCTACCTGTGATTAGGCTGCCTGTGCCCACATTTTAGAGCTTACTACCAAACTAGGAAACATTCTCAGTTAAAGTTCACAGAAGCTCCAAACCTTTTCTGCTATAGAGGCTCCAATTTACAATAACTAAAAATACTGTTCAGTTAGCATTAGATTATACACTAAGCAGAAACTTGGAAGACAGTTGGAGTCAAGTGGAAAACTTGCCACAGCTAAAACAGGCAGGTAAATCAGAAAGTAAAACAATTCAACTCACCAAAAGAAAAGAACAAGTTTGCTTAAATAAATCTATGTGTTTACCATGCCAAGTTGAACCAGATTTAAATTACAGCTGGACAATTACCAGCACAACAAGGGAATGGGTGAAGACAGCTTTGAACAACCAAGAGAGAGGGAGGGAAGAAAGCAACAAAGAAGAGGAGAAATCTTTTGTCTTGTGCCCAGTATAGAAACCACAGGTCTCTCTCAGATGCAGCATAAATCTGGACACTCAATCACTGACTGCATCTCCTTGTCTGGCAGGGCCAGCCACTTGAGCTCTGGACTCTGTAGCAGGAACTGGGTACCTCAGTGGCAGGCCCAAGGACTGGGGGCTCCACATTGCTGGGCATTCTGGACTCTGGTTCCCCTTCACAGTAGTCAACAGACACACACACACACACACACACACACACACACACACACACACACACACACACACACAAAAAGACACACACACACACACAGACACACAGACACACACATTTACTGGCAGCCTCAGCAGCACCCCTTGAGAACTAAACAGGCTGGGATGTTCAATCAGCTTTGTATTCTGGGCAAAGACAACAGCAGCTCCTCCACATCACAGTTATGAATTTATATTCTGAGGTCTTTTCCTTAAATAAAATGTGTCAGATTTGACTTGAACATGGCATCTCCTGTACAAAAGGCAAGAATCACAGAATTCGTAAGGCTGGAAAGAACCACCAGTGGGGTCATCCACTCCAGCCTCCCTGGTCAAGCAAGCTCATGCTAGGGCACATGGCATAGGACTGTGTCCAGATAGTTCTTGACTATCTCCAGTGAGGGAGACTCCACAGCCTCTCTGGGCAGCCTGTTCCAGTGCTCATCACCTGCACAGTATAGAAATTCTTCCTCATAATCAGGTGGAACTTCCTGTGTGTCAGTTTCTGCCCTAATCTCTTGCCCTATTGCTTGGCACCACAGAGAAGGGCCTGGATCATCCTCTTGACACTCTCCCTTCAGATACTTGTATACACTGATAAGGTCCCCATCAGAATGGTAAAAATTTTTCTACCAGCATGTCACAACTCCAACCCAAAACTGTTGCTGAATCAAAGGCTTCTAGTTGGTCCAAAAAGTATGCTTATTGATCAGTCACTTAAACAGTATCAAATTAACTACTGTCAGCAGAGCTGACATAACGCCCCATGGTGACCAGTGAGCTTAAGGTTTGAAGGATTGGTATCCCATCTACCTCCTTGCAAAACAGAATTCACCTAATCTACCTCATGACTCACAACACCTCTGGCAAAATGGAAGATATTCTTCTGCTTCACTGACTGTTGCAAAGATAAAATCCTACATCAGTTATGAGGAATTCAGGTACTAGAGAGAAGAAGGTCAGTTAGGGAGCTAAATGGAAAACAAAGAGCAGTCAAATGAAGGGAACACTGTGTTTTAACTTGGCCACATGATACACAGTACAGGTAGAATAACTGTGTTCCATTTAATTAATTTATTTGCTGCAATTTTCTACCATTCTTTTCCTTTCTTTCAACTAGAACATTACTCCATTCATCTGCATCATAATTTATGGAATTAGAAAAATTCTTCATGTTTACTTTATTAAAAATAGCCTTTTTAAGTTTCAGCATGAATTTTCCAGACTTTTCTTAACACTTTCTAATTCTTTCAAGAACATTTCTTTTTCAGCACTAAATTTTTGTCCCTTGTCTCCTTCACTCTTTCTCCTCTTTTATTCAGTGAAGAGAATTAGAGGATTGAGGATTAAAAGATGTTAAACCATGTTTTCCCAAAAGCACAAACATTTACTTATTTCTAAAACTAAAGAATACAAATGTTTTCTACCTTTCTAAATAAGTTCCACTTTTACCAGCTTTATTTCAATATGGCTTTTACTGTTTTGTCAACACTCCTTGGCTCTTTCTCTGAAAAGCACCATGAACTTTTGTCCTCCTCCATTTACAACACTGGATACTGATTTCTCCTGCCATTTCTTTTCCCCTCCTTCACTGCTTTAATGTAAGCCCCATTCTCTCCAAGTCAGTGTTTCCCTCTCTTAGCTTAATACTTACCAGTGTAGCAGAATGGAGGCCATTTTTCCTTTCCTTCTAACAATGTTGGTTTTTCCTCCCAATTGTTGGTCATTACTTATTTTGTAAATTCTTTTATTCCCTATGTGTCATCTTATTCTCAAATAGTCTAAAAAGCAGCAAAAATGTTTAATTCTTTTTCACCCCAACTTCTACTGTAGCAGAGTATTGAAAAGCAACAGCTTCTTAGACAACCACCAGATTTATTCCTTGAAGGACTCTCCAGATATTTTCAAAGAAATATTAGATTTTGCCATAAACACTTCCCAGGATAGCCCTGAGGTTCCAGACAATCCCTACTCTCCTAAATGGACTGTATTAAGACCTCAAACTAAAGTGAGGTGAGATGCAAAACGGAAGGATGTGACTGGATGCAGAAACTCCCAGACGCAGAGAGGACCAGAGAGTGTTCCAGTGCTGGCTGAACTTACAAGCTTTCCTCAAAGGCTGGGCAACGAATTTATCGCAAGCACAGCTACTGTTTTGAAACAAGCAAGTGGATGTGTTCTCCTTACCTCTGCACATAGCTTCTAGCTCCTGAACTTCTCTTTCAGCCTCTTTGATTTCTTGAAATGCAGCTGCAATGGGGGACAGATCAGCCCATCTTCTCCTCAGGGTTCTTTGCTCAAAGTCCTTTACTGAGTCTGCATTTAATAGATTACTAACCTGCTGGTATTCCTTGCTTAGAGTCTCCAGATACTTCTGTACAGCGTCATGCTTCCACAAAGCTCGAGAATCCTGATGGGTTTTCCTATGCCAACTGTTAAAAGTCAGAGTGAATCTAGCTGTGTCCAATAAAGATTTTGGCCTCCAAAATCCATGGTTGTGCAGTCCCACTGCACAGCCTATCTTCTTTGCAACATGAGGGGCAAGACAGCTGTGAAGTTGACTGTGACAGTGGCAATTGGCAAGCAGGCTCTTGAAAAGACAGACCCTTTGGAAAGGTTTCATTTTGTCTCTTATTTTTCCACCACCTGAAATTAAAAGCAGATAGGGCTATTATCTAGAAAAATAAAGCATTCTATTGAAAAAAACCCAAACCCACAAAACCAAACAAACACAAGAGCTGTATCAAGCCCAAATACTAACTGTGATTACACCAACACAAGTGCAACTGTCATGGACAAAACCATTCCTGCTTTTGTCCTGGTTTATATGAGCAGCTCTTATCAACACCACTGACTGACTGAAGGTTGAAAAAGGTCTCTTCTCTCACCTCCTCAAATGGTTTATTTATGCTGTGAAGAAAAGCTACTGTAGATGTGGCTTTACAGACAACAGCTTCATTTTGCCATATGTCTCATTAGAAAAATCCAGTCACTTCATGCCTTACTGGTGAAACAAAAATGTTGCTGAGAAGACAAATCTATATTGGAGGTAAAGAATTCTATATAAAGAATGTAAGAAATTGCCAGAATTATGTGCCAAGGTATATCCACTACCGTAACAGGAGGACATTAGTAGCTGACCATGCAACAGATTAATCAATAGGATTGCAACACACTTAAAAGAAATCACTCACCCATATATGCAGAAAGTAAGACACAGGAACAGTGCTTTATTTCCCCTGTATACTCCTTACCAAGCTACATTTACATATAAGTGACATAATAGTTTCCATTCAAAAAGTGAGTAAGAAGCAGGTACTCTGAAATACAACTGTATTTTTCTGAGACACTTGGCCTACAGTTTTTCAGGACACAGCCTCCACTTAGCATCACTGCTGCTCTAGAAAAGATCTTTTCCTCTGCATCTTGTATCATCAACACTGCAAACTATGTTATGAATTACTACTGTGCTCTAAAAATTTGTATTGCAGCACAAGGGTCTACCAGAAAGACTAAATTGAAATCCTTCTTATTCTAGGGCTGCTCATACAGAAAAGATCTTACAAAGAAGCGCTCTCTAATAACTCTGCCAGTGCCAAAGTCCCATCTGCCTGCTGCTTTATACAAAAAAGTGCATTCACAGAAAACAGAGCACAAACATTTTTGCAGCAGGCTCTCCTCGAAACATACGTTTCAATTTCCTACCTCAATTATTTTTTACTCATCAGTGACAAGACCTTCTGTGCATCTTCACGCTTTTTATCAACAAATTGCTAGGACACTCTGTCCTAGTTACAGCAGCTGGGACCAGTTTATCACTGTGTGGATGTAATCAAAACGGTGTATTCTACACTCTATCTCATTTCCTATGTACTGCTAATAATGGATTACTGGCAGCAGTTGCCAGGGCACACCTGAGTCCTCAGGCTACAACCTGGGTGTTGAAGAACCCTTCGAGATAGGTGAGAGTTCCTGCCTTCACACCAGTGACTCAGCTGTGTAACTCCACTCTGGGGAGTCACTGGCACCTT
>JAWWLZ010000001.1:58315389-58362624 GCA_035041345.1 Poliocrania exsul | reverse complement strand
TTGAACTGCCAGGGGACGGTCCCACTGAGACTCGAACTCAGGTCCTTGGGATTCAGAGTCCAGAGTGCTCTCTTTTACACCATGGATAGATAACAGCCACATGGTTCAAGTCAGTAAGACTTTTGTAAGGGAAAATCACTCTTCTCATTTGTCAGTGATTTGAGAGAGTCTGATTTGGAGAAGGCTTTATCCTAAATAAATATTCCTGTTTTATTTTTTCAAGAGGAACTTTTGAAGGTTATGAAAGACTTTCAAAGCTGGCTTCTGTGGAACAATGCTGGTCATTTCTTCACTCTTCTCTCACTTATATTCATACAGGACTTTCCTTTAAAAATGGTAGTTTTTCAGAGTTAAGTCCCTTTGTGCTTGGAATTTTTTTCCTAATTGGCTGTGCTTATATTGAACAGAACAAGCACTGAATAGCAAGAAGAGTTCAGTTGTACTGTACTGTTGATGGCACAACAAGTGAAGGCCACCTGAAAACATGCAGAAGTACTTCACATTTCTAAAGTTGAGTCATAACACATAAAATTGGTTGTAAATGAATGTTAGACTTGGAGATCCTAATTTAATGCAGACCTACTGTGGGTTGTGAGATGGATTGCCCTTAAGATTTGCAATTTTTAGGGATATTTGATGTTCTATTATAACAGTTACCTTGTACAGTCCTTGAAACCCAGCGAATCCTGGGAAAACAAAAATGCTGTTATGCCCCTGCTCAAGTACACTGCAAGTCTGTTGGCAATGCTGTGTGCTTTACTCTTTCCCCTGGTTTTGCCCCCAACCCTCCTCAGAAGGAGGAGGCAAGTATGAAATTACCTGACAGAAGGAGAAGGAACAGAAGATTCAGAAGTTACGAGCAGTCTGGAGAAGCTAAGAAGGGACTTGCCTATTTTTGAGATATCATGCTTTATTTTGTATTTTGGTAGAAATAGTGGTTGCCAAGTAGCAGACTTCCAACAAAAAGTGCTTAACAAAAAGGCAGTTATACTGGGGAGCCCTTTGCTGCATGATGTGTTAGCTAAGAAGAGGTTTGGATACTTCAGGGGGTGTGTAGTGGGGAACCTCTTTACTTGTTTTGTGTGTGCAAAGAGACTCTTTGGCTCAGGGTTGGTGAGGTACAAATAGCTGGAGGCTGAACGTTCTGGTCAGAACTGCAACAATGCTCCTCTTACTCATAAGGTTCTGTTTATGCACCCAGCACTGGTATCTTATTAGATGGCCCTGATCTCTCTGGACAGATCTGTTATGATTCATGCAACTTTTTGTCTGAATCATTGTGTAATCAAGTATGGGATGTTGAGATGAAACTGAAAGTTTACATTGGTAATAGTCTTGAATTGTCTTTAAGATATCTAAATAAAAGCATAACTTTTAAAGCATGGTCTTTATTTTTGTGTGTATGTGTCCTACAAAACAGTGCTGATGTTCATGGTTTCATTTACTTAACTGCTCACAGATGCAGTTCCAGTAACTTTTGGAGCCACCTGGTCAGTCTGAGTTCTTGCTTTGGCAAACTGCAGCTCATCCCAGGAGATGTGGCAGATTGTACTTTTACACAAAGTGCAGATGGAAAACTAATGAAAAATATGTGGCAGGGCTATGACTGGTATAATTTCTAGTGTTGCTATGAAGGTTTCTGCTTTGAAGAGGCATGTGCATGTTCATAAATAGTAGAGAACTCTACTAATTCAAGTAGTGAGAAAGGTACAGATGCTAAATACTTGTTAGAAGGGGCTCTTTCTACTGTACGTGCTTGCTCTTCTGCTGTTTTGAGGCAAAGGATATTCTAGGTATTTAAGTTGTATTGAATGTGTGTGCACTGCACAAAGTTAGACTAGGCCTTAATTTAGGGCAAGTTTATTGATCACAGCTTCCCCTTTCAAGGGGTGTAGTTTATAGGAGCATTAAAAGAGGTCTGTGACAGTAAATGTTGAAACAACAGTCTCTTACCATACACATTGTTTCCAATAAGAAATACATGAGTTCTATTTTGCTGGTAAAGAATACAGACAGCAGTGATGACAACTGTTGTTGTGTGTAATGCAGGTGGTAATATTTTTGTGTTTCCTGTAGATTTGAACTTCTTAAATAGTTGATTAAAGGTGCTGTTATATACAGAGAATCGTAATAATGAGAGCTTAGATATTACTGTGACATTAGTACTTTAGTGCAAACATGACTGTATCGTGCTGTCAGCTTATGCTGTTGTACACCACTGCCTGTGTTGTGACTTGGCACTGTTCTGCATTGGTGAGTCCCTGGTTCTGGGGAAGGAGGATGTGGGCTGTCCATTTTGACTACTGAAGCAGGCAAGGATGTAGCCGGGTTGTTTTCCTTCTCTCTTTATTTCAGCTAATGAGGTTAACTGCTCTTACCAGCAGAGAGTGGGGGTGTCTGTACGTGTATAAAATGCCTGTAGGGCATGGGGAATGCATGGAAGAACATATTGATGCACTGAAAGGGTTGTCCTGAGACAAGAAGTCTAAAATGCTGTGGGAGGGCTTTCTTGGCCTCCATGAGCTGATGCCCCTTCCAGCTGATACTTCTTTCTTTCTCTAAAACATCAGTGAACTGAGGTGGAGAGAGGATTGCCATTTGGGAAGCCCCATGGAGAGGTCCTTGGTCTCTCTCTGGACTTTAGTTGTTACCATGGTGCTTTCTGTTCCTGCATCAGTATTGCATAGTATCCATGTATTCCATGATGTGAGGAGCATTTCCAACACAGATGCCAAGCTCCTTCAGAACCTTAGTGTATATAATTCAAATAATTTACTGTCAGACCTTGCTGTCAAATTGGTGAACGACTTGGTGCTTATTATTTATTAGTGTAGAAATATTATATAGTGAGTTTTGACTGAAGTCTGAGGTACTTAGACAACTAAATCTATCAGCTGCTATGAAAAACAGATTATCTGTTGGATGCAGATTACATTGTTTTATAGATGTGTAATAAAACAAGGAAGGCTTTTTAGGCACTGGTTTGGATTTTGTGTTTGGTAAGTTCTTGTCAAGAGACATCAAAGCCAATTTGTAAATTGCAGCATTGTTAAAGAAATTGCACACAGAATCATAGAGTAGCTTGGATTGGAGGGGACCTTTAAAGGCCATTTGGTCCAACCGTACTGCCAAGAGCAGTGACATCTTTAACTAGATCAGGTTACTGAGAGCCCCTTGAATGTTTCTAGGGAGGAGACATCTCTGACTCCTCTGGGTAACTTGTTCCAGTGTTTCACAATCCTTGTGGTAAAATATTTCTTCCTTTTGTCTAGTCTGTATCGACCTTCTTTTAGTGTGAAAACATCACCCCTTGTCCTATCACCAGAGGCTCTGATAAAAACTTGTCCCCATCATTCTTATAAACCTCCTTGGCACATGCTCACCATGAGATGGATCTGTACATTTTGGATTGAGTCTCTTCACTGCAGCTTTGTTAGTCACAGACCATCTTAAATAATTTAAAATGATTAAAACATTTAAATGGATCAAGGGAGCCTGATTGCTGTGTTTAACACTGCTGTTTGGTTTGATGGGATAGCTGTCTTCGTTCTGTGAATGTGATACTACCTTTTATCCAGCCTTCACAGGAAAATAATTTATGAAGTATCATTTTAGTACATTTGGAGGCAGTGGGGCCATGGAGTGAGGAAGGGAATCGGTTCCTGCAGTCCCTGAGTAACCATTTGAGATTTTTGTTGTTAGAGGACGTCCAGACGTGAGTATTGATGTCTGAGGGCCACAATGAGGTGCTCTTCAGCCACAAAGTTGCCAAACTGTGTATTAAACTGTGGCTTAAATATGTGAAAAATGAAGCTATTCTCTAAATGCAAGACCTTTTTCCAAGTAGCAAATGCATTGTCTCGGGTGATGCAGTTTGTGAAAGCTTCCCTTCACTAATCTGATGTTGTAAAGAGTTATGTGTAATTTGCATGTAAATGACACGTGATTGAGTAGTGATATGTGAAGTCCTGTTTTATGTTAATAATGTTAGTAAGTGATCCAGTTCCATGATCCTGTTTATATTTAGTAGTGAAAGGAGGGTTTGTCTGTTTTAAGGGTGGAAGTGTTTGTGTCTTTAAAAGAAAAAGACATAATGAAAAAAAAATAGAATCTGTGAATGACAGTTCCTTAAGTAAAAGCACTGTAATATGGGAATAAAGGGGGTTTTTTTGTTTTTCGTTGTTGTATCCTTGTTACTGTTACTTCTTACTGTTACAGTAACTTCTTAAGTACAATTCCTATTTGACATCTTTGTAGAAGCACTTGATTCTCCCATAAAAGCACATAAAATTATATCTAGCTTAATTGTATGGCAAAGTCTACAAGTAGATTCTTTCTGTAAGTTAGTGTTGAAAAAGTGAATGAACTATCATGAGATTTTTGCCAGAGGAGGTAACATCCTTCCAGGAGCATCTGCCAGCAGAAGTTCTGGATAACATTTTGGCCTTGCCAGAATTTCCCTTTGAGGTTTCATGTCTATAAACATTTGTGGTCTGGCTTCAGTTTTAGCAGGAAATGATTGCCATAAAAGGGTGATGGGGAGTATCACATTAGGCACAGTAGGTAAGGTAGTTTAAAAAATACAAACAGAAAAAGCCAATCCAGTGTATTAGCTTGAGCTTTTACTAGACCAAAGACTTAATGCAGAGGGACAGATACTAATGAATGCATTTCAGCTACATTTGCCCTGATTAGTAAAAAAACTTGAGAACACATATGGAGACATCAGGCTTCTCATCTATGAAATGCCCATCTGTACTACAAAATGAGGTAGTATCATACATGATCAAACTGATCTCCTGTAAACAAGGCATGGGTGGAGCACAGTGTGCTCATCTGCAGGTTTTGGACAGACAGGAGCTTGAAAGTAGTCTGTCCATTCATGAGGTCTGGGTGCTTTCAAAGCTTGTCCATGTAACTGAATCAGTAAGCCTTGGTGTGTATGTATATGATGAGAGACAAAAAATTTGTATTGCTGGGCAAAGCATTTTATATTGATATACATTTAAGTAACATATTGGTATAAATGCATAACTGACTTACAAATGCAAGTGTGTGTATGTATTTGGAGGGACTGGGGCTGGTAAGTCACCTTTTAGTTAACCTGCAAGACTTGACCCATGAGTGTGGAATTGCATCAAGTTGCATTTTGTACTCATCGGGTTTTCTGTAATCAGACCTTCTTTGGACTGGTAACAAGCAGCTGGTCAGGAAATGCTGTGTCTGGTTTTGGGCTAAACTGTTTTTTGACAAGTACTGTGAGTACAAGTATAGTCTTAGGAGGTTGAAGGAACTGGGGTTGTTTAGCCTGGAGAAGAGAAGGCTTGGGGGGGACCTTAGTGGTGCTCTCTGTAACTACTTGAAAGGAAACTGGAGCAAGGTGAAGGTCAGTCTCATCTCCAGGTAACAAGTGACAGGACGAGGGGAAATGGCCTCAAGTTGCACTAAAGGAGGTTGATTGGTTATGAGGAAAAACTTCTTCACTGAAAGGATTGTCCAGCACTGGAAGAGGCTGTCCAAGGAAATGGTTGAGTCACCAACCCTGGAGGTATTTACAAGGCGTGTAGATGTGGTGTTTAGGGATTTATTTTAGTGGTGTACTTGGCAGTACTGGGTTAAAGGTTGGTCTTGATGATCTTAGAAGTCTTTTTTTGAGCCTAAACAAAGTATGCTGGTTGTATTATCAGCCAGCCACAAAGCTGTGCATGTTGAACTTGCGCTTCCTCACAGTGTGGAGTGCGTTAATTTCTCTCTTCCATTCATCTGTTGGACTTTGGAAAATGTGATTTTGTCCATCCTCCAAAAAGCACATTTGTCTATAATTGTCTTAAATTCAGTTCTTACTCTAGGCCTGAGACTGAACTCCATAGGATAAAAATGTCAGAACAAGGATAGTGGATCTATTTTAAGTGCACACTTGACTCAAATAGCTTCTAATTAAGCACTGCTGTATATTTGGAGTTTTCACTCAAGATTGCAGGAGCTGTGGAATTGTGGATGAATGTTCACTATTCTGTTATTTTTAGGCTTATCTGTTTGGAAAGCACATGTAGAGCATTCTTGGTCTTTTCCAAGGATTCTTTAAATACGATACTCACTAACAAAGAAAGTAGATGAATGGGAGAATCTATCCTTCCCCGTAGAGGGGACTCCCAAGTTTTGCCACAGCATGTGTTATTTCAGATCAGACATGGAAACTAGTTCTCGGTTAAAAAAGTCTCAAAGATTTTCTGTTGCTTTTGTTTAAATGTTAATTCCCGGGTACAACTCTTTACCTCTCATGGGAACTCTGTGACCATCCTGCCATAAGTCAGGCAGGCAGAGCAACCTGATCTGCTATCAAGGTTAGCTCCCTTTTACTTTGAGGGGTGGTTTTGGTGAGCTCCAAGGGATCCTACTCACCTAAATTATTCTGCACTTAGTCATGGTTAACTGCAGGTGTCTTGAGTTTCAGGCAACAAGAACTTAAAAACTGTCTGCAGTTAAGCCCTTCCCCACAGACTGGAGGAGGACCCTCATTTTGTCGCCTTAGCTGATTACCCAAAAATGAGCACAGGCATGTTTGTTTCTGTACTGCTTGTGCCCTGGGAAGCAACATGATGATCTGTTCGGACTGCACAGGAGTTACTGCTCTCCATATTAACTTAACACAGGTTTTACCTCTGTCCTGGAAGATTGATGGATTGGGAATGATCTGTGAGAGGCTGTTAAAGCACTCAGGCACAGAACTGCATTGATCGAGTTTCTCCTGAGAATACCTGTCTAAATTACAGCAAGACAATACTCCTTATTAACTGAAAATGGTGCCAAATTAAGCCTGGTTTGGTGGTTTTCTCCAGTTAAAAAGCTTAAGTGACCTCAAATAATTTTCATGCTTACTGATACAAGCGTGCCTTTAACTGGTTTTAATAGATTTGTTTTAGTGATCAACTGTAGTGATCAGTAATGGATTTAAATTACTAAAACCTCATTGACTTAGGTAATATCTTTCTAAAGAAGAAAAAGGACCCAGATTCACATGTTTATTTTCTTCTGTGTGTTCCCACAGTTGAACCACATTGTTTTCCTGTTTACCTACTAATTAGGTGAATGGTATTCTAACTAAATCTAAAAGTAGCTCTTAACTGTGCTATTCCAGGTAGAAATTAGATGTTTTATTTTTTAATACCCAAGTAAATTCTCCTACCCTGTTATCTGTGTGTAGATTTCTGAGGTTATAGTTGTTTTATGGTTTCTCTCTTCTTTCCAAAAGTGGATTGGCAACTAGGAAAGTCTTCTGTCATATTTTTTGCTCTGGGAGGTCCCTAGGCCAGGGAAATGGGATGTCAAAAGCAATATCTAGACTCTAAGACTAATTTTTCTTAAATATTCTGTTGAGTCAAGATTTCTAATTTGGTTTTCTGTTTTATTTCTGAATCAAAGTAGACATTGCTACTTCCCTTTTCTATCTCTGTTGGGAAGGAATTACTATTTTTTTAATAAAAAAATAGACCACAAGGTAGAGTATTGGCTGCATGTTCTGAATGCTGAAAGAAGAGAGTGTAATATGAATGGCCTTATTTGACCAGAGCTTGTCAGTGATCTGATCACCACACCTTGCTGAATGAACGGCTGCGTTTGTAGTAGTGTGTTAAGGTGCTCTGGCTTTAAATGCATTTCAGTGATTGTATTTCACCTCTTTTACAGAAATGTTATGAACAAAAACAGTACAAAAATGGACTCAAGTTCTGCAAGATGATCCTCTCTAACCCAAAATTTGCTGAACATGGAGGTAACTAGACTCAAGATCTGTTTTTTGTGTGTGTATGTGTGTCTCATGTCATGAGCATATAATCAGTCTATTTCATACTATTGGGAAAGAAAGGAGCCCATTGTGAAGTGTGATTGTGCCATTATGACAGAATAATTACTCTGGATTTTCAGTCTTTGTGCGTTCAGACCAAGTTTCCACCCTAGCTCAGTCACACACTCCTGTGCAGTGGGGATATTGAAGACCAAAATGTGTAGTGGAAGCACAATTCAGTGGAGCTTCCAAGTTGCGTTTCTGGGTCAGAATGCTAGTGTGAGTTTTTCTTACATTCCTATTTAAAGCAAGCCCAGCCTTTTTTTGGGTGCTGCATGAAGGTGTTCTGCTGATAAATTAAAAATCTGTTTGTTTTGGGGTTTTTTATCCATTCATGCTCTTAAATTTCCGGTCCTCCATACCAAACTGCTACTTAAAAAGAGCAGAGTTAAGTGTAATGCCATTGCTATTAAGACTTGAAGCTCAAGACGGAATTTAGAGATCCTGGTCTGATAAATATTGCAGGAAACAGGGCAGCAAAATTTTGCTTCTATTTACATCCTCAGTGAGTTTCTCTAGCCTTACTGTATTACAGGTTTCTGTTACATGGTTCACAGAGTCTTTCCTTCTGATGTGGTGAATTTTTCTTTTTTTTTTTTTTTTAATGTTGAGGCAACCTAACACTGATTGTACATGTACTGTGTCAATAAAATTGTTTTCCTATTTGATGTTGTCAAATCTTGGCAAAATACTTGAATAATCCTTTTCATGCTTCCATCCATGTCTGCTGTTTCTTTGTCTTCATTACTTTACTAGAGATAAAAGTACTTTTGCTGCTTCAAAGGTCGAGTGGTTTCTCCAGCTCTGACCGAATGTGTTTGTCTGTGCTAGCACTTGTGTTTTTATAACATCTTTGTGTACACATATGTCTTTTCTGCTCTTACTGCCTCTTAAACTTTTCCAGGACAACTAGCTGCCTTGGCAATCCATATACTCCTTGGGCTCTGAGCCACTAATGGCTTTGAAGCTTGAGAGTAAATCCTGGAATGAACAGCTGAGGCAGAATTGAGCCAGTGAAATGGTCTGATGGAAAGCTGCACTGTTGTCACACTTAGCTTCAGAGACTGGGAATTTCAGAAGTTTAGTGAGAAGGTGGCAAACAGATGGATTGCTGTGGCTGGACAGTTATCTCTGTAGTGTGGGAAGGCAGGAGTAGCTTGGCCCTATTCCCACAGTAGGAATATTCTTTTTCAAGCTTTTTGATACTGTTTGAAAGGTATCATTCTAGTTTTCTTTGTTCTTACAGTGTAGATGGAGGACAACTTAAAAAACCCCCACTTGACTCATCATTCACTTTAGGTGTATTTTTACAGAAAAACAGTGTTAAACAAGTCTGTCAATAAAACTTTAAACTGCTGTTGTAGCTGACTTGAGATCAGGGGCTGTTGCCATTAATACTGGGGAAGAGGTTGCCGTTAGGGGAAAACCAGAGTACTGTGATAAAAACATGGCTAATCTTTTGGCAGGGGCTGAAACAAGGAATCTCTTATTAAGAAAAAACCTGAAATATGAATCTGGAATAGCTCTCAGGCATAATGCATGCATTACATGCAGTTTGCTTCCCCACTGTGTGCCTTGGAGAGAGGGGTAAGAGGGAGGGCAATAATCATATGAATGTATTTGAAATCTTGTGCCTTTCAGAATGTTGGTTAAAATGCTATTTCCTTAAGAAGGTGTTTTACACCCAGAATGTGGGAGCAGGAAAGATACTTCCCTTAACTTTGTAAGCAGTGTGTAACAGTGGGGCTGACTGTGACAGATCTGTTTCTGATGATGTGACTCAGCCTAATGCATTCTTTTTTTTCTTGATCTGCCTGTCTGGAACTTAAACACACATTGAGAAGCTTTCTAAATTTGCTTCAGCTTATTGTTAACTCTCCTGAAGCCAATTAGATGGGCTTTTTTGCTTAAAAAAAGTTTGTGTTGTCTGTGTTCATGACATCCGTGTGAGGCTCTGTAGTGGTCTTTTTAAGATCGATTTCAAGAAAGTAAATGCTTCCATGTAACAGTCTTCAGCTGTGCTAGGCTGGTATCCTGATCTAAATTTATATTTTAATGGGGAACTTCACTGTGTAACAACTTCAAAGGATATCTTAACTGTGAAGTTGACATATGGGAAGTCAGAAACATAAGTATATGGTACTTCTTACAGAGACGCTTGCGATGAAAGGGCTGACCTTGAACTGCTTAGGGAAGAAGGAAGAAGCATATGAATTCGTTCGCAAAGGACTGCGTAATGATGTAAAGAGTCATGTCTGTATCCTTTGTACTGCAAAACCTGATCCTTTTGCTGTGACACACTGTTGATGGAAATCTGAGATGCTGAGATTGTGGCAAAGACTTCGGAGGCACAGAAATGCCGGGATTTCCTTTTGTCGGTGAATGAAGTGGAGCTCTGTGTTTATCCTTTGTTGTAAAATCCAGAGTCTAATGGAGGTTACAGATGGGCAAGAGAGAAAAAGTAGAACTTGTACAACAATTGTATTGCTAGAACTAAACTCTTGAGTAAGAATTCCTACTGAAATTAGTGTGTTTTCAACAATAGATCTCTAGGAATAACTCCTACGGTCTTGTGGACTATGGATACTTTAATTTGTATAACAATGCTTGAGGGAGCCATTAATGTGACTTAACATAAATTATTTGGAAGCATTTGATATTTTAAAATAAAGTCTGGCTACAATAATCAAACTTCATTTATAAGGGCATTGATCTTCAAGGAGGATGTCAAGTTGTTTGGTTGGTAACACAAATGCACTGCAGTTACTTTGTGAAAATTGTAAATGTATCTTCCTTAACGTGCATTAGGTTGGCACGTCTATGGTCTTTTGCAGCGTTCAGATAAGAAATATGATGAAGCCATCAAGTGTTACCGGAATGCACTCAAACTAGACAAAGATAATCTACAGATCCTGAGAGATCTTTCTCTGTTGCAGATTCAGATGAGGGATTTAGAAGGATATAGAGTAAGTATTTTCTTTGAATTCTTATTTATTGCTGTTAGCATTCTCTTGCTGTTCTATTCTATTATGAAGTCTTGTATTGTTGCTACTTTTTTGTGTTTCAAAAGTGTTTAAAGCTATTGTTTAAGAAAGCATAAAAACATATTGCAGCAGAGCTCCATACAATGTTGAGAGCAGAACTAGAAATAGTTGTTCTGTGAATTTGACTTGTGGATCACCTTGTAAAACTAGTTCTTACTTTTCACTCAATAAGAAAAAAGTTTTAGATTAGCAAGTAGGAGTACTTACTTTGCTAATATGAAGTACTGCAAAAGGTGTTTGGGTGCATACACTGAGGTGGTTTTTTTGTGAGAAATACACTCGTGTTTCTTCTGAGTATGGGTAACTTCCCACATAATGACTGATTTCTTGAATCCTAATGCTGATTATTATTATAAATAAAACATTGATATTTGTCTAAAAACAGAGTTATTAGTTTCAAAATAGCTGAACTTATCTGTTTCATGGGAAGTAGAGGACAGGACCCTGGACTTGGCATAAGTTGGTCTCCTTACTGATGCTGTTGAATATGCTAATGCAAAGGGAAAAGGGAATAGCTGCCTTAAGGATATGATTTGACTTGGGAAGAGGTTCTGAGCAGTCCTGCAGTGGTCTGAGGGCCATGTGCCTAAACAGGAGGAGAGTCAGACTGCTCTTTCAGTGGCAGGGAGCTCATGCTGTCTAATGGAAGCTGCTCTTTGAGAATTCAAAGCTGTATTTTTGGAAATAATTTAGACCTTTAAGAGTTGTTCTTGAAAATGACACCTTTTGTGTCCCAACAAAAGAGTTTATGGTTTGTGCTATGACTTCTGTATTGAGGATATAACCCCCAGATTGACGAGACAGAAACTTGCTACTTTTCCCCACACTGTTAGAATGTCCAAAATTTCCTAGTGCTTGTAAAGATTCTTTTAAAATATTAGCTGTACTGGTGCTAAATCGTGATAAGTGTGTAGTAACTCTGTTTAGGCATCTCTTGTTTTAAAATTGCTTTTCTTTTACTGAAGGAGACAAGATACCAGCTGCTCCAACTGCGCCCCACACAACGGGCTTCCTGGATTGGATATGCCATTGCATACCACTTACTAAAAGATTATGATATGGCCTTAAAATTACTTGAAGAGTTTAGGAAAACCCAGCAGGTAAGAATTCCTGTTTTGAAAAGAGAACTCTCTTTGTTTATGTGAATCAGTATATAATCAGAATCTGAGGGATTATTTCTTCCTAATTAGAAATCAATTATGAATTAGGAAGCAGGGGTTTTTTTTATTTGTGGAGCTTTTTGCTTTGAGTAAAAAGGTTTCCAGGAGCTTGGCAGCAGATAGAAATTACACAGGAATACTGTTCCCTTCTCTCAGTAGATTGTTAGGTTTGCAGATACAAGAATAGTCTTGTGTAGTAACTGAATGTTTGTGAGGCTTGTAGTTCCAGAAAACCTGTGATTCTGCTTCTTTACAGTAGGTGAAACTGCAGAAAATACTGTTTAATATTGGATGTGCTCATTTGCCCTTTCTGCTACCATAGTCTGGATGTCGTTACATCTTTACAAAGAACATGAAAAACATACATTGGTTTATATGCATCTGTATATGATACACTTGAAACCAGTGCTTGGTTTCAAAGTAACATGAAAGTGTAGCTGGAAATACTTTGAGCAGATTTGGTGTTCCTGAAGGCTGGAATAAATCAAATGGTACAATGCTCAAGTCATCGACTGTAACCTTTTTTAAGGGAGAGACTATTCTTTTGTACTGTTACTGATAATGCAGAGCTGTAAAGTCTGAATTAGCAGAACAGAGTGAATGAATTGATTATTCTGTAATGTGGAAAGAAAAAGACCTGTTCATAGTTGTGTTCAGCTGGGGAGGGATCCTGGAAGCATCGTGTAAAAATACTAAGGTATTGCTTGACCTGTAGATGGTGGGGTTTTTAGAACCAAAATCTTTCTCCTTTTCTTTTATATATGGGGTTAACTGTAAGAAAGAAAATAAACTGCTAGAAGAGACCAGTGTTGGTCTTAATCACGTCATGGTCAAACAAAGGATGTTGCAAGCCAGGTATATAAAGCTTGATATTTCAAAAGCACTAGAACTTCAGTGTTGAGTGAAAACTGAAAGCAGAAGTTTAAATCAAAATTAAGTCATCTTTTATGAGCATTTGACCACCAAACACTCGTGGTTCTCCAGTGAGTCAGCAGAGCCCAATCTGAGTTCAGTGTTAAAATGACTGTTTGAAATAGCAGATAGAATAGATGGAACAAACTGCAAATGTAGTGTGAGAAATTCTTTCAAGGACTAAGAGGGCTTAATAGTGGTATTTGCCCCTTGGAGAAGTGGAAGTGATGCTGTTAGTGTTGTCTTTTCTAAAAGGTTGCGTGTAAATACGCTTGTTTGGGGGCGGTCATGATAAACACCGTTCAGTCTGGTGGCTAAGCCAGATTTAAATGCCATCTGCTATAGATGAACATACTAAATCAGTTGAGTGTGCTGTGCAAGTTACCACAATCTCAAATCTCACCCTAAACCAAAGAAATCCTAAGGAGATTTCAAACTCTGATGCCATTTTCTGATGAAACTGGAGATATTTGGGACTTCTCATAAATAGGAAGATTGTTTGTACATGAACAATGAGCTGGTTTAACTGTTGATTAGCATCATGTCACAAAGAGGCAAGTGGTGGAAAAGCTGCTTAAGCATTGAAGGACAGAAATACACTACAAATGTTGGACAATGTAGTTTTTTAGAAAATTAGTCCTGTCAAGCCTTTACTCTTTTTTTAGATTGGTAGAGGCAGTTAAAGTGTCAAAAGCACTAAAAATCCATGTGAACACATTAGTTTGATTTCTCTTGAAAACAGTCCTGTGCTTTGCTGTGCCAGCTCCCTGAAGAGAGCAGGCCTGTGTAGAACCCCAAACACTAGAAGAGAGAATCAATGTGTTGGGTCCAGAGCAGTCAGGAGAGCCCAGACTAACTCACAGCTCAACTTGGCCACACTTTGACTTTTCCACAGTAGTCCCCAAATGTGCTTGTTTTGCAGTGTCTGGATATTTCAGTCCTGCGGTTAAAATAATTAGGTCCAAGATGCTTCATTGATTGTTCAGGAGGTGTACTCCTTACTTACTTTACTTCCCAAATCTGTCCTCTTGCCCTGTGCTTTTTATGTGCTCAACTTGGTAGATGAACTTGTGACTGACTTTATAGAACGTGTAACTGTGACAAAAGGGTGATGGTGTTCAAAGTTTAAAAGGGTGGTTGAAAAACTGAAGGGTATCCAGATCACTAAGGAGTGGAAATCTTCAGGAAGCTGATGTTTTGGAGGAGTTTTATGGCAATTGTATTAGACCTGATACTGTTTACTATTCATATCAATTAATAGAGAAAAAAATGTAACATTATATAAAATGCTGCTGTCATAGTAATTGGTAAATAATGGTGATGTAGGGTGATGGTATTTATTTACTGTAATTATTCAGACAGCTCAGTCCATTAAGATGTGAATTAAAACAGCCAAAAACAAGCAGTAAAACTAAGAAGAAGAAAATTCAAGGAACTGTCATTTTATTGATTGTAGGGGAATATCTGAACATGCAATAAAACAAAATTAGGGACCTAATCTAGCTACCAGCTGTTGCCAAAATCAGCAGTCTGACTTTTTCCTGTGTGCTCACACTGCTTCCCTGTGCAGCACTGGTTGGCTTGTGGAGGGCTGGTTCAGGAAGTCGAAGTGACAGAAAAAAGAATCACTACTTTTAAGAATTGATTGGCTGAACTGAACAACTATGAGGTGAAAGGGGAAAGAGGAAGGGGAATAATAAAGGCAAGTGAACTGCCTTTGTTGATCCAGGCTCCAGTTAGATTGACACAGCTTATTGCAAAATTGTCTCTCAGGGCAAGCTTATGGCTAAAAAGCAAAATACACCCCTGTTTCTGAGAAGCAGGGATTTTTTCCATAAAGCACAGATTACTGAGAGATCAAGACTTACTGATGAGCCTGCTGTCAAAGAAGTTAGAAATGAAAAGAACAGTATGGTAATATAAGAGGACTAGAGAAAAAGCTGTCTATGAAGGGCAGAGGTTCTCTTTTGTTACTGTAAGCAGAAAAAAACTAGGTGATTTTGGTACAGATTGGATACTGGGTTTGGAAAGCAAGACAGGAAGCTTGCCTGGCAGGAGATAATGAAGGAGTAGTTTCAGGAAGTTGATGAAAAAATCAGAGTGTTAAATTGCTTTTTATCATGGACAGTTTTTATTCTAGTGTCTTAAATTACCAACGGAAATGGCAAATTTTCTGTGTCTTAGTATATTAAGATCAATGTTGCCTGTCATCTGAGGGCTGTAAATTGGTCAGATGCACAATACTTTGGTCAGAAATGAGTTAGGAGGTTGAAGGCAAATACCTCTGCAGGAAATGTAACAGCTTGTACCATCCCAAATAAAATGACTTAGAGTCACTTCAGAATTTAAAATTTGGGAACCAAGGTGTAAAACAACTATGCAACTTGTTTTACTGTTGTATGTCCCACTTTTCCTTTCTTCTTTTCCAGAACAAAATTTTTATTCTTAATTTTTTATTTTATTCCTAATTTCTGCATCAGGCCCACAAATACAGATATGGACAGAAATCCTCTGGAGTTTTGGGGGTCTGCTATTAGGTATGTTTTGGCTGCATCTTGTCACATTCTTTCAGTGACAGCTGTGTTAGGGCATCTGCAGCTTTAAGGTTGATTGTTCTTTGGTCCAGGAGGAGAGGAAGAAAGTTACTCTGAAACAGCAGAATTGAGTTGAAGAGAAAGTTGGACTTCTGTACAAGAATCAACCCTTCCAGGGGAAGAGAGGAATAAAGATGTCTTGTGCAGCAATAACAGTGGTGTGGATAAAACTCTTCATAGAATATCTTAATCTTTATAAATAGACAGTCTATTTATTCAGATTAAATACTTGGGTTATTAGCTGCTTACCTTCTGATGAATTACACATGTAAGTCATCATTAACCTGATGAGATTTCAAAGTTTCTTCAAAAAGAGGCTTTTCTTAAAAGCACTTTTAAAAACAGCTTTTTAAATGGAGCAATAAGAAGTGTAGTATCTTTCTGGTGGCTGTGCTCTGTGTGTAAGATGAAGTTAATTTGATTTTTTTTTTTATATATTTCATCATCTTTTTGTTAATTCTGCTGAGCCAAAACACCTCCGAGGAGGTCAACTGTGAACAGTTTCTTTTAGTTTTATATGTATTTATGTTTATTGGGTTATCTGTGTTTTGAAGGCCTAAAAGCAATTCATGAAATCCCAGAAAGCTGTGCTGCTTGTGGAATTAACTTAGATATATGTATGGTGTTGGAGGAAAGGGTATTTTTAGGGGTTAAGTGAAGGAGAGGTAACTACATCAGTGCTCTGCAGTTTTGTTTTGTGGCACTGCAGGAAGGGTAAGCAGGAAGACATGCCTAAATGCTTAACCCCAGTTCCATTTGTCAGTTCTGTGAAGCAGTGGAAAATGCTTTTACAGTAACAGTGGGTTTTAGTGATTTCCAGTGGTAATGTAGGTAAAAATTGAGCAAAGGTGGAAACAGAAATGGGGCTGTAGACAGAGGAGATAGATACACTTTAAGAAGTGAGTAGGATTTCATGTGGCCTGCTCATCAGTATGTGCAGGGTATAGTCTTGTTCCATTCACCATCATTTTGCTATACTGCATTGGCTACTAAAAAAGTCCTTGAATTGTGTTGTTTTCAGCCCCCAAACATATGTTCATTGTCAGATATAGACACCTTTACAATATTTTATTCAGCTGTGCTGTCTTTCAGAATATTTACATGTAAAGGCAAATCTTTCTAAAAAAGCCCAGTACTTGTAAGAGTCACCTCTGAAAATTTGAAGAGCATGTAATCAAAACAAAATCGATTTGTGCTTAGAGAAGGGCTGGAAGGAGTGGTTTAGGACAATATTGTTAATAAGAGCGTTCCTTTCAGCCAGTTTAATGTTTTGGCTTTTTTAGTTTTTGTGGTTTTGTTTATTTAATTACTTAACTCTTTAAAGACAAAGGAAAAGCTTTATTCAGGAATCAGAAAAGTAATAGTAAACTGTTCATGACCGATGTGAATTCAAAGTGCAGCTTGCTCAGGAAGAAACGGAGTATGTGGTATCACAGGAAAGAATATCATTAAGGTTTGTCACTCATCAGCTTCTTACTTTTTATGTTAGAAAGTCATGTTGGGTTATAACTGTCTCCTGCAATTTCTATTGAGACAGTGCGTTTTACACAGTAAACTGTTCTGCTGATCTGCTGGGCATTACCTGGAGATGTCTGCATTTCATCTCTGAAATTGTTGCAATTTACTTACTGTTGGAGTAGCTTTTGAGCATGTTGGTGAAGAGCATTTAGTATGAAAACCATGCTATCACTCTGTCAAGACTCTTCATTGCCGAATACACTTTAGGGAGGTATCCCTGAAAGGAGTAATTTTGAATGTCTCTGCGTCATTGGCTATTGTGTCACTGCAAGGTGGACAAGCCACTGGCTTCACTATAGCCTGTAGAAAGTCCTGTGTATGCAGCTGAAAGCAGACCTCAAAATAAGTATCTGTTGCTTGAAAACACAACATGCTTGTGCACTGTACTCTCTGGGGTTTTGAAGTGTAGTACAGAGAACACTTGGTTAGAGAGAAATAATGTAAATTTCCTATCTGAAACGTTGCAGTTGGCAAGCTGTGGCCACTGTTTGGATGGTTCATTCCATTTGGAAATAGTTGGGTAGTTGGTATGCTGAAAATAGTATTGTGATATTCCAGCCATGTACTGTAGAACTTCAGTCAAAATTGTTGTGGAGTCCTTCAGAAGGAAAATACTGTGAAGATCTTTGCTTTCTCTCATACAACTCAATAAAATTTCTAACAATTCTTTTTTTAATTAGCTTGCTGTAGTGATAGAAAAAAGAGAAATAAAGGATTTCTTCTAAACTCTTCTCTAACTAGAGATATACTGAGTGAAGCTGATTTGATTGTGAATAATAGGAGTTTTACACTTTAAATGTTTAGATGGATATATAAATAGACCTCATAGGCTAAAGTCTGTGTTCTGTAATGTTACATATGTTTGAGGTACAGGTAAATGTTAACTAATGTATTGGTTTTTTTCCCCTCAGGTTCCTCCTAATAAAATAGATTATGAATATAGTGAACTGATTTTATATCAAAATCAAGTGATGAGAGAGGCAGATCTTTTTCAGGAGTCTTTAGAACATATAGAGACATATGAAAAGCAAATATGTGATAAATTGATAGTAGAAGAAATCAAAGGTAAGTTGTTACTCTTCCCTCAAGCCCATTTTGTAAATTTTTTGCTAATGGTTTTCATATATATTATAAAGCAGTAGAAGAAAAAAACAAAATCATGTGAAATCTTGAATTTATTTGAAACAATTACTGTAGGGAAACTGGTTCCACCAGATTTACAATTTTATGCACAAGTAACTTTTCCTACCAAAGTGGATAATGATGCAGATAGTTTAACTTGGGTTGACACAGGAGTAGAGGTGATCTCAGATTACATTATATTAGTATGTACTAGAATAACCTTCCATAAATCAGAACTATTATGAAAAAGAGTTTGATCAAGAATACTGTTTGAAGTACAAACACTGATTATTTTTCTCTGTTTTTTGACTGAAGTATTGAATTCTTGTTTCCTTTTTAAGCTTTTTAATTCACTTGTATTGCCCTATCTAAGTGAATACTGAAAGCTGACTTTTTTAGTTAAAAATAACTCAAAGTTGTTTTTGTTGTGGATCTGAAGTCCTAACAACGAGTTCTGAGTATGCACAAGTAATGGCACATATTCTCCAGCTTCTCCTTGCTTGCACAGTTGTGGTGAGTTGGCCCTGGCTGGGGGGAAGTCCCTCACAGCTGCTCACTCGCTTTCCCCAGTCCCCCTTGTTGAATCAGGAGAGACAATAGGAAGAATAAAAGCAAGAAAACTGATGCATTGACATCAAGATAGCTTAAGTGATGGAAAGGGGAAAGAAAAAAATCAAACCCAAGACCCTCAGCTGATGCAAAGGTCATCACTTAAGCTGCTCAGCTTGTCTCTAAGCAGTGACCACCTGCCCAAACACTCCTTCCCCTCACTTTTTATTACTATATGACATAAAATATCCCTTGGACCAGGTTGGGTCAGCTGTCCAGGTTATTTCCACTCCCAACTTATGTCCACCCTGGCCTACTTGCTGGGTGGCACAGTTGGGGTAAAACAACATGGCCTTGAAGGTCTACAAGTACTGCTTAGCAGTGGTGAAAACGCTGGTGTGTTATCAACATCTGGTCACTAATACTAAAACACGATACAGTATGAGCTGCTGTAAGGAAAATTATTTTCATGTGAGCTACATCTGGTAGAACTGTTTAATTAGTAGCAAACCAGTGTGATTTAACTGATTAAAAACTGGTTAGTTGGTGTGAAAAATGTAGATGTGCTTAAGTAAACAGCCTGGTAAAAACTGAGATAGTCATGTGTTGGTGTCCTGGAAGGAAGACTTGGTTGTTCATTTGACAATCCCAGTACTATTTTAAATACTCAGTTACAGACATTCAAGTAGTCTTTGTTTTCACAGATGGTGAATGTTCTAAGCTCTGAGCTCTGTGTGGTAGCTTCAAGTAGCATTTGTAACACACAGCAAATGCCTTTGGAAAAATAAAGCCTCTTTTGAAGTATCAGTGTATGATTAAGCTCAATTTTATGTATCTAGTGTTGTATTCTTTGCTTGTTGGTGTTTTCTCATGTAATTCACAGCTTTTTACTGCATTGCTTTTAGGAGAAATGTTACTGAAGTTGGGAAGACTAAAAGAAGCTGGTGAAGTATACAAAGAGTTAATTGAGCGTAATGCAGAAAACTGGTATTATTATGAAGGCTTGGAAAAGGCCCTACAACCTAGTAAGTTAAGCTACATGGATACAATAAAAATACTTATGATATAGGACATACTTAAAACTCCTGTTTGATATATTACTGCTTTAGATTAGAAAGTTCTAATTGTGAGAAAATGATGTACCTTTTGATCTTGATATAGTATGTTCATTTTTAAAATGTTCATTGAAAAACTTGTCTGCATGAAAATATCACAGCAAGTACTTACCTTCTTGGAATTAAGGGTGGCATTTGCTAATGTGCTTGCATGAAGAACCTTTCCTTGCCACACATGAACTTGGAAACCAAATGGTGATTAATTCCTTTCTAGCAGTTGATTGTCAGACTACTATCATATACCACAACATAAGATTGCTATTCTGAGACTTGTTCAGGTGTTACCTCTTTCTAGGAACATGTAGAGAAATACTTAAATAGTTATTTCAAATGGCCTTTTAAAGATGGACCATCTGAAAAAAAAATCCTTTGGAGGTAAAGGCAATAAATGTGTTAAAACTTTCGTTACTCCAATGCCAGTTCACATTATTGCTGCTGCATCTTTCCAGGAAAACGCCTTGTTTTTAAAAATTACAGCATTTCAACTATTTATACAAAGTGTTTTGCAGTGATAATTGTCTGAGCGTTTGCCTTTACACAGGAATGGTTTCTTTGCATTTAATTTTTCACTAATTAGTGAAAAGCTATTGGAGTTATTCTGATGACATCATAAATCATAAGGCCACAATTATATTATTTGTAGACATTATTGCTGCATTATATTTCTCAACCAGCTTTCCTCTAGAAAGTTTTACAGTTGGGTCTCAATGAAGTCTGGGAATACAGCTGGTAATTGGGTATGAAAATGATTGCATTTTTACCCCATTTGCAGAGTGTTGTCTTGCCCTTTGAATGATTTTTCTGATATATCCATAGAGTTGAATCCCATGATTATTATCTCAGAAAATAAATGACTGAGGAACTTGATTATTCTGTCTGGTAGAATAAATATGTTGATTAAAGAATGTAGTTTTTAATGAAGAACCAGTCTGGTAGTTTTTGACATATTAAAATCCTATGTAGACTAAAACTGTACTAATTCTATAAGACTAATAATGCAACTTTATTTTTTAGGTGGTCTTAGGACTATTTCCTCCCCCATGGTAAGTTCTGGAGCTCCAACTTGTGACTTCAATTAGGGCTTTTATATGCTTTAGTTGCAATCCAAACATTATTTTAGTGTAACTTCTATAACTCTACATCTCTTGGAGACACTGGGTACTAGATTCCCCCCCCTTCCCCAACATCTGAGCTCAGTGACAAGATAAATTGTTTTTCTTATGAAAGGAAAATGGATATTTAAATTTATGTATTGTAGTCTTGGTCTGTACATTCAGTTTTAAATTGCTTGATGAATTTCATATTTAAACAAAATTGATCTTAACTATATGAAAATGGCATTTTCAAGCAACAGATTAGTTTTATTTAAGTTCTAACCACATTGGAGCTCCAAAGCATATTATGGGGGAAAGGGGAGGAGTGGGAAGAAAGTCTTTAAGTAGCTTTATTTTTGTTAAACATTAAGGTATAAAGTATTCTGGTGCTCAGTACTTACACTGGCAGTATTGTACACTGGTTCTGCTGTCACCAGAGGACCTATAATAGAGGTGTGCTTGTACAGCGTGCTGTTTGTGTCCCTGAGGTTTAGAAATGCAGTATATTTCTCTGAGTGCTTTAAGTACGTCTGAAATGGATGCATAGTGAAAAAACATTAATTGAAGCTATGAATGTTGTACGCTGTGTGAATGAGTCTGCACACCTTGTAACTGAAAGAAACCAAAATCAGTACTGTGTGACTGAATGTGCAAGGTAATGGTCCTGTTTGCAGTTTATCTGTCAAGTGATTTACTGCTGGTAGTTGTGTATTGTACAGTGTGTGTTCTCAGTACAGTTTTATACAGTAATGTTTGTGATTAATTGGAAAAAAACCCTCTGTTTTAAATTGTTCCACACCTAAACCATATATGGATTCAAATTAATTTTCAGCACTTAAATTCTCAACATTTAAAGACATTTGAAAGAATAGGTTTTTATGTCTGTTATTTATATCTATTATATTTGCTGATAATAGGCACTTTAGAAGAGAGGCTTCAGATTTATGAAGAAGTTAGTAAAAGACATCCCAGAGCAGTTTCACCTAGAAGATTACCTTTAAACTTTGTTTCAGGTAACAAGTTGCATATCTGTTCTATAATAGTTTTTTTTTCTTGTTTTTTTCTGAAGTGCCCTTCAGGCTGTTTAATGTGCATTTCATACCTGCTTGTGCATTTAATACTTACTTTACCATGTACACAAATCAGATGTATGCATTTCTCTTGGAATAGACAAAATCTTCCATGTTTTGGTGTTGATAGAAAAACTTCATGCACTCAAATATGATGGTATGAGTTATGTAGTATTTAATATGTATTGATAAAACTACAGTACAGAATGGTATGCAGATTGTAGGAATTCATGTACATAATTTTTCTGCATCATCCAGGACTCATGACTTAAAAAGCAGAGGGTATTGTACACTTGAATTAAAGGTGTAAGTGCGTGTATATATGCATAACCCCCCCTGTTTTGGTGTGTGAATGCACACCTACTGTGTTGTACTTCATTGCAGAGGTTTGGAACTCAATTCTACAACAAAAACTGTCTTTGTGCCGATAATCTAATAAGAATGGAGGAAAAAATCAGGTCTGCAATGTTACGTAGCATTAATTATTTAATCTTATAGTTACGTTCTTTCAGTGACTGTCCTTTCAGAAGTTGTTTTGGAATACAGTGCACAAATATCCTCAGTTCTGGAAGGAATATTTATATACTTCTTAAAATAGAATGCTATAATCTTTCAAAACAAAAGGAAGAAGACTAAATGAAAAGTTCAATACATAAAAATATATAGTTAGTATTTAGCTGTCTAACTGCTAAAACTCCAATAGAAGACTTTTGGAAAGATATGTAAAGTACATAAGCTAGTATCCAGTGTCAAGAAACTTGGATTCAGCTGCACATTCCCAACATACCTGCTCATGTTTTAAGTTTATGAGGTTAGTTTTTAGTTTAGCTCCTTTCCTGATAACTGCACTTGCTACTCTACTTTCCTGTTGCTGCTCATGAGTCTGAACATGCATAAACATTTCCTGTGTAACACACTAGATTTTTAATTGCTTCATAAGAAGCTGCCTCTTGTGCCTTTTATAATCCTGTATACTTGAGTGTCCTTGAAGATAAAAGAGCACATTTTAGGGCATTTCAGCTAGATTTGAAAAGCTTGGGTGACAGGTGATTGTTTTTCTCCTGTAATAAAATTGTTATGGTAACACAAAGCAAACAAGGAAATAATCTGTGAAAAGTTTTCCTATATCTTTATTAATAGTGTATTTTGCTGTTGACTTCATTTCACTGTGTCTTTTGCTCTGGGTTACCTTATATCTAACAGTGCATTTCAACATGCATTTAAGTAGAAATATGTACAGTAACAAGGATTAGTTGCTCATGCTGTAGCATTAGGCTAAATGAAAGCAATATTTATTACTAGATTGGTCGAAAAAGGGCTCTTGGCTACTTTCTGTATCATAACAAATAAGAATTTTCCTAAATTAAAACTTGTGTTTCACTTATTTATTAAACTTGTATCAGACATGAATGTGTAAGACTGTTTTTGATCCTGTAGAAATTAAGCTATTTACTAATTGATCTCTTAAAGGTACAGATGGTAAGAATTCCTGTCACTGCAAGTTAATAGTGAGAATGTGAAAGTGTAGAAAGAAACATGTTTGCAGAAAAATATTTGCAAATTTTGAGAGGAGAATTTCTAGTTAAATGTGATTGCTGTTCCAGTGTGGTCACTGGCCAGTTCCATCCCTCCCTGTTTGATTCAGGTTTAATTTACTTCAAATAATTAAAATATTGTAAAGCGCAGGCTTATATTAAAAGGGCAGTCCTTGCCCAGACCTTTTGAGGCATTGCATCTTAACCTTGTATTTGATACAAATCAGCTCCTTGATGCAGCTGGAAACCACCTCTGTGGAGGAAGGCTGTTACAATCAATTTTCAGACTGATCAAGTCTGTGTGGCCATGTATTTTTAGATTAGTGTGTGCTGCTGTGGATTCACAGCTCCTGTGCTCAGGTCTGTGCTGCCTCGGATTAAATTGTGAGCTTGGCTTCTTGTCATAGGAGGGTGCCTAGATGAGTGCTTTATTTTTTTGTTTTCAGACTTTGTTTTAAAGCTTTCTATAAGTAGATAGATAGGTACTTAATGGAAGGTTGACTCTTGCTTTCCTAAACTCTGAGTTGTTGTTCTTCTAGCAAGAAAATGACAAAAATTCCACAGGAGAAACTGAGATGGATTTTTCTTTTTTATTATATAGTGGAGTTTCTGTAGTGCAAGAAATCATGTTTAATTAATCCATCTGTAATAAGGCATGTGCTTGCAGTCCAGTTATGGATCCCCATCCACGAGTAGTAGGAGTTTCTATATACAGCGGTTTGTTTTAGTACAGTGAGGTGAGAACATGAGGTACTTTTATTAGGCCTTGTGTTTGTTAGCAACAGTGCTGATAACAGTAAGTGAAGGACAATTAAGAATTGGTGGAAGTACATAAAAATGTTATATAGAAAGCAGTAGTGTCTGCATTTTCTGAATATCTATGAAACAATCTGTTCATCAAATTTTTAATATGTTCTTAATGAATTGAAGTTTATTTCAACAGTTTTATGTGTCAGTTTTACATGTGTGTGTTAGCATTATGTGAAGGGTACCTTGTTTAAAGAGTTAAGAGTCCACAACTGAATAGGCACTGCAGTGTAGCAACTTCATCTCTGTGCAAAAGCAAAATCAGTAAAAAATACTAGTATTCCCAGACAACAACAGTAAGAAAAAACAAACCAAACAACCACAACTGAAAACAGTCACTTTTCATCAAAGGAATAAAAACAAAAAAGTCAGCTGTTTTCCCAGCTGGTTTATCTTTTCTTTGAAGTTCTGCTTTTTTTTATTAAAGAGCATTTCTCAGAAAGATAGCACATACTTTCAGGTAAAAGTTAAAATACTTGCAGTATAATTAGATCAGATTTTTAGATTTCTGAGGTATATTTTGATAGAGATGATTCAGATATGGAGTTTATGGTACTGAAACAGTAAGTCATGTATTCTTTTCTGATTCCAGAAACAATTGTATCACAAGTCATATCCTAGTCATGAAAAATGGGACTAGAAAGGAGGCAGAGGGTTCATTTCATCCATCCTTCTTCCTCAAATCAGGATAATTTATATCTGCTTTACTCCTAACAGATATTTGTCTGACTTAAGCATAAAAACTTCCAATAATGATGCTTTTACAAGATCTCCATTGTTTTTCTGAACATTACAGTTTTTTCCAACGATTGTTTAAATAACCCTTGCTACATCCTCTGTAGCCAGCACTTCATATTTTTTATTTTAATAGGCTTTAGAGGTTTGAGGACTGTTAATGTGTCTGCCAGCAGATTCCTAAACATTAGCAACTTAAGCATTTTACTATGATTTTTTTTTTAAAGTCTGGAGCTTATTTGTATCTTATTAAAGAACAGGAAAGATTAAAACCCTTACTAGCAGTTTCTCAGTTACTCTGTTATCCAGAGTTGCACAGCAGTTAGTGCGTATATTTATATAACACTTGCAATCACTGACATATAACCAAACACACTTTTGTTTCTAGGTGAAAAATTTAGAGAACTAACGGATAAGTTCCTGAGGGTTAACTTCAGTAAAGGCTGCCCACCCTTGTTTACCACTTTGAAATCTTTATATTACAATCCAGAAAAGGTAAAATTTAGTATTTATTTGGTTTTAATGAAGTATTCTATATTGAATTTCTAATAGACTTAGAGTTTTTGTGTAGCTTTTCCTGTAACTTACCAAATATAGTTGAACGCTTTTCTCTTATTGTGCTATTTTGTCATATGTGAATGATCACTTGATGTCAAAATGCTTGAAGCTGGATTGGTGCAGAATGCACTGAAGTTCTTGAAACATCAAAGATAATCACTAACTTTGTGTACTTTAGGTGTAAGCATTACAGGATTCTTTCAGCTTATGGTTTATGATGTCACCAGAAGTAATGACTTTAAAATATTACACAGGGGGCTGTTCTGCATACATTTCTGAATTGCATTAATACATTAGTATTTACCACAAAGGCTTGTTTCCTGTTTCAGTCTTTAGCTGAAACATCACTGTATAATTTTTGTGCTTCTAAACTCTCACAGTTTTTGCGAAATTGTTTCACATTAGAACTATTATTTCAAATGTACTTATTCCTTCCAAACACAACAGTAAGGTGTAGTGAAAATTTTCTAACTGAAGCATGTTATTAAATTGTGTAGAAAATAAAGATCAGTCTTGTCAGATGTTGCAATCTTTGCTGCAAACAATAAAACTCTGGATCTTCTAATCCATTCATGACTAGGTAAGAAAAGGATTTTGTACATGATGCGGCTTTTCAGTAAGCAGTGCATATTGCTTTATTTGGACTGAAATTACTCTTTCTAACAGTTTCTTTGCTAGTTGTCCTAACAGGAAATTTTCAGTACACTTCTGCAATCTGTACTTTCACTGTGGTTGTCATAATTTTAGTAAATTCTGGTATTGTGTTGTTGTGGTTTAACCCCGGGTGGCAGCTTAAGTACCACACGGACCCTGCTCACTCCACCCCTGCAAGATGGGGAGTAGAATCAGAGACAAGTAAACCTCGTGGGTTGAAATAGGGACAGTTTACTGTTGAATCAAAATAAACTGTGAATATTATTGTTATTACTATAATGAAAATGAGAGGGGGAAGACTAAAACTCAAGAGAAGAAAGTGATGCACAGCACAGTTGCTCTCCATTCACTGACCAATGCCCAGTCCATCCCTGAGCAGTGATTGGCAGCTCACAGCCAGCTCTCCCCACTTTATGTAGTGGACATGACGTTCTGTAATTTGAATATCCTTTTGGCTTGTTCACTGGGTCACCTGTCCTGGTCATCCTCTGTCCTGGCTTCTTGCGCTCTTGCTCACTAAGAGAGCACAGGAACCTGAATAGTCTTGACTCAAAGTAAGCACAGCATAGCAACAACTAAAGCATCAGTGTGCTATCAACATTTTTCTCATACTAAATCCAAAACACAGCACTGTATAAGCTGCTAAAGAGAAAATTATCTATCCCAGCTGCAACCAGTTCACAAGTATTGTACAAGCTTTTCTACAGTGCCCAGTGCTAATACACACTTTTCAATGTAAATGTTTGAAATGGATTTGACATCTTTTCAAATTGCAATACACTGACTATGTAGATAGAGGTACTGTCAATGCTGTGCAAGTTTTACTTCTATTTGGAGTATGAAAAATCTAGAAATTGAAAAGTACGTAGAAACTTATTTGACATCTGAAAAGGTTTTTGGCACTTGATTGATTTTTGACAAGATGGATAAAAAAAAGTGAGGGCTACCATATTTTGGACAGACTTACACAGAAGAGTGCATTTCTGCTAGTTATCTTCATTGATTCAGATAAGTGCTCTTCTAAACTGCCAGCTTAATCCCAAAAAGGAATTAAAATCAAGAGCTTCACCATTTCGAAATGTGTATGGATTTGTTTGTGCTGCCACCTTTTTTGGTCTGTTTAAGGAGTTAAAAGTTCAATGTTTTATAATGATCAACTATCAATGTGTGTGTTTCAGTAAAAGATCCTGTAAACCGTTAGGGAGTTTAAAAGGTAATTGCTCACCAAAAGGGGTAATCCACCAAGAATACACTGGAGTAATTTTCAATTTGCAAGTTAGCCTAACATTAACATCTTTTTTGTTACACAAACTTTTCTTTTGAGAATTATTTGACAATATCCTTCTCTGGTGCTGTTTTTACATGTTTGTTACACTCTTGTTTTACGGAAACGAAAGTGCCTGTTTGCCCAAATTTCTTGTGTAGTTTTGAGGTTCCACTGATGGTCAGTAAGATGTGCCTAAAGGGTTCTGAAGACAGAGAAGGCAGTCTTTGTTGTTTGAACATTTCTAGAAATAGAAAGAAACTATAGAATTATCTTTGCATAGGTTATCGTAGAGTATTTTGTTCTTCTGTACATTCCTGCCCTTAGATAATAATTTTCAATGTATTTGATGAAGCCAAAAAAGCATAATCTTCGTATGCTAGGCATAACTTTTGGCAAAATGAAAAATTTAGCATGACAGTTACTCAGTAAAAAGATGTCTGAAGTAGTTCCTTTTAACTGTGTTTTATTGGTTCTGGTGTTTGGGGGATAAGTGAACTATTTTAGGCTGGTGTGTGTTCATATTTCAAAAACGTTGTTCGGTGGCTTTTGTCCCAGATTTTCTGGAGTATGTCTTTAATAGTTAAGGAATGATACGAAGTTCCATATTCAGGCATGTGAATTTAAGTCAGAGACTGTAGAGTCCTGTTCAGCTTACCACCACTATGTGGTTTCTTACACAGGATCAGTTGAACATCTCCCAAGGCTCCTTTTGGCTGTGCTAGGTACGACTGATAGATGTGCTTTTGATTATAGAGGGAGCACCAGCACCTGTATTATGGTTAAAGAAATATAAATATCTGAACCTGAAGGGGTCTACTGAATGTTCCATTTGTTTCACTGGGATGTGTTCAGAACTGTTTATACTTCTTCCCCAAAGTATCCATTATATGAGTACTTCATATCTATGAAACTAACATTGAGGAAGCTTTCCAAGTTCTTTCCAGAAAGAAATAGTGAATGCCCCACCAAAAATAAAACTGAAATCACTGCAATGCTAACTGGGTGGTGGGATGTTAGTTTTTCAGCTACGGAATTGGAATTTGTTTACATACTTGTGCAAATACTGGTGTGGTGAGGGGTGTGGAGTACAGCTTGTTCTTTTTCACTTCATTGAAGAATATGCCTTACTTTGGTTAAGGAGGAAAGGTATTTTTATCTACTTTCACAACTGAAGTAGAACTGTTTAAAGTGATTTGGGTGAAGTCACAGGAGGGTGCCATAAATGGGAAACGTAAAGCTGTTTGTTTCGTGGAAAAAATAAATCTTAAGGTTATTGCTGGAAGAAAATTTTTGAGCAGCTAAAGGCATGAGGAACTGAAATCTGTTCAGTAAAGATTACACAGAGCTTTGTTTCTTTTTGGCATTCTCGAAGACTGATTTTGAGGTAAAACTTTCCTTAATGATAACTCTAAGGAGTTCAAATATACTTCATATTGCATTATGCAATCTATGTGTCTCCTGTAATTCTGGAGCAGAAAAAATTATATGTGTGTTGGCCTTGTGGTCAGTGTGTGATGTGCAGAGGTTTATATTTGACTGCCCAACTGGGTTGAAAAGGAAACTGTTCAAGATTTGCTAACTGCCTGATACACTTGATCCTTGAGAAGGTAACAGTGAAACCTGGGATGAGCAGGTTAGCTGGTGTTTCATCATTCTCAGCAATACTGTTACCTTCTAAGAGGGAGTCATTAATCTATTGATTATATTAAAGCAGACTAAAACAGCTGGAAGCTGATGGGGAGGAGGTGTTAAGCTTACTTTTCTGTACAAACTTGTGCAACAAGATCCAATTTCAGACTTTCTGGTCCATTACTTCTTGCACATTGGTGATCTGGCTAATGTTTTCCCTCCTGGTTTTAGAAAAGAGTTATCCAGTACATGGTTTAATCCTTCAAAGCTCTTCAAATGAGGTTGTGATTTTTCAGGTTTTGCACTGTTAGGTTAGTGTGGCAAGTAGCATGTGAACTGATTTGGTTTTTAGCTGTTTTTTCCTCTTTGTCTCTGGAGGAGACATGACTAGTTCAGACTGAAGAGTGAGAAGCTTGAAGAAGTGGAGCTAACAGTTGTCTTTTGCCCAGATACTGTGCTGCCATTTTACCTTGATCAGTGTATTGTGCTGTAGATAGAACTTCTGATTATAAATATACTGTGTAGTTAAAAAAATCATTCCAGCTGTTCAGTGTGTTCAGTGCACTTCTATACCACGTTGTAACATAAAGTTACTCTAATATTGAAATAAGGAGTGAGAGAGGCATCAGATTGCAGAATGAGATGTCAGATAAAGGCCAGCTGAGACAATGTCTGTTGACTTTTTTTATAATATTGGTAACTGATTTTGTGCAGGTTATGTGGATGAGTAAGGGTATGTTATGTAAAGAGTTCAAGTTATTTCTCAAGTGATAATTGCTACTGTGCTCCCTGTTTGCAGATACCAAAGGCATGCACTAATCACTTCCTAACTTGCTACATTGGTACATGGCCAGATTCCCAACTGAAGACAAGGTCAGTTGGAGGGTGACAGACAGTGTAAGGCTGAGCCTGACAGTGTTTTTCAGTGTCTCATTCAAAGCAAGTTTATAATGTCATATGGACTGTGTTCAGTTGTACATCCTTGCTGATACTCAGTCATAGATCACTTTTTATCTACAAAATATGGGAGAAATCATTTGATAAAACACTGTCTTGATGGCTCTGTTTGTATTTTTAAAAAATAACTTACCACAAAGAATGATGTTCATCATTGTATGTTTATTTCAGGTGTCTCTTGAAGTAACCACTGTATGTTGTGAAGAAACTGGCTATGCTTTCCTTCTATTCCTTAAATGGCAGCCTGAGGCTTTTTAAATGTGAAAACTCTTGGTCATAATGAATTAGGGTGAAGTGAGTGTGGTTGCATAAAAGGCAAAGCTTACAGATGCAAAAAGCACTGTACCAGTTTCTACTTACCTCTTGGTTTGGAGAAAGGGAAGAGCTCAGACCTTCCTCTACAGGTTACTAGTGTTAAGGAACTTGCATTCTGAGCTTGATACTAATTTTTCTTTACTGATCTTGTAGTGTCTTGTGAGAACAGTGTGTTTCACTTGGTGTGTCAATTGCCTGACTTCTGGGTTGCTCAAACAGCTTAGACTCTTCAGTATCACTTACAGGAACTCTTCTCATATGGAGCAAGTGCAGTGCAATAGCTTTGCAAAACAATCACAAGCAAAAGGCAAAAAACAGGTATCTCTTCAAAATCAAGTTCACACACTTTCCTGCACACATTGTTACTTATTGTAGCTGTGCATGTTGGATTTAGTTGAAAATTTTTAGTGTATTGGCAAGCCTGATTTTACCAAAGTACAGATAAAAGAGAGGAGTAGTCTTGATGTTTTTGTACTGTGTTTTAGTTGTTGCTACCTGTTCTTCAGAAATAGTTTGCTGTTTTCTGTCAAAAATAAAATTCAGTCTTCATAAGAACATTCTTTAGTTAATCTGTTAATCAAATTTTAATTGTTGTCTACATTAATGTATAGCTGCTGATTGAGAGAAGAAACTAAGGTGGGAAAAATATGAGTATAGACTTCAAGTGTTTCTATAATTTGTTGAATGTTGTTGCATGCATTAAAACAAACCCCAGCCATTTGGAATCCTATCCTTCAAGAGTGTCTGATTTTAAAATAGCTTTTAGAATATGGAATTATTACAGAGATTCCACAGCAAACATGTACCTTGGTTATGAGTTCAGTCACCTTCTCAAATACCAGCTTTTGCCTGTTTGTACAATTCCTCTTGGAGCACATTCTTGGTTCTGACTGTTGTTTAAGACACCCTGAAGGAACCCTGTGAATGTCCTAGAGCTCTGCAAAACTCCCTAAGTTCGTTCCGTGTTTGTTTGTTTCTTGGCCTTTTTTCCCCATGTTAACTTTATCTGGATCATTTCTATCATAAAATGGAAACATTCTGGGGTCCTCTGTGTTCTGGTAGACGGCAAACTGAACATGAGCCATCACTGTACCTTGTGATGAAGGTCATTGGCATCTTGGGCTGCATTAATAAAGGCACCACCATGAAGTCGAAGGAGGTGATACTTCTCAGGCCTGGTGAGACACCTGGAGTGTTGAGTCTGGTCCTGGGCACCCCTGAACATGAGCTGTACTTACTGGAAAGAATCCAGAGAAAGGCCATGAAGTTGATGAAGGGACTGAAGTGTTTGGCATGTGAGGAGAGACTGCAACCTAGGATTGTTTAGCTGGAGAAGGCCCAGGTGGGATCTTGTGTGTAATAAATAATTGAAGGCAAGAGTGGAAAAAAGACAGCCAGACGCTTTTCAGTGGTGCCCTGTGAACAGACAAGGTATTATATGTGTGAATTAAAATACAAGAGAACACTTGAGCAAAAGAAAAGATGCTTTCTTTCATGGAGGTTGTCAAACATGGGAGAACAGGACATTCAGAGAGGTGGTGGAATTGTCCTCCTTGGAGATGGTCAAAATGTGACTGGATAGGGTCAGGAGTAATATGCTTCAGCTGACCCTGTTCTGTAAAGAGGAGTTGGACTAGGCAGTCTGTAGAGGTCTCTTCTAACCTTAAAGTCTCTTCATCTTACTTGTTTTCGCCTTCAAGTCCAGGATCAGGTTATAGCCATTGTTTGCCAGCAAGCCAGTCTGAACTGGTACTTCAGTATCAGGACAAGTGCATTTTATGCCAGCACTAAGAAACTATATCAAACAGTGCAGAAAGGCACAATAAAGACTGACATCCTGATATACATGAGCATCTATATACAGAAGCATTGAGATTCCCTAATCCAGATACTGTGATTTAGAATCTTTATTTGGAGTTTTTATATCCATTTGTCAGCAGAGCCTTCCTAATCACTTGCTATAATTTCTTGCAACAAACCATTCACAAAGGGAGAAAGTCATCACAGAATCTGCCTTTTAGAAATGGATAAACTTCAAAACCTGGCTGAGTAACTGCAGACTCACCTGAGTGTTGGGTTGAATGTGAGTACATGCACAGTTCACTACATGTTACATGAAGTGTGTGTAACTGCGGCTTCAGCGTAGGCACTTGCCAAAAGAGTAAGTTGTTTATTCAGGAGTGAAAAGTTATTAGGCTGAGGATGTGATCTACAGATATGAAGGGATCTCATAATTGTTTCTGCAAAGTCCTTCATCAGTCTTGATTTTGGAGCTCTCAAAATCGCACATATGGCAAGGCTGTCTTTATTTATGTGAATTTTCACAGTGCCAATTTTAATAGTCAGTGTTGTGCATTTGGTGTTTTGTCAGTGATCATCTGCTTGTATTCTCAATTAAAGAGAAAGAGCTGTTCAAAGAATACTTCCAACTTAGAAATAAGTGTTCATTTGGCCAGGCTGTTGATGTAGATGCACATTGAAGCAGAGTTAGCTCTCTTCTAGGTGGTGAAGGAAAAGTGGAGGACCAGATACTCATAAAATTCTAGTAAAGTCATAATGGCATCCAGATTATTTCTTGGGTCAGGCAACTCATGTTCACCCTGAGTAGTTGCCTGCTGATGGAGACACTTTGTTCTAGCAAACCTGGTGGTGTTTGTAATGTTGTGCAGCAGGGACTATTGGTGTGACACTGCAGTGGGGTCAGTGTGCTGTGTAAATGCACAGCTATTGGGACATTCTCAGTGGCACAGTTGTTTAATGCTTGACAAATGCCCTATGCTAGGTTATAAATCAGGTGCTGTGTTTTGGAGATCAGTAGTTCAATATTTAATGACTCTTACCTATATTCACTATTCTAGTACCTGTTTTTTTATTGTAATCTACAGTGACAACTGCAATGGCATATGTTTAATGAGAACAGGAATTTTCCCTGAAAACAGCCTCCTTCATGGGAGTTGATAACACAAGTCCCATGATCTGTCATCCTCATCTTGGAGTTTAAATATGTAGAAATTCTGTGCTAGAAAAGTTCTTGATCTTTCTGTACCGTGTGTTGAAGGTGAGAATTTGTAGGACGCGAACAGATGATGTTACTCAGGGAACTGATTTAGGAGTCTGTTGTGCAGCTCAGAATGGATTATCTAAGAGCCCTGACTTGTGGGCAGAGTGCTTCATGTTCCCAATTGTCCATTCCACCCTGTCCTTCAGTTGCCGTTTTTGCCAAAAGAACAGTGCAGGGGTTTGAGCACCAGTTTCTGAATCTCTACAGCTATAAATAGGTACTCAGTTTTTTTCTTAACATGTAGTGCTATTTAGCTAAAAGTGGAGCTGCTCTGCGATGTTCTGCAATAACAGACTCAAGGATGGATGGAACATGGGAAAATAAAAACACACTAGCTGGTCTCATTTGGAAAAGCCACAGGCATTATTTAAAAAAAAATCACATGCTGCAAGATGTGCTTGTGTGTAGTGGGGCCAGCGATGTTAGTGTGTTTTGAAGAACTGTAGTTATTTCTGAAAAAAAGTAGTTTCTTTTACTTAACATGTAAAACACACTCTCATATTGCCTTTGGAGATTTATTCACTTGATATTCTTGATCTTACCATAAAATACTAATGATTTGCATCATCAATTCATGAGCAAACTTGTAGGTAACTTGTATTTTAAAGTGAATTTGTTGTCTTTGTGACTTTTAACCAAGGACTAAGTAGTAAGAATTGTAGGTGAATAACTAAAATTAATTAATTCTAAGCAAGTGAGATATGGGAGTATATCAGGGGAGGCTACAATAAAAAACTTTGTCCTACATAAAAAATTTGTGGTTGTGTTTTGGGGTTTTTATTAGCAGGATAGCCGGCTTTCCTCTACAACTTCCAACTGTTACCCAAACAAAACATGGCTTTGAAAAACATAAATATTGTGGGTACTTTTTACTTATGGTTGAAACTTCTGAAATAGTATGAACAGTTTTGTTTTCGTGATTTGTGGAGACTTTTGGAGTAGCCACTTAAAATACTGTGTGAATGAAAGGTTTTGAAATGTGACTTTTATTTACATACTAAGAAACATGGAGCATTTAAAAGGAAAATGCCTCAACACAGTATAGTCTGTGTGTACATGAAGTACTGTGATATGGATGTCTTAGTCTATACAGGGAGAAGGATTTCCTATCAAATTCCTGGGCTCTTACACTGCAAGTGGTTTCATATTTTTTATGCTTTCCTTAGTGCTTTAGTATCTGAGGTTTGTTATTAAAGTACAGGTATCAGCAAAGTATAGCCATTCTCCTTGAGTTTTCTGGTATGCTACACCTTTAAGAAGCCAGCTGTATAGCATGGAGGCTTACTAAATCTTTGAATCAGGCTTCTTTTAGTTTCTAAATAGCAGGTGTGCTTGGCTATTTAAACTACATTTACCCTATTGATACCTTTCTGCTTGGATAAAATTCACAGTTGGTATAGTACTTACTGTGTCAGGAAGAAGCTGTAGGCTTTTTTTGCATATCCAGAAAGCAAAACCCAGCATTTAGGAGTGCCACTGCATTAGTGTGAGTTTTGTTGTTTATCCAGAGTCTGTGTTCAGGGTGAATGTAACTGTGTCTTGTGGCAGAATGTTGCTGCTGGGAACTAATAACCTGAAGTATGAGCAATTCTATGTGATACAGTAATTTTCACATTGTATAAGCTCCTGTCCAGATGTATTAGAAAATAACTGTGAGCAGCCTTTTTTGTTCATGTTCCTCGCAACAGGGGGATCTTGGGGATGCTTCCCCCACCTGCTCCCCAGAAAACTTTCTTTACTGGAGCAATGTTCAAAAACTCTTCGGTTCCCCCTACATGCTGATCTCTCTATCTATGAGATAAAAATCCAAAGAGCCCAGATCTTCAGTTAGTCAACATCAAGGTTTACGTCGATTGTGTTGCAGGTTCATTGGTTGATTCCGTTGAAGCTCGACATTAGTGCACATGTGCCCTTTTTTTGAGTATCTAAAATTATGAAGGCTGTGAGGAAGTACTGGATGAGAGAATATCTGGCTGGAAGAAACGTCAGAAACAACAGTCTCAAAAAAAAAGGTGTCAGACTGTCCACACAGGAAGGTAGGCTGTCTTCAATGAAGATTTGTCTTAAACTCTTTCTGGAAAGAAGGCATTTTTCTTCCTTGATGTGGAGAGCTAAAGGAATACAAAGCAAATTGCCATGGGTTTTTTTTGTTGTTTTGGTTTTTGGTGTTTTTTTTTTAGGTAGATGTTCTCTGCAAATTACTGCTGGATTACGAAGGAAGTGAAAAACATTAGTGCTGCTAGGAATCTTTCTGCATTGTAAGAAATAGCTCTGTAAGATTAACTAAGGACGGCCTTTTGTTCATACTGTGTCCATCAGTGCAAGGGTTAGAAAGTTAGGTCTTTGAGTTAAAATTCCAGGAGGGGAAATCTGGTTGGTGAACTTACTCAGGATCTGGTTAACAATTGGTGTGTTCATAGCAAAAGGTGGCATTTCTACTGTATAACTGAATCATAAGGAGGAGTAAGGAAATTTTAAAATAAATGGAGGAAGGAGAAGAAGGGTGAGAACTTTGTTGTAGGTAGGGCAAGGATAGGGTGATTCCACTCTGCAGTGAGAATGGGTGGCATAAAACACGTCGATGGCTGACGGTTTGGGTCTGTGAGGTAACTTGTAAGATGAGAGCTGACAGATAGAGCCAGCTGACTTATGGGCTCCTTTATCAAGAGAGCCTTTTTAGTCTGTGTAATCTGTGTTAGCATTAACGGCTCCAAAAATCCATTTCAAGACCCACAAGAAATAGTCTCAATATCTCTGCTCATTGTTGCTCCTGCTGATTCTCTGCTCATGTGGAATGATTTGCTTTTTTTAATGTAGTCCCCAAACTTGTCAAAAAGCTCTCAGAAAACCTGTTTGTTGTGTGGTGACCACAGTGAGATCTTAGAGTATTGGTTTGCTTTTAATTTGTATTCTTGCGACTCTTGAAACTTTCAGTACAAACTTTTTTACTAACTGAGCTGTGTCTACAGTTTTATTACTGGATCATTAATATTAGCGAAACTGAAAAGTCAAAAGCTACAAAATTAACAATATCTTTCTGAACATTTACATACTGTGCTAACTGCCAAACAAAACATTTGCATTATTTCTCATGCTCTGGCTTATGTCATGTTTCACAAGTTACTAATCTTGACACTGTACAATAAAAAGGGGATGTGTTATCCATATTTAACACATTTAAAACAGCCAGTAAGATGTCAAGGCTGAATTCTCCAGGTATTGATCCTACAGCCTAGGAGTTACAGTTTCAGGGATGTTTACTTTCAGAAACATTCACTGACCTCAGTTGATACAGAATGCTCAGCATGTTAGAAAATCTGGTTCTGCATGTTTTAAGGCAAATGAATACAACAATCTTTATGGGTGTCAGTGCTTTCATAGAACAGTATACCCTTTATTTCCCATTTTGTTCACTCTCTGGTGTATGTTAAATGAAACAGGTGCTCTTCGGGGGAAAAATGTTTACCAAAATACTTTATACTGTGTTACTTGGTGTCTGTAGTTCTGTTGCTTTAAAGCAGCTCCTTGATTTGTACTTTACAACTTCTTGGCTTTAGTGAAACTCAGACACAGGATTACTGTTGGAACAATGAGTCTGAGCTAGCCAGTCATCTCTGAATTTTAGTACTGTTTTTCTTCTGTACTGCAGTCATATCAAGAAATGTCAGTTTTTATAACTCAGCAGATGTTTGCAGTTCTTTTTTTTTTTTTAATGGGTGAATTTCAGATCCTCAGTCCTACATATGAAGTGCTTTCCTAGCACAACTTTGCAATTTGTGACTGACAGTGGGAGTTTGTTTCATAAGGCTCTGTCATGTCTCTTAACAGTATGTCTGGGGAAAAACAATATCCCACTTAGAGAGTGTTTATCCTTTTGTGCTGGTTCCTAGATGAAAGATGTCTAATATGTTTAAGCAATGTGCTTTTCTTTGAGCTCTCTCTTGGTGTAATTGGAAATAGCACATAAATGTGTAGGCTTCTCTAAATTACATACAGACTGCAGTTGTAGACTGGCATGTTAAATTTCTGTAGCTTAGTTGGAAAATGCAGGGAAAGATCAGTGTTTAAAAACGTAAAATCAGAAAATGAATTTAAATCACTAGTGTTTAATAGACTTTCATGCAGTCCCTAGGCTTGTGTTGTACATTTTACAGCTTGACCACTATTGTGAGAGTTTCCTGGAACAGTAAGTCTGTTCTGACTTCTGACTGTGTTCTGAGGTGTTGCTGCCCTAATGAACTCTAGGGGCCTGCACAGACACTTTCTAAATTGTGTAACTTCTCATTGCCAGTTTAGTAAACTGTTAATCTGTGTTAGCTTTCATTTCTGAAAACAATTTAAAAAAGCCCATGTAGAAATGAGAGATGATCCCCATAGTCCAATTAGTTAACATGATACAGCTGAACATTCACATTCCTACTTTGTTGGGTAGCTTTGCTATAGGCAGCATATTTGCTGCACCTGTAGCCAATACTAGAACCTACAGCCCCCAGTATTCCCAGGAGGTCTCCCATCCAAGCACTAACCAGGGCTGACCCTGCTCAGCTGCTGAGATCTGAGGGAATCACGTGTCAGGGAGGCATTTAACTGCCTTATAACATTATAATAACCTGTAGGAAATGCAACTTCTTAGGAGGCTGCCCATATACACCTTCCTGTGTGGATACATTGGAAGAGCCTGAACTTAGACCTTTTGTGCAGTGCAAGTGTGCCAGCTAGCTCGTGTGTTTGGCGTGCTTTGTTCTTTGCCTGGATAAAAAGCATATCTCAATTCATGCCAATCACCTCTTGGGGCTATAGATGAAGCTGCTTCTTGTCTTCCTTAGGTTGTAGTAAAACACTTTCTAATGTGTAGTTATCCTCTCCCCCTTGCCCTTTTCCCCTGATGTGGTTAATTGAATTTAGGAGTTTTTTTCTTTTTGAGTCTATTGGCAGTTTCTTTATGTGAAACTTCCCGTCAGTATTTCCATCCAGGAGGGTATGGTCAATAAGCCCTGGATTGAAATACCACTAATCATGCGATGGGGCCATAGTGAACACTATAGGTTATCAGAAATGGGCTCCTGCTGCCATTCCTAAGTGTTTTTTCAGGCCTGAAAGTTCACATCTAAGTGCCTGTATTTGTAGTGATGGCGACTTCAGGTTGCAAATTTTCCATGTGGACAGAGCTTAACAGGGTCTGAACCCACGATCCTTGACCGCAGTGTCTCCAGGGACTCTTCTCAGGAAGAGAGCACAACCCTCTCATCCAGCACAAGAAATCACATGAAGCTTTTCAGGGAGTCTGTGGAGGTGTCTCTGTGAGCAAAGGGAGATGCTCATTTGAGCTGTCACTGTATCAGGGCTTTTTCTAGTGCTAAGCTGTTGCTGGTTATGTTTAGAATAGTGTGGAGAGCATGGAATCAAAAGGAAAAAGAGGAACCAACTTTTTGTAGTGTGCCTCTTCTTTGTTTTATGGGTTCAGCTTTCAACTTGGTTGGATGACTTCCTGTGCATGTGTGAATTGATTACCACTGTATCAGAAATGGACTAGTAATGGAGACAACTCAAGAAAGGCTTGGGTTGGTATTGTTAACTGTGTTAAGCACAGACCAACTGCAAACCCTGTTCAAAATTGTCATCAAAGGCCTTCTCCAGAACTGTGAGCCAGAAACTGCATTATGGTTTTTTTTGTCTTAATTTGTTTGGTACTAAGTTCATAAATATTTTTTCAGAGTCCATTGATACCACTTCTGCACATTGTGAGGACCTTCTTATCACTTTCTTAGATAATATCTCATTGTAGCAAAGTGTTCGTATTCACATAGTACTCATATGGTGTGTTTTTATTGTTGCTTCTCTTATTTCCTGTGAGGCTTTTAGAATATTACTTCAGGGTGTGTAGTGGATATTTCTTTGTCTTGTGAAAGATAATCCTAATTTGGTCACAAGGACTTCATCTGTTAATGTCAGCATGGTTTGCTGGTGCAAGGAAAACTCTTCGCGAGTGCTGCAGCTGGAAGTCTTAGTTTGTCACTCAGTCTTTAGGTATCCCATTTTTTCTAGACAATGAGGACTTTCGAGGCTGCACAGCAGCACTTTTCTTTCAGTACTCTGCAGCAAAACCATTTGAAAATTATTTATAGATACTTTGAGACATGAAAAATAGCTATACTTTTCAGATAGACATAAGGGTGCTTTACAAATCTACTGGATGCTTCTGCTGTGTTGGAAAAGTGATACAACAAACACAATTAAATTCCATTTTCCTGAATAAAGCATACAGGTCTTACTTGAGAAACCAGAAAGCTTTGTTTAGTACCACTACTTACAAAGCTGGTGAAGGGAAATACTGTCAAAACTCAATTTACTTTAAGATGAAAACCAAGGGATTGATTTATCCATATTTGAGACATACTTGTTGAGTGTTAAAGTGGAAGCTTTGCATTATTAGGAGTTGGTGTTTCAAATAAGTACTCATCTGATCCAGAGATGTTTGATTTGCGGATGACAAAACATGTGGTGCTTTGGGATCAGTTTCTGGGACCATCAGGGCCACTGTTGTGAGCACCGTGCATTATCTGCAACAGACAAGTTTTCTTCAGGAAAGAAACTGCTGTGGGGAATTCTCTGTTTAAGGAGAAAGGCTGTTCAATCCCAAGTTTCAAGGACAGATAGCATAACCTTTCTTTGAAGGGCAAGAACACACACTTGGGGTTTTGCCCTGTATACATCATTTCACATAAAAATGCAACATGCAGAAATGCCACTTTTGTAGGTTGGTTTCTGCAGTCTTTCTCCCTCTCAAGAGCTTCAGAGGGAAATCAAGCTTGCCAGTGGTGAAGGCCACCCATACTGTCGCTTTGAGTCATAAGCAGCTGTCTGACATCTGAGCTAGTTTCAAATTCCAGAACATCTGTCTTAGGAAACATCCTGTTTAATTTCCAACACAGAGGACCTTCATCCTGTGGAAGATGAGCAAGTTCATGAAGGGTATCCCCCCTACCTGCTGTTTTCCCTCTCTTTTTCAGGCTCTTCTGCACTAGACGTCTTTTTGCTAAACAGTTGAAGTGCCTTGTCAATATAAGAAGATGTTCCTGTGAAATTACTCCCTTATTTTGAAGGAGGGAGAAAACTGGGGCAGCAACCCATTGCCCTCCTCATGAAGGGCTACAGTTGTTTTTAAAATTATCTGCAAACTGAAGTTCAGAAAGGTAATGCTTCATGTAACAATTGTCTCTGAAATGTAGGGAGTACCTATATAGAATATATCGGATAGTTGTGCTGTAATACAGTTAGTGTTTGAACTTTCAGGCTCCTAATTTGGAAGATGCCTGCTTGGTAATACCAATGCAGTTTTGATTCCTGAATGTTACGAGTCTTTTTCCTGCAGCTGATGGTTTTATGGACTTCTTCAGGATCAGATGTCTCAGAGGACATCTGTGTTGTGCAGATGGGGAATAAGAAGCATTTAGATGTTCAGCTCTTTGTTTTTTCCAGTCTGAGTATTGATACTGGATGGCTTATGAGTATAGAATGATTCTTCTGCCATCTTTCTCTTACATTTTTATTCAGAAACTTTCTGAGACAGATGGATCTGAGTAGTTAAATTCTTGTGAAATTTCTATTTTTCTAATACCCATCTGCTGTAATTACTGCAAAGTAAATACCTAGAAGTTTATTAACAGAAGATTCATTAGATCACTTATCGGAAACTGAAGAACTGTTGTCTAGTTTTTTCGCTCTAACCGTTTGGGGGTGGCTATGAAAAGTATTAGCCAGAATTTTCCCACATGGAAAAGTCTTCAGCTTGTAGGGGTTTCAAACTTGAAGCATCCATTGAATTCTGTTTGAAGAACAAGGTACAATATGAGACACTGATATTTGAATCCATCATTAGCAAATTAGTAGATGACACCAAGTTGGGAGGGAGTGTCGACCTGCTGGAAGGCAGGAGGGCTCTGCAGAGGGACGTGGATAGGCTGGAGAGGGGTTGATTCCAATGGAATGAAGTTCAACAAGGCCAAGTGCCAGGTCCTGCACTTTGGCCACAACAACCCCATGCAGCACTCCAGGCTGGGCACAGAGTGGCTGGAGAGCAGCCAGGCAGAAAGGGACCTGGGGATACTAATTGACAGGAGACTGAACATGAGCCAACAGAGTGCCTAGGTGGCCAAGAAGGCCAATGGGATCCTGGCCTGTATCAAAAATAGCTTGGCCAGGGGGACCAGGGCAGTGATCCTTCCCCTGTACTCAGCACTGGTGAGGCTACACCTTGAGTGTTGTGTTCAGTTCTGGGCCCCTCAGTTCAGGAAAGCTATTGAGGTGCTGGAGCAGGTCCAGTGTGTTTGCATTGTATTTATTCCTGCTTTTATTTCTCAAGTATTCATTTTTAAGGCATTTACTCAAAGTTCATTTACAAAATTGTCCTTTCTGGTGGAAGCAAACTGCACAGGAATGGAAAAAAGAGCAGTATGACCTCTGTGGAGCCTCTGCTTCAAGTACTACAAAGTGTGGAAGATGCTTTCTAATTTTCAGGTTTATTACACTTGGTGGGAAAGTGTACTGGTTTGTGAGCATGTGCAGTTTTAATCTTTACATGGGGTATAGGAGCACCTCACTTGTCTGTGCAAATGGGGAAAGCTAAAGCCCATTTTCCTCTCCTTGGATTCCTGCTGCTTAGCTCATTGTTCTTCTGTAATGAAATGAACGGTGTAGGAAGAGACCTATGAAAAGGTTTGAGATTGAATTTTGTTTATTTAACAGGCTTCTGAAACTGGTCACCCCAGTTCTGGAGTTGGCTCCAGTCTTGTCATAATAAAATGTGAGAGTTGTTGATGAGTTTGGTTATGCTTTTGTAATACCTCAAGGCTTTTCAGCTCCACAGCATGAAAATAATTGAAACAATCTTCCTAAAATAATTCTGTTTGAAATTAGCTCGTGGACAGTGTTATGGTATTTCCAGATACCTCAGCTTGCTCTTTAGAAGTCAGAGAATTCTGAAGAATGCTGTAGCTTTTAGAAATAGTAAAATACTCTCTCTGAGATGTCAGTGGTGACTTTAGAATACAGATAGTAGATGGTAGCAAATTCAAAAGACAGATTTTGCCGCTAAAATTGCAGTTAATATGGACACAGAAATTAGGATTTGTATTCCCAGATCATTTGGTCCCTGAAGCAGCACATGAACCTGGAATTACTTTCCTAAATTACTAGCAAGAGATGGAAGCATAAGCATAAAAAGGAAGGAAAAAAGATGGAGTCATTATGAGAAACAAGGATGTTTGTAATAACCCAACTGACTTGTTTGAGTTACTTTTTTTTTAGATACTGCTTTGACTGAATACACATTTCTAAATTTTTTTGTTCATTGTAGCTTTCAGAGTGACAGTTTGTGTGCTTTCTTGAGCTGTAAAAACCAGAATCACTGCAGAGTTCTGAATTAGGAAGAACTTGGAATCTTTTAAAACACAATGCAGCTTGGTATTCTCCATCTCCTCAAGATGTAGAGTATTTGATTTCACTGTTAATGTAAACTGATTGAAGACCCTCATACTAGGATGCCCCAGACCTGTACACTGCCACTTCCCTCTGATGATGGAACTAGTAATTGGGCATTGGTATGCTGAGTTGGAACAGGGAGGAGATCACTCGTGACCCCAATACAGCCACTCAAATTCACCCAAAGCAGGACCAAGCACATTTGGCTCAGAGGTGGTGGCACCGTTCGTTTTGGTGGTTGTGTGGTCTTACGCTGGTGTGAAGCCACACTCCTGAGTGTGCAGTGTTGGAAACATTTATATGTGGAGTTTGGTGGTGGGGTGGGCTTATTAAAGAAAGGAAGGGGTCTTTCTCCCTTTACATGCGGTTCACTCACAGTCTGTCAAAGCTGGCTGGTCTCAAAGGAGTTTGAGTGTACTGGATGAGAGCAATGTTGGGGATACATGGAAGTTGCAGTGGAAACCAGCAAGGAAATAACACTTACACAGTTGCATATATTTACTTCAAGCCTGCTGCCTGAGGCAGGTGCTTCTGTTTTTAAACTCATTTTAGAGAAGACAAAATATTTTCTGAGGTTGTTGACGATTTTTTTTCAGCAAAGAGGTGTCTGTGGCAGGCCAGAGAGCAACTTAATGCATTTGTTTGCCTTTGTCCCTTTACTTGTGAGATCTTCACATTCTTTTATTGCTTTGTAGTTTTTTGAAGTCTAGTAACATTTTATTATATTTTATGAGGTTTTGTTACCAAACCCTGTTTCTTACGAGATTTGCCCAGAACCTTCCAGAATGTGTGTTTATACATTTTATTATACTTCTGAGACATTTACACTGGCTGTGTGACTTGAACGTGTTAACCTTCTCTGCTTTCTTTGACAGAATGTTTGCCATTTCATGCCTATTGTGCCAAATTGGGTTAAATAAAATAGTGTCCTTCAAACTGTATACTTTGATCTTCTATAACTTTATTCCCTTCCCCTCCTGTCCCAAAGTGTATCTTCAAGTGGATGCATGCATTTCAATTTTTGAAATTTTGTGGTCTCTCCACAATTTCATTTTACTCTTGCAACCAACATTTTAAATGTAGAATCAATTTATTTTAACCACTGAAGTTGTAGTTTTTTACTGTCTGGAGATTTCACCTAATTGGTGAATGTAGCCATTATCCTGCTATGCTTACTGTCAGATCTAATTTTTTAAGTCTCTTCTGTGTTTTGAGCATATACACATAGATCATATATACATAGATCTTTCTTTAGTATGGCTCTCATTACTTTAAGAGGCTGGTTGGTTACTTGCTGGATATGGCATCATGTTTAGAATGTAGCTACAAAACAGGTTGAGCATTTCAGGAAACGTTTAGAAATACTAAGTGGCATTTGTGAGCCATGGACTTGGTACTGGAATAGGTAGTTGTCATGAAACACACAGATACTAATGTTTTATTTACTGTAAATGTCACTTGTATAGTGTGAGTTAAAAACTCTATGGGTGAATTTTGAGTCTTAAACCTTGTAATGAAAAACAATATTGTTGCAAGGTCTGATTTCAGAAGTGTTAAATCAACCAGTATATAGATTTTTGTCAAACATGCAGCCCAAGTTCTAGGCAACAATACCTTTCAAACAAAACAAAAATTAATAGTACACACCAACCTGCCAGAAAGCAGAGACTTCTGTGGTTGTTTTCTCATTGTTACGGGAAGTTCATGCAGTTTTTTTCAAAGCAGCTTTCTTTAACTGGCTCAGTTTCAATTCTTAAAAATTAATAGCATAAGTTAAGTTGCATTTTGGAGTTTTTGTCTAAGAGGATACTAACCAAATGTACTTAATTATCTTCTGCCATAAGCTGCCAAAGATTAACCTGTTTCCCTGCCACATCACCAGTTAAAATGATTGATCAAAGACAGCTTGTGAAGGGTGAACTATATGAAGATGCATCCAATTTTTTTCCAAATTAAGTAGTTATTTTTGTATAGTTTCTCTAATTTGCTCAAGTGTTCTTTTCAATGTGTCAGTTTCTGTTCAAATGATAGTAAAGCATAACTTAAGCACATATTTTTTTATATGTAGGTTTCTACAATCCAGGAGCTTGTTACTGGTTATGAAGCCTCTTTGAAAACTTGTGACCTTTTTAGTGCATGTGGTAAGTTTCTATGGTCTTATATTAATTACCCTGTAATTACTAATACTGTTCATGAAAGTTATCTGAAACTATTTAGGTGCTAATACTTTTTGCAAAAGAAAAAAGGTTGTTATACATTCTAGTAAATTAATTCAGTACAGGAAATATTTGCTGAATTTGCCAAGCTTTGTGTTTTGTGTTCGTTTTTCAAATGCCATCTTCAGCCTTACCAGTTATTGTAACCTTTTCAATTATGTTGCAGAAAACGGAGAGAAAGAGCCCCCAACAACACTGCTTTGGGTTCGGTATTTCCTGGCACAGCACTTTGACAAACTTGGCCAGTGTTCTTTGGCCTTGGATTACATTAATGCTGCAATTGCAAGCACTCCAACGTTAATTGAACTATTCTATTTAAAAGCAAAAATTTACAAGGTAAAAAGGGGATTTGGACATGTGGAGTACCTAGTTTATAAAAAACAAATCAACCCATCAAACTGGTGTGAATGTGTGGATTGTGTTTCACTTAGCAGTGGTTAGTTATGGGCATTGGTTTTCATGTGAGTTTGGTTTTGGGCACTGTTGTCAGGAAGAAAATGAAAACCCTTTTGTGTGGGTTTTGCAAAGCCAGTCACAACTTACAGCAAATTGTCACTCTGAAAACAATCTGTGAGTGGGGGGAGTAAACAAATAATACTGACTTTTGTTACTTCTGACAGAAAAATAGCAGTGACCATAGATTTCAGGAGTTGGTCAATAGAGGCTTATACTGAAAATTAACTATTTCATTTCTCCCTAACAGCATGTAGGTAACATAAAGGAAGCTGCCAAATGGATGGATGAAGCACAGTCTTTGGATACTGCAGACAGATTTATCAATTCCAAATGTGCTAAATACATGCTGCGAGCAAATATGGTGAAGGATGCAGAGGAGATGTGCTCTAAATTCACAAGGGCAAGTATATTGCTTTAGAGTGATTTTGCTTGCCTATGCTGGTTTATTTTTCACTCATAACTTTCTGAACCAAACAAAAAACATTATCTTTTATTAACATCCATTTTTAATGCAACGCTAGGAACTATATAGAGTCGTAGAATGGTTTGTATTGGAAAAGGCATTTTAAAGGTTGAGTAGTCCAACCCCACTGTTAATGGGTATGGACATCTTTGACGAAATCAGGTTGCTCAAAACTGCATCTAAACTAGTCTTGAACACTTCCAGGGACAGGGCTTCCATGTGCAACTACTACTTCCATGACTTCTGTGGTATGGCCATCCTCACAGTGAAGAATTTTTTCCTTACATCCAGTCTAAACCTGCTCTCTTTCATTTGAAAACTGTTGCACCTTGTCCTGTTGCTATTGACCCTGGTGAGAAGTCTCTCCCTCTCTGTCTTCTGAACCTCCTCTGTATATTGACAGGCTCCTGTAATGTCTCCCTGGAGCCTTGTCTTCTCCTGAGTGAACAACCCCAGTACTCTCAGCCTTTTGTCAAAGGACAAGTGTTCAGACCTTCTGGTATTTCATGGCCTTTCTCTGAACCTGCTCTAACAGGCCCAGTCCCTCTCGTGCTGGGGACCCCAGAGATGGATGCAGTACTCCAGCTGTAGAGACACAGTAAATACTGGGAAAAATGGTTGTTCAAAAATAGTTGTCTAGAAGTACTTTTTATTGCCATACTTCTAAATACCTCTGGAAATGCATCTGATGGATACCTTGTTTGCAAAACCTGCTATTTCCCATTAGTGCCATCTGGTCTGAACTAACTGCACAGAAGTGTGCACTGTCTTCATTATGATTTAGCATTAACATAAATGATTTTAGACTTGAACATTTAATTCCTTTAAGCTAGTATTACAGACAAAAATGTTCTTAAAACAAGATCTATCCTTAAAAGATTGGATAAGCACTTTAAATTCTGTATTTTTGACATTGAACAAAATTTGGATTCATAAAGACCAGATTTCCTATCATTTATGTAACTAAATAGGAAGGCAACTCATCATGTACGCTTGTCAGAAGTGTTAGAGCAAGAAACACAGAACTTTATCATAGATATCTGGAAAGATAGGATAAATCTCATCCTAAGTAATTAAATGT
>JAWWLZ010000001.1:58284613-58305811 GCA_035041345.1 Poliocrania exsul | reverse complement strand
GGCACAGAGTGGCTGGAGAGCAGCCAGGCAGAAAGGGACCTGGGGGGACTGATTGACAGGAAGCTCAACATGAGCCAGCAATGTGCCCAGATGGACAAGAAGGCCAATGGCATCCTGGCCTATATCAAAAATAGTGTGGCTAGCAGGACCAGGGAAGTGATCCTTCCCCTGTGCTCTGCGTTGGTGAGGCCACACCTTGAGTACTGTGTTCAGTTCTGGGCCCCTCAGTTCAGGAAAGCTATTGAGGTGCTGGATCGGGTCCAGAGAAGAGCTACAAGGCTGGTGAAGGGACTGGAGCACAAGCCCTATGGGGAGAAGCTGAGGGAGCTGGGGTTGTTGAGCCTGGAGAAGAGGAGGCTCAGAGGAGACCTTATCACTCTCTACAACTACCTGAAAGGAGGTTGTAGCCAAGTGGGGGTTGGTCTCTTCTCCCAGGCAACCAGCAGTAGGACAAGAGGGCATGGGCTTACACTCTACCAGGGAAGGTTTAGGTTGGATATTAGAAGTTCTTTACAGAGGGTCTCATCAGGCATTGGAATGGCCTGCCCAGGGAGGTGGTGGATTCACCATCCCTGGAGGTTTTTTACATGAGACTGGATGTGGCACTTAATGCCATGATCTAGTAATCAAAGTGGTGTTGGATCAAGGGTTGGACTTGATCTCGGAGGTCTCTTCCCATTTATTCTATGACTCTATGATTGCAAAGAGCAAGTAGGGCAAAGATAGGAAAATAAAGGAATAGAGTAGGTGTCAGGGAAAGGTGTTTCTTAGATGAACTGTAAAGTTTTGGTGCCTGAGTATTTTTACTCTGGTTAGTTTTGGGGTTTTGTTTGGGGTGGTTTTGGGTTGGTTTGTTTGTTTTGGGTTTTTTCCTATTTCAAAGAGATAGAAGATTTTAGGTAATCATGTTTGCTGAGAGGTAAATCTGGCCTATATTTTAAACAGACCAATAAGAAACATTTTAAATCTACATCACTGAATTTTTTATCTGTTTTTATCAATGCCATATTCAACTGCTTCACAAACTTGTGATGCAGTCTCACAACCTCCTCCGGAGTTCATTTCTGTTGCAGGTGGGCATGGTGTGCTGTGTGCCCTAACAACCTGCCAGTACCCTGAGGTGCCCAGGTAGAAGGGCAATATGCAAGTGCAGCACAAGGCTGCTGGAAGAATGCAGGGCCTTGTTTATCTCAACATGCCTGGCAGCACTAGATCGTTCAGAGTGAAGAGCTAATTCAGCTTGCTGAAGTGGCAGAAATGTTCATTTTTTGATTGGTCTGACTTCTGACGGGTAATGAGTTCATCAGACAATGACCAGAACTGGTGCAGGGGAAGCAGTGGCAGGAGTGATCCAAGGCAGGACAGCTCTTCCATTGCAGTGCAAGCACGTTGTACAGTGTCTGTTCTGCTGGTTGGAACACCCTGCCTGCAGATGGAACCATGAGCTGTCATGCTTATGGTTTATCCACGCTGACTAGCAGAGTATCAAAAATGCCACACCTCTAGTGCAAGAAGCTGCCTCTACGGCTTGGCATTTCAGTCAGGGACCTCAGTGGCTGTGCTGTTCCTCAAGGTCTGTGAAGTCATGTTAGAAGGAGGTGAAAAAGCAGTAGCAGCAGGGCTTCCTAAGTATATAACTAATGCCACTATGGCATGTATGGAACAACAAGGCATGGGCACAATTTTGACTTCACCTTGGGTTTGCTGACATCCACAACCATGTTCTGCAGCCTTTGAACTTGTATAGCACCTGTATGATGGCATTAAGTATTCTGCTATGCTCTCAGTATAGGTTAATTAGGCTTCACTTGCTCTTTACCAGTCCTAGCAACGCTTCAAAATGCCTTACATAGTCTGGATGTGAAACTAGATGCAGTGATTTTGATTGCTATTAATTACAGTAGATTTAATTACTTACCTATCTTGCTTTATTTGAAAACCTGTTATTTTGAGCTGGTTTGTTATGACTTTTCTGAAATCCCTATGGCTGATCTCTGCACAAACCAAATAATTGTGTTAACAGCATAAACTTCAAGGGAACTCATTGACCCAACATCTAGTCTCCCATAGGGTCCTACAGTGCTACTGCCATCTCACACCAGGCTCCCTTGTCTTTCCTTCTCTCATTCCTATAAGCAGGCAGGCAGGTGTACCCAATGGCTGACAAACTTCTTAGGACAGGGAATAAGCCTGTTGCAAAACCCAGTCCCTAATGCAAAATCTTGACCTGATAAAAATATGGATAACCAAAGTTTAGTCCAGAATTAGCAATTAAGGTGAAGAGGCAGTTTCTCACATCTCTTCAGTTCCAGCATCTAGGAGGAGGTCAAGCGTTAAGTGTGACACAGAAGATTCAGGCATAATCATGTTGTCATGTGTGAATGGACTTGCCACTTATGGTTTGAACAGCAACATTATACATGCTTTTGGCATTTGTTTTTCCACAGTTTAACTGCAGCTGTTAATGAACAACTCGTGGTTTTCCACTAGGGGGAAACCTTGCACCCAGAATATTTTCGTAGTAAGAGGAGGCTGAAGTCCTGTGTATTTCCAGGTGTTTTCTGGTTTTGTAGTAAAAGCGTAGGAAAAAGCTTATTTTAGTTTTTCCTTTCAGGCAGTGGAAAGAGGTCGTGGCTGAATTAGGCTTGAATTTGTATAACCCATCTGTCCATAGACATTGGCGTGGGGATCTGTAGTTGAAAACACAGTTGCTTGGGGTTATTTCATGGGGCCACAGATGATCAGATTGGCCTTTTGGGAGATCCCATGTCCTATGTGGAAAGTGTCATTTAACCCAGTTCTTGCCCTCAGGCTGTTGAAGAGAGGCAGAACATATCAGCCTTGAAGATTAGCCTTTGCTCCTGTGAATTTATCATGAATCAGTATGTTGTCTGTTCCCCACTTGGACTTTGCTGCTTAAACATATTTCAAGTCTAGACAAAGTAGTTGAGAATGTGCCAGTAACACTTAAGAGGAGATTCAGGATTTGATAGGGTCCTAAATGTATTTTAGGTATGAAGTGAGGTGGGAAAAGGAAATACATGTTATTTCTAGGACTGATTTCATATGATAAATGGTCAAATTTAAACCAAACCAGGAAATGAGGAACAGAGCAGGACCTGTTTTCATGTTCCCTGTACAGTGCCTAGCAGAGAGTGCTCCTAGTTTGAGACAAAGATATAGTACTGTCATAAAGCATACCTGTAAATGTAAGCAAACTATACCTGCTTGAGGCCTGGCTCTGTAAATAATAGTGCAAAAGATATCCAGGAATCCACAAAAGGCATCGGGCACCAAAGGAGCCTGTTAACTGTCACTGGAGATATTTAATCAAATTTTACCTAATCCATGCATTCAATTGTATTTAAAATAAGCTCTGAATGTTCCTGAAGTTGGAGAACTTTTATTTCTATTAATAGTACATTCCCTGCATGTCTAAATATCTGTCTAGGGAGATTTAAATGAATAGACTGAAGTAGTTAGATTTGCCATGTATAAATTCAATTGGGATCTATAAGAGAGACCGTGATTCATTTGTTCAGGGGTTAGAGTGCTAATCCAGGTGGTGAGCCATGTACTGGTGGTTATCTTGGGCACTGCAGAGCATCCAACTGTGAAGCACTGTGGAAGTGTGAGCAGGTACCTTGCATTGCTCAGGACCACGGCACTCAGCTGTGTCACTTGTGAATGCTGAAGTATCTGTAAGGTGATTCTCCAGGTGACACAGACAGTGAAGAACAATCAGCCCTGTAGTGACAGCAGTAGATGTCAATCGTGTCTTTAGGAGCCTCCACCTTCACTGAAAACTTTCTATTTTAGTGAGCAAGGAATTCTTAAAAAATCAGGAGGCTGGACAGTTTTGCTGTCAGGGAACCCCTACATACAGTGCAAAGCTATGGCCACCTCAGGATGCCAGCTATCTAAAAATAATTATTGAAGTACTGAGACCTGCAAGTCTGATTTTCTTTTTCCTTCTGATGTTCCACCTGGACTGTAACACATTGTGCTGGAAGATGCATGCCCATGTGATTTCCTGAGCTATCTGACAATGTCTTGCTATAACCTTTCTGTCTTCTCCCCACTGTACTTCTCCAGTCTCTCTCCCTGCTTCAGGCTCTGGCACTTGCTGTTTGCTTGTGTGAACAGACTCAAGTCAACAGCTTAGCATGAACCTAACTTGGCAAATATAGGTTGGTTGTCTACCATGTAGAGATAGACAGACCATGAAAAGACAGCAATGTCTAATCAAATATTTGAGAAACAGCCTGTATAGGTGTTTCAGGTTATGAATATTTTGTTCATGATCTTCCACTCAAGGAAGGTACAGATTCCTCTCAATTACCTCCCAGCATAGGAAGTATGTTTTTTCTAGAAGAAATTGTGATCCTTCCGGGTTTACTATAACCATGCCTGGATCTTCCTAACACATTTCACAGACAATCTCACAATATTGGCCATCTCTGATGAGATGAGCTGGGGTGTACTGGGCATGGGAACTGGCAGCAACAAATAACTTAGCAGAAGAAAGTTGCCCCTGCATTTCCTTCTATTATTAGTTATCCTGTCATGTGCTTTGGCCATCTTGACAAAATCCCTGGCCTTCCTGAGGAGTGAGGACCACAGTGGCTGGTGGCCACACTGGTCTGCCCAGGTACATGGCCTGCCATGACATAAATTGGCTGCACAGGTTCTAGAGAAAACAAGCTATTTCTATCTCTGGTGGTCACCTCTTTTTCTCTGGTGTTGCCTCCTGCTTGCTGAGGGCTTGTAATCTTGCTCTAATAACAGGAAACTCTCATCTGTGTCAAGTGCCAAGGCTGGCACTGTGCTGTGTAAGTGTTGAGTAGGTGTGTGCTCCTTGAAATGTGTTTTCAAGAAGACTCACAGCCTAAGTAACCCTGGATACAATGGCATAATACAGGTGTTTTTCAATGCCATGGCAGGATAAACCTGGATGTGCAGAGCTGTGCTGTCCTCTGTGTAAGTTCTCCGACTCTAGTTTTCTAAATCCTCTGCTGTAGACATACAACTAATAGATCAGTGCTGGGCAGTATGGAGTGGGCAATTCTGAAAGACTGTTATTTATGAAACAAGAGTTGGAAATAGAAAATGAGCATATGGAAGAAGTTGCTGTCACAGTTCCTCCCTCTGGCTGGGAGAATTAGATCATGGTTTGCTTAACTTTCATTTGTGACAAAGACGGGATGCTGCTATGGCTTGTCACAAAAATTATTTGAGGCTGAGAAAAATGGGAAAAAGCACAGGGCTTTTAAAATCATTCCTAAATTAAAATGCAGTTTCCTCAGTCAGAGGAAAGAGCTGAATGCAGCATGTGGTCACTGGCTGTAACACTGATTCTTTTCTTCCCATCTACACAACCCCCTGTGCACTCATAACAGGAGAGGCTCCAGTGGATTAAACCATGGTTATTTCCCAACCATAAATATGCAAATCCCCATCCCTTAAAGGAGCGTGATTTACTGGCTAACCAAAGCTCAGGGATTACTTCTTTTGTTCCACATTTGTATGGTGACTGACTCAATGGGGTCCTGGGCCATGGCTGGCACTAGTGCGACACAAGTAATTGGAGAGCTCCCCTTCTCTAACGTATGCAACCACATGCCCTCAGCAAACAAGCACTCTTGGCTTCCCCCTTTGCCTCCTACTGCCTTAAAGCCAACAGAGCATGGGAGGGAGAGTAAGTCTTGATTTTTTCAGCCTGCTTTGGTAGCTTGCTTCAGTGGGATGGATGGGAACAACATCCTAACACTCTGCCATTCCTGACTTCCCCCATTCCTGTGGCTATACTGGTCTGAGTTTCCTCGAGATTGGTGCAAAACAAGAGAAGGATGCTTCTGGACCATGGAGAAACCAAAACAATGGTTTAGTCACACAAGGGCAAGTAAAACAGACAAAATGGAAACCCATGTACATTTTTTAAAACAAACAAAAAACCCACCACAAAACCCGGAGGATATTCAGTTTTCCAGGAAAATCTAATTAGAGTTCTTCTTAGCCAAGGAACATTTTTCTTTCTTTACATGTGGTTAGTATCTTTTTGGCCAGGTATTTTGGTCATGAGTATATTTGATTATCATTGCAATTATTAATTACATCTATTTAGAATCTACATTTCCTGGCCAGATTTAAGGCTTTGGAAACACACAGTCCCCCAACAGGGTATGAAGTATGTGAGTGTGTGAAATATGATAAAAGAAACAGTACAAAATGTGTAATTTTTAACCACAGCAAATAGTATTGATATGAAATACATCTGCCAGAAAATTTCACTACCTATTATTTTACTTATGGAGGAGATGAATTAGGAGACATGTCTTATTACTTTACTACATAAGAGCTCCCTTATATATTTCACTTCATAAGACTTTAAATTTGTTTCCAATGTGGTTTGTGTGTCAGATATTTTTCAGGAAAAACAAGCCTCTCAAGCCTTAAATTCCCATTTTTTTCTTGTATGTAATCACCCGCCGTTGAGTCAACATTCCTTCTTCTCTGGACAAAATTGCCCGCCTCCCACTTTTTTTTTAATAGTAGCACAGTATCCAGATATCTTAACCCCTCAATTTATCAACAGTTCAGAGGCAAAGTAGGTGGAAAACAAGAACGGGTTTTCATTTGCATTTGTAGTAGTACAAGTTTCTTGATGTGGTTGTAGTCATCCAAGGTTTTGATGCATAACTGGAGGAAAAGTAAAGAACTCAGCCCCTCCATCTTCTCACAATCCAGCATGTTAATAATAGACATCACTCCTGGTATGGTGACAGCAGCATTGGGTAGAAGTAGAAATAGTGATTTGCTCTGAGCTAAAGCCCACAACCTAACACAGAAAATAAAGTTCTTACATGGTGTTTAAATGAATGCTTGCATTTGTCTGTTTCTTTCTTTTTGTTTTGTTTTGTTTCACATTACCCTTTAAAACTGTTATTTATTGCTACTGGATTCTTTAGGATGACTTCTGCTGAGGGAGGACTTAATGGAAGAACAAACCTTTTCCTTCACTCAGTCTTGTGCGGAGTCCCATCTGCCCATGCAAAGGATGTATACACAGCCTTGTCTGCCTCCCTCACCAGAGTCAGAACAGAGGCAATTCCTGCACCTCCAGTTGCCACACAGCACTCCAGATGCCAGGCTCTCTCCCACTCCTGGCTTACTGCCACGGTTCCTTTGCTTACATTTCTTGTGCTATTTTTTTGTCTTTTTGAGCACTTTTCTCTGCTTATTCTTTGGTTGCTCCTTTGCACTGCAGGGAGGAAACTGCCAGACAATATCCATCTCCTTGCATTAAGATCCAGAAACACTACTAGAGCTTTCAAGTAGTGTTTTGGTTGATTTCTCCTACATCTGAAGCAATTTCAGTCTGAAAAGGAGCTTTTTACCTCTTCTCATTGCCCCTGTTGTATTATCCACTGCCTATATAGTTTACAGTCAGTGCATATTTTGTACAATTGGATTTTGAGGATTTTCTGATGGACATGAGCTTTTGCTAAGACTTTCAGGGAACTCAAGTTTGAAGGTTTCCTCAAATCTGGCTATAATATATATTACAGTCCAGTAACTCTTGTGTTAATTTTATAATGTACTCCATTCAGTTTGCTTTGCTTCTAGACATACAATTTGCATGATGCAGCCCATGTTTTGCAGTAGCTAAACAAACAGAGGCATAATTGGAAAAGCCTGGTGAGCGATGAGGAAAAGAAGAAAAGGCCTTGTCATGCAGCTTGATATCAAAAGTGTTTCTGCAAATGTGACCAGGGTTTAGGTTGTCTCTTTTGACCCAAACAGCTAACATATAGTTTTAATTTACACTAATGTGAAGCAGAAATGAAGGTGGTACCAAGAACATTCAGGGACCACTTTCCTGAGTACGGAAGAGAAACAATTCATGTTTCCAACTCCAAGCCTTTGGTTGGGACCTACCTGTCTCCTGTAGAGTTGGAGTACATTTGGGCTGGTCTTTCAGTTCAGTTTCCACAGAAGGAGAAATCAGCTCATGCAAAATAAAAATGCTTAGAAATTAAAAACAACAGAAGTCAGCTGGAGGCAATACCAGACCTGAATCAAAATTAATATGGACCTAAGTCAAATTAGTAATATGAACATATTTTTCCTTAAGTGACACTATTCCTTTCATCTTCTCTGAAAGAGGCACCAAACAGTTATTTTGAAACTTCTTTATCTTTTATTTACTCACTAACATTCCTCTCCTTACCTGAAGTCCTCTCCCCTTCCCATGTAATGCTCAGCCAAAGTCCCTTGACTCAGAATTCTTGAGTGATTTTGCATATATTTTTGCTGTGCACAGAAGCTCACACTTGACTCTCCATTCCAGCAATGTCAATATAGGTTACAATTACACTTCATCAGTCTCAGTGACTTTTAATCCAGATGCAACAATGATTGAAACTAAACTGCCATAAACATGTTTCAGAGTCAATTAGTTATTTAAACACATCCCTTCAAAACTCCAAGAGCCTCTGCTTCTAGGTACTGAAAGACAGAGGAAGAGAAATCTGCACAGGCTATATTGTGTTCACACTTAGGAGGTTAATTTGACAAGCAGAAAATTTAGAAGGTTAGTGAATTCAGGTCTTGGCAGAATTTGGCAGGAAGATGTATGTTTTGCTTGCAAAGCTACAGCTATGAGTGTCAGTGAGTGGGTCCATGAGTTTCCATCCACTGTGTGTCAAGAGAGAGAGAGAGAAAATGAAAAGGAATTGCATCCGTTTGTAGTAACTCCAAGTTTCAGTTTAAAGTCTACAGAACAGGTTGGGAGAAGAGGAAAGAAAGTCCTGTGAAAGTTCCCTGGCAAAAGACTTTTTTATTTTGGCAGTTTTTCAAGATTGATTATATTGCTGTGAGTCACTCACTCTTCCCACTGGTGGTGTAGATTGAGCCACAGGTCATAAGCTTGTATTGAGCCCAGCTGTCAGCAAACACAGCAGAACACCTTGGATGGTAGGTAGGTAGCCCATGTAAAATGCATGGCTCATGTCAGCCAAGCTCTAATTAGGCAGTTCTCCTCATTACAGAACAAGTTTTGCAATTCCACTTACAGTGTGAAGGATAAAATAGGCTGAAGTGTTAATCACTGTCTCCCTTCAAACGAGCATCCCGAGGGCAGGGTTGTGCTGCACTGAGCAGAGATACAAGTTATACTGATGATGTTTGGTCTATTCCTGCTTTGCAGCCCAAGGAGTTGGGTTTCTCTGTGTGTCAGTCTGGCTGACACCTGTGCTTTTTCATCCTCTGGCAGTTTTCGTTTTTCTCTTTCACAGCTGTTTAAATTTTCAGTTCCCTGCTTTAGTTCAGCTAAATGTTTGGCGATGATGGGCTGTCATTTGTTGTTCCCGGGTTTTAAATTAAGTATCTGCTTTTACAGCTTGGTACTGATACTTTTGTAAAGAATTATTGTTTACACAGACTAATAAATATTAAAAGACTTGGGGAAATTATATATTCAAAACTCCAGGCTGCTTCCATGGGCAGGGATCTAGCACTCATGACTTTTATCTAGTATCAATATCAGTGAGAAGACAGGTTTATGTTTCACAGAACATCTGCTTTTAACTGTGAGAACAGAGTACTTACTCAACAGGATTGATATTTTGGGGTATTCTTGATCTTGAAGTGATGAAAAGAAATGATTCATTAGATAAAAACTTTTCAGCCATTTTGGACTTGCAGATTCCCCCCTTCTGCAGTTCCAGTTTCTGTGTATGTGCATATTTTAACCTGCTTCCAGTAAATTTCTCTTCCTGTTTTTTTTTCCTGTCTTACATGAGTGTCTCAGAAGTTGTTAATGGATCTGTAGGCATCTCTGGGTCAGGAAAACCCCTAGACTAGTCAACCTGAAGCAGCCATGCCTCTGTGAACCGCCCTAGGATTCTCTTTGGTGTCCCAAATTACTCCATTTCATTTAGAAAACTAGTATCTTATGAGCCTTGCAACTTGGTTTTATCAGAGTGCCTGTTTTAAAAGTCTTTCCCTGAAGCATATTTACGGGCAGGATTTGTTGATTTAAATAGCTGTGTGGCTTACAAGTTTGTGAGGTTAAAAATGCAGTAGGAAACCACTGTAAACATTGCATCACCAGCTGGGAAGGATCTGGAGACACTGTGTCGTATGGTCAAGAAGAAATTCACTTTAAATACAGCTTGGATTGCTGCCTAGAAAATGGGAGGGATTCAGTAGCTGAGGTTTACATTACAAGTTGTGTTGGATGTTTCTCCCAGTAAACATGAGCAGCCAGGGGCGTCAGCCTGCAGCGTTTCAGGGCACTGTGCTCAAAAGTGACCTCTTCGTTTTGCCAGATGTGGGCTGTTCCTGTCGGCATCAGTGACAAAAATGCAGCTTATTGGGGAGCGTGTTGGGGCCTTTCAAGAATTTTCAGGGATATGCATGGCTATGTGGTCTGTGACAGAACCAGTAAGCATAAAAGTCAATCTTTGCTTCCTCTTGTAAAAGCTAACAGTTTATGTGGAAAATCGGAGTTCACCAGCTGAGTCTCTGTTGTGTTCTGCAGAATCAAGGCTTCTTAGGAGAAAATATGAGTATTTACTGGAAGAAATGTAAAGAGACTTGTCTAGGGGGCAGTAAACACAACCAAGGATTTTTAAGCCCAGGTTGTTTTAAGGAAAGAAGATTCCCAACACATGACTGTAAAGAATGAAAGTTTATGGAATAATTTGTACATCATGCCTAAAACTTATTCTGAAATTCATAAATTTGAGTGTAAAATAATAATTTAAAGAAAATACCAGGGATAAATTCTTGTATCACTGCAGGGAAGCAGTTATTTTTCCCCTACCCATTCACCCTCTCTTACTAGCTCTCTGAGCTGAGCCCATTCAACTCAGTCCAACTGAAAATTACTCACTTTCTTGCTGGATTAGTGTTCCTCTGTTCTAATGTGTTGAATTGGCTCAGCAGAAGACAAGACGAACCTGCTCTAAAGACATACAGAAGGTCTAGGCCAGGAGTACAAGAAGTGAGAAGCAGGGCAGGCCATTCCCCTTTTTGTGGCAGCAAGGCCCCAAGCAACTGAAGCCCTATTGTACAGCTTCATCCCCCTTTGTGATCTTTCTCTGTGATGTGACCTCCGACCCCATCCCAAAAAGCTGTGAGGTTGAGCGTCTTTATGAGAAATAACAGGAAGGGCACAGAGGACTTCTAGGCTGTGGTTATTTTGCCTGTATTCCTCAAAAAATGGATAGATTCAAGCCTAACCTCAAACATCTTTTACCCTTAAATCATGTTTATAGACTAAGCATGGGACCAGTGTTTAGTGAGGATCTGTGTGGACAAGTAAGGTTGATCATACATGTAGATGCTTGGGCAAAAGAGAATTGACAGCAGCTGCAGGGCCAGGTCCTTGTCTTTTTGGGCTGTGACTTCTGCCTAGTCACATACTTGACAGTTCTCCTTTCTGCCTTGTGTCTATTGTCTTTCATCCTACTCACACTATTGACGTCATGCCCTTGTGTCTCCTTGTTCCCCACTTTTTAACTTCGCTTTCCATCCGTATCACTTTGGTCTTGAAAAAGGATTGTTTGTAGCCACTTTTATTAGCAGAAAGAAAAACAGAGGAAGACCACAGGACAGGAGGAAGCCATAGAATAAATAACAATTGAACTTCATCATGAGAACTTCTTTTGATTCACTGCAAAAATAAATAAATACCTCTGCATCAGCTGGTAAGGAGAGGTGAATAAATCTGTTATATTGCCTAGAATATTGTTTTTCTCATTTTGTATCTTGCAAGAGCAATGACAGCATGTCTGAAAATGTCAAAAAGTTTAAGAGAGACATTTTTCCTTCCTTCTCCCTATCCCAGACTCTTCTGTTCTAATTCTAAACATTCTCATTAACACACAAATATAATCATAGCTCGTGATGCATTCTTGTGGAATGGCACCTGATGGCTGTTTTCAGTATTTCTGGATGTAACTAAACATGACAGTCTTCCCCAATGAGTATTTCACAGAACTGGTATTTCAGCTGCTGAGATAGCTTTCATTTAAAATGAGTAAGAGACAGTACAAGAGCAATAGTTGGTAGCTATGGCATGTATAAACATCAGGTTAAACTGACTTCAGGACAAGTGTTTTCTCCTAAGAACAAGGAAAGCATTCCACTGCAGGGAGCCCTGGCTGATGCACCGGCGGCCATGGCTCCCTGTGCCTGAGCATTCCTTGCATTTTCACTGCCGCCTGCTCCTCTTCTCGGGTCACCCTCTGGAACAAAGTGGCTCAGCTGCCCCCACGGCCGTGTCCCTGCTCACCAACATACGGAGCAGGGCAATAACGCCGGACAGATGCCAGCACAATGCAGCGGGGATGGAAGGGGCTCCTGGGGGTGGCCAAGCAGCAGCGCTGTTGCATGCAAAGCCACAGGCTCCCTCCAAGTGAGCTGCTGCCACCTCTTCCTGCCGTGGCCCTCGGGCCCTGGCAGCCTCGGGGTTGAGTAAGGACTACCCAGTCCTACGTTCCCGTGAGAGTCCCTCCTTGCAGCTGGCTCTGAAGCTTGCTGTACCCTCCCTCGGCCAGTAGCCCGGACACAGCCGGTGCTGAGGTGAGCGCTGCGACATCATCCCGAAGGAGCCCCCATCCCGCTGCCGGGACGCGGCGACACCTCCTGTCGGTGGCAGTACTGCTCGCGGGGCTCCGGACAGCCGGACGGACAGCCCCGCTCGGCGCACCTGCACTGCCCGCGACACCGCCCCCGCCGCCGCCGCTCCGCCTCGGCCCCGGCGCGGCCGCGCTATAAGAGGGACGGCGGAGCTGGACAGCCCATGCTGGCGGCGGGAGGCGGCAGCGGAGCCGGGGCATCTCCGCCCGCCGTCATGAAGTCTCCTCCAGCCCAGCGGCCGGCGGGGCAAGGTGGGGGCGGCGGGCCGAGGGGGCGGGCGGGACCCCGTCCTTCCCTTTCTTCCTTCCTTTCCCCTCCCTCCTTTCCCTCCCTTTCCCTCCGCGGGGCGCGGGCGGGGGTCGGGGCCGGGCATCCCCCGCGTGTGTCTGACAGCGCTGCCCCCCGGCAGGGCCGGGGCAGGACGGCGGTGGGGGCTTGGCCGAGGCGCTGGGCGAGTTCGACGCGGTGCTGGCGGAGTTCTCCTGCCCCGCCGGCCGGCGCCGCTTCTACTACGGCGAGCACCTGGAGCGCATGAAGCGGCGGAGCAGCGCCAGCGTCAGCGACGGCAGCGGCCTCAGCGACTCCGAGAGTGAGTGTCCGTCCGTCCGTCCGTCGGTCCGTCCATGCGGCTGTGCCCGTCCCACGGAAGGGGGGTGGGCGGGAAGCGACGCCAAAGCGGGTATTTAAACTAGCACGTCGCCTTCCTTGAGAGAGGCAGGGACCCAGGAGCGAGAAACCCGTCTGTTTGTTTTAAAACAATGCCTTTCATTATCGTTTTGCGTTCGAGGTCGCAGGGATGCGAAGTCTGACCCTGCTTGTTTTCCTCTAGTATTGAATAGAGGGGAGACACACCGGGGTTGGCTGCAGGGCCGATGAGCCCTAAAACGCTCTCTGCGGGAGAAGGTCGGGCTGCCAGCCCGCTGCGGGACACCGCGGTGTCCCAGCGTCTGGAGTGAAGAATGGCTCTTAGGTTCGCAGAGACCGTCCACTGTGTCTCGATAGCCAAAGGTATCTGTTGAAAAAGAGCAAACTGAAGTGGGCTTTTCACAACAGGTGGAAATTCATCCGGATTTCTCATCTGGATGGATATCCATCCAACTGGATGGAATAGTGTTATCGCTTTTTCAGAGGTGCTACTTTTAAGCTACCTTGTGCCCAAGTACGAGAGATGTCTAATGAATGTGCAGATCATGGAACAAGAAGGGTGTAGAGCTCTTTTGAGCAAGAAAATATAAAATTGGAATTATTTTTTTCTATTTAACTTGGAAAAAAGTTCAACTCCTTACTGTTTTTACGAGTAAGTGAGACAACACATCTTTTCTCTTGCAGACAGTGAGGCTGGAAGCCACTGTTCTCGTGGGGAACTGGAGGTTACTTTGGCAGAAGTTCTGCTAACAACAAATGATAGCCAGGATTTTTAGTTCCTAACTATCTAGAAAGCTTTATGAAACTTATCTATTTTGCAGCTATTTATAAGACTACTCCTCTAGTTTCTGTTCTGTGTCTTTTATCAGTTCGGGGAATTAAGAGTGCAGTTCTGTTGACTTAGCACTAAAACACTAGTACTGTCTGCCTAGTACTTAAGCTGGGAGAGCATATTTTCTGTATCTGAGCCCTTTATTTGATCATCATGGATATGATTCATTTCATTGAGGGATAATGGTTTACCTGCCCCAAATAGAGATGCCTTGACTAGGAGTCAGTAGTCAGTTTTTTCTGTAGTACATGCATCAAGATGCAGTTCTGCTGTTTCATTCATGTGGTGGACAAATCACTCCTTGTAAGTATCTCTCTCCCTGTGAGGAACATTTGGAAATGTGTGCCAAATTTAGGCTGGACACTTGTGTCTTGGATGACTGGGAGTGTAAGGTGAGATCTGCCTTTACTGAGTCAGACTGATGACATTATATGAGCTGTGTTCTAAGTTGGTTAATAACTACAGCAGTACAGCCCCAGTGTCACTATTTCTTGTGCAGTCTTCAATATTGTGATGTATTAACCTCTCACATACACTTGTTATGTCTTACAGTTAAGACACTCCTAATGATAGAGTGAAATAATCTACTGTTGAGAACCACAAAAAAACCCCAAACAAACAAAAACGAAACCAACCCAATATCAAGAACTTATTCTTCTTGGTTACTTAGCATATCTGCTGTGGTTCAGAAAACTGAAAACTTAAATCTTGAATACTGCTTAAAATTGCTCTGTTAATATTGACAAGAAGGCTCTTTGGATCAAGATGACGGTGTTCCCTGGCAGGGTGGAAGGTCTGGTGAGAAAACAGCATGATCATATAAACAGGCAGATCAGATCTTCAGGAAGGTCTGAAAAATAAAAGCCTGTGTCACAAATCTGCACTCGTTTAAGCTGAAGACACTAATGGGGTTAGCAGGATAGACAGGGTATACTGGCTCCATACAAAGTCCTCAAAGACCTTGTATGAGGAACTTGTCAAGTGTTCAAATCCTATCCTCTGCTTGGCTTTTTCCCTTGGTGCTCTGGAGAAAACAGAATGATTGTCTTCTGGACACTGGCATATATGGGACCAGGAGGGTGCACCAGGAGTGTATGAGGATATGTTTAAGCAAAGGGGAAAAAAAATAGCCATCTTACCTCATGGCTCAGGTAAGGTTCCACTTCTTCCTAAAAGCATCATTCAGTGCATACAACTTTTTATTTTGGAGTTAAGGTATGATTGGAGCGAAAGTGTAGATTTATGAAGAGCACCTTTTATAAAACAAGCTTCAGTGTCTGATGTAATCCAGCTACACCTATTCTAAGAATAGATGCAGGGAGTTTCCTACTTACCCAGGCTCTTTCTGTTGAAACTCAAAGGTTTTTCTTTCCATTCCCCCTCCCCGCTAAGTTCACCTTCCCTTTGGTTTCTGTCATTCAGTGTTAGCGAGTGTAGTGCTGAATTCATGACCTTGCTTTTCCCATGGTAATGCTTAGGTTAAACACTACTGCAGGATCAAGGAGAAACTGGGCCGAAAGAGCAAGTTCTGATAATATAAATCTGTAGCAATGCAAAAGAAATTCTAACCATATTATCTGCAGAGAATTTGAAGGATCTTCTTGTTCGTGAAGACTCTACGTCTTTGCAAAATCTCGTCCGATGCCAAGACTACTGCACTTTGTCATGTGTGTATAGAACAGTTCAGACTTGTACTATCTGTTGTTTGTTGTTTAAGCCTCCTAACTCATGTGATGTGGCTGAAGGTTAGGCATATGTATCTTTTGGCCACTCCTTCAGTGACAGCTTTCCAGTCAGAGATGGAACTGTAAAGGGAGGAACATTTTAATCAGTTGCAACTGTTTGTTTCAGTGCCCCTGAATCAGCCTGAAGTTCAGCTTTGAGAAGCTAGTAATAGATGTCAAGTGGTTGTGCTTGAACAATACTACTCAGGAGGGTAAGGAAAGCCTTCCCTCTCCTGGCATTTCTGTCCTGAGGATGAGCCTGTTTAACTTAACAGAAAAACTTACAAAGTATTTCTATCAATGTGGTTAATCCCACAAATATTTCTTTTAACCTTAAAATCTCCTTAGAAGCTAGCTCCAAAATTTTTACATTATGTATTTCAAGCTCTTAAGAAAAAGCATGATTTTGAAGACACTACTGTGGAAAATGGGTGTGCTAGTACTTTGTTCTCCCACAACGTGTCCTGTTATTTGACTGAATGATCTTTGGATGAGGTCTGGCTTGGCTGTGGTTAAGTATTGTATGTAGCAGAATGGACTCTAGACCTTACAGTAACAAAAAGCCTCATGTGTGCAGATGTCTGTGATGATCTTGTCCCACAAGTATTACATTAACCACAACAGCTGATTGGGTCAGTGCTGGAAATCATGATGCAACTGGTGAGTTACTCCAACATTCTTGAGTTGCTGGGCTGTGACTGACTACCAGCTATGTTTCAACGTGATGTATTGAAACAAATTGGAAGTACAGCAGCTTTGTACTTAGGTTGTTGATTATGCTGAAACTTCTAAGTTGAGGAATACTTTATAACTCTTTGATATTTTCAGCATATGTTGATTGTGATTATTTGTGCTAGAGAGTGCTGTGCTGGCAAAAGCTACTAGTGTAGATGCTGGTGATCCCTTACAGATATCATTTTATTGTGTCAAAATAAATTTGCAAAGAAAAGTGCAGGCTTACCTGTGGAAATTGCAGGTCAGTCTGTGCAATGTGTTAGAACAGTATATGACAGTGTCAGAACAGTCTTGCAAAGGATAATGAGTGGAAAGTTATGAGGGGTTGAGAAGGGAAGCACTTCAGTATTTCTGGTTCCAAAGTTAAAGTAACACCAAAAAGCTAAATCATAATCTGTTGTTGTGCTCCCAGAAATGTTTCACAATTGTAGCTCCATGTTTTCTTGAGACAGGTTCAGCTTCCAGCCTCTCTGTTAGAATCATTGCAAAATAAATGCATCCATTCACTTTTTGCACTCTTACAGCCTGCAGTGTTTCTTCGTAGTTACTTTTAGAACTATGTAGATGTTTCTAAGCAGTACTTCCTGACTTTTAAACACAACAAAAAAATCCTGAGAGCATCAAGAGCTCTTAATTTTATATTTTCAAAGTTAAGTAGGTGCAGTTTTACTAAGGTGTTGAACACAATCCATAACACCCATTGCCTGGTGCAGTGCAAGCATTTGTGGTTGCATGCCATGGGTGTCCCCATGTGCTCATGCTGATGCCTGTGCTATCTAGACACGAAGCATCAGCCACTGTTGGTGCTGCAGCACTCACTCTGAAATGCCTGTTTATGTTGGCAATCTTGTGGTATGTGACTATAGAGAGAGTAAAGAAAAAGGTAATAGAAATGATTGAAGACAAAGAGTTTCCAAATGAATAAATAGACTGGGATGGCCTGGCTAAAGAAGACATGTCTTGGGTGGGGACAAGCTAGTCTTCCAGAAAATCCTAAGTGACATTAGGAAAGAGACTTAACTCACCAGTATGAGGAAATCAAATTGAATTAGCATGTTTCAAAAATTTAAGAGATGTTATTTCTTTCATGGTGAAGAGTTAACCTGTAAACTATATTGCCTTGAGATATTGTGGGTAGTAGAAGTTCCCATATTCAAAAATAACTGGATAAAATCACAGCAAGACGAATGGGCCCATTGTGGACTGCTTAGGCCGATGCTGCTGCTGTCTCAGAAAAGATACTGACAGGTGCATTGCAGGAACTTGGTAGAGCTTGTCTTGAAACTGCCAGTGTGTGGCTGCACCACTTTTCTATAGGCATCTGCCATGAGTTGCTGGGAAAGACAGGATGTGGAGCAGATGAGCCTTTGGTCTTTGCAGCAAAACCCAGTCTTACAAAGAGGGAACAGTATGAGCAGGTATCTGTCTGAAGTTCTAATGGCCTGTCTCAAACAAGAAGGAAATATTTATCATGAAAAAAATGAAGTGAGGCTCTCATGGAGAAATAACCTTTTATTAAGTGATATGAGAAATTATGAAATTGAGAAATTATGAAATTAACAAATTATCAAATTACTGATATGCTTGAGGGGAAGAAAAATCAGAAGTTTCAGGTGCATAGCCTTTTATTCAGGTGTTTCAGTGTGATGAGAAATGTGCTTTTTAGGTAAGATTTCCTATTCTTACCATTCCAGCATACCTGTTGCTCTTACTTATTAGAAAGGAAGATTAGTAAGGGGGAAGGTTTGGGTTGGAAATGCTGCCTTGCAGAGTGTAAGCATGGTGGGGGACTGGAAAGCTAAGCTTTGTATATGATGAAAAAACTTGTTTTCCCTATAATGAGAAAGAATGATTGTCTGTGTGGATTTCAGCCTTTCTAGATCGCTTTCTTGTAGTATGGGATTTGAAATCTTTCAAGTAACGAAGCTTAGAAGTGTCAATAGGGAAAAGGTGTCATTTTTTTTGTCAGTCTGGGACCATGTGTTCATTAGCTAGGCAAAACTTCCACAAAAAAAATAAACAGTGCTGCCAACTGTAACTGTGATTAGATAAAAACAAACACTGTCCTTGAGGGCTGCAACATATGCACTGTGGAACAAGTTCTTTGTATCATGAATATTTCTCACTTCTACTGGTGGCATTACAATTTCCTGATTTTTCACTTAGTTTTTAGCAAGTAGGCTATGTTCTGACTAGGAATTAGTTGTGCAGTCTGTTCATTAAATGCTGAAGTACTGTTTTATATTAAATTCGTAGTTTGTAGACACTTGAGTGGAATTTTAAAGCTCCTCTCTGAAAGGTTTAGGGATGTGCTTTATTTTTTCCTCTAAAATTTTCAGCACTGAAAAGGGAAGTTAAAGCTTTACTAACACCAGTGCTTTTTAAAATGGTCTTGAACTATGGTACTGGAAAGAGCATAATACTAAAGAAGTTAGACAGCTGAACTTTTCTCTGTTTCAAAATGAAAAGTTTGAGGTTTTCCTCTTTCAGTTAATTACTGCCCAGAACTTTTCAATTGCTTATTTCATGGGTCATTCTATATTTACATGGTGTTGCCCTGGATTTTTTTGTGGTTTAACCATATAGTGAAACAGCAAAGGTCAATACTAACTACAGATTACTTTGCCAATGTAAAATATACTCATATTTATTCCTACCCCCTAATTTTTTAGCTATTGGCTTAGTTTGACTGTTGTAAATCAACTCAGTAAGTTAACTCTCAGATTTTAAGGCTTTTTTTTTAAAGAGATAATTTGAGTGTTTTTAAGACAGCTGAAGGGTTATAGTTTATATTCATGCACAGGCGCTAGAATCAAAGTACAAAGTGAAAAATACATAGTGAATTATAAACCTGAAACATAGGTACTGAATTATAAACTTGCAGTAGGAGAGAAGTGGCTGATGCAGAAGGACAGCAGCAATAAGATCCTTGGCATCAGCCTCTGTTTATTGGGTTGCAGAGGATGTTGTATTTGTGTAGCAGTGGAACTTTTCCAAGGGCCATTATTGGAGGTGAATGAGCAAATCTTGGCTGTGGCAGCTGGTAGAGGGCAAGGAGTGAAGTGTCCTTTTCCCAGAGTTTTCAGGCCTACAGCCACACTTGGTGAAATTGGATATTTTTCTGCAGTGGATGTCACAAGTATTTTTTTAACAGTATGTTGTTTTCAGCAGTTACGATGACCTTGCTGGCGGAATCAATGCATTACTGCTTACACCACCAGAATTTCAGATGCTTGGTGCTAGGTGTAAGTCACAGCCAGTAGCACAAGTATGTTTGCTCTGAGAAAGTTTCAGGAAAATATCAATAATCCATCAGAAGATAACACAGTTTTGTGAAAATATTTCACCTTTTGAAACTGGAAGAAAAACGTTCAGCTACTTAAAACAACAGTTCTGTTTTATTTTAGCCCAGTTGTAAATACTTCCCAGCATAAGATTTGTGGAAGCCAGTATGAAATAACATTTTCTGGTGTCCATACATTACCAAGTGAACAGTTAGTACTTTCAGCTACTTATAGAAGGAAAACCACAAAAAGAATCAAAGGTGACTCCTAGCTTAGGTATATACATGGATATAAAGAAAGAACTGTGTGACTAGTTTGTGGCCAATTTTAATGGCTTACTAAAGCTTTTGCAATATGAGTTGCCCTCACAGACACTCACAGAAAGAACTTTTTATTCCAGCCGTAGATAAGAGAAACTGGAGCTTTGGATTTTGTTTGAGAGGGATTGGTTTGTAATATAGATTTCCAGCATCACTACATTTGGTGTCTGGATGATACCATAGACTCCATATTAAAAGTATACTCAGTTTTATAGTATTTGTTCTCTGGATTATTTTTATGAACTCAATGAGCTGTACAATTTTTAAAATATGAAATAATTTGGAAGTTTTTATTCTGCTTTTTTTCAAATATGTGACCTGGAGAGTGTTTTATCTTTGGTCTGTTTCGTCAGTGTTTCAGTGAGTTACAATCTTGGCTATGGTACTGTTTGTCTGAGGAGCTATTACAAGTTACTTGTTTTTTTTTTTGTGATGGTGAGGGTTTTGTCCTGAACAGCTAGAATTTTCCATTCTATGTTTCTTGGTCACAGGGGTTTGCATCTTGGCTGAAAAGAAATGTGACTTTAGTAGGAAATCTGTAAGCTGATTTTTAGCAGGAAATTTGTCATACCTTTAATGGACAGAAAGTAACAGTGTCCAGTGTTCACACTGTATAGTACAGGACTGGTGACACATCATTGCAGAGCAGTGTCATATTTTATGTTTTAGGAGCTGCTTATAGAATGGTTAATTTTTTCCATTTTTCTGTCTAAAGTTATCTCGATTCCGTATTGTATTCATCAAATCTTTCTTTTATCTGAGGTTTCAAGTAGATTGGTTTTCATCTGCTCAGTTTTAGAGAGAACAGGCACTTCTTAAGAGTGACATTGCAATTAAAAGATTGCATGAAGAAGCAAACTTTTCTTTATAAAGGAGAAATACCAACAGTGGCTGATTTGGTGGCAGTAGTGCTGGATAACAGATGCCAGTCACATCCCAGGCACTCAGCAATAGGACAAGGGGGCACGGGCTTAAGCTCTGCCAGGGGAAATTTAAGTTGGAGATCAGAA
>JAWWLZ010000001.1:58264846-58284513 GCA_035041345.1 Poliocrania exsul | reverse complement strand
TGGACTGGAGTTGGATCGAGGGTTGGACTTGATGATCTCGAAGGTCTTTTCCAACCCAATCGATTCTATGATCACTGATGTGTGCATGGGGCTGTGGGTAGCATGTGGTTTGTTGGAATGGAGTCCTAGCTGATAGCAGAGCAAACTGAAAGATGCAGCACAGTGGTGGGCCAAAATGCATGAGGAAGAGGAAGGTATTCCAGGCTGAAGCTTTTCACACAAGCCTTTTCAGTGTGTGTAGTAGCAGAGGCAGGCTTGGAAGCCAGCATGGAAGAAAGAAATCAGCTTGTGGTTGAGGAAAAATCTGACAGGCTTTTTAGGTGTAGTCAAGTGGTGTGGTGTCTCACTGTACCTGTGTGTTCCCGTGGAAGGTGGGTTTGTGCTGGTCTGGACAGCAGGCTAGAGGAGGTCGGTCAGGTGTGGATACACATTCTTCTTGCCAAAGGTGGCAGAACTTGCAGTGAAGGAGTAATCTACAAGGGGGTGATGTTGAGGTTTCATATCTGGAAACATCGAGGCAACATTCAGTGGAGGTGTAGATGTGCAGATCCTGGCAAGGCAAGCTGTGGTCCTGCTTCCTGTTGGTACTTCAGCAAGACACCCTAACTTTAACTGGGGCAGTCATCTCCTGGCATAGCAGGTGGGTCAGGTGTCTGAGGAAGTGTGACAGTTCTCACTGGGATGGACTTAAAGCTGCAGTGTAACCATCTCCTAGGCTGGGACTCCCAGGACAAATGCTGTCCCTTGCTGCAGGGAGACAGAATTGCTGGTCTCAATGGCAAGCAGTGGCAGTTACCACCCCATAGAATGAGACACACATTTATGTCCTAGGAAATGGACCAAATAAATGGAGACCATTGACATGTTTGTATTGCCATGATTTCTTTTTGTAGAATTACAGCTTTCAGGTCAGTGGCTTAAAACTGCAGAACTATCAGTTTTAGTGTCTCCAGTATAATGACAATTTCTCCTTCCAGTGGAACCATGATTAATACTTTGTGTGCACTGTGCATTGTGGAACTTACTCTATGAAAAAAGAGACAAGGTAAAGATACTTTTTGATACTTTTAAAACTCAAGACCTTTTCTAAAATGTGAGAACATAAAAATTATATTGGAACCTTTCCCATTTCTTTTCAGGGCATATAAAACTTTCTTTGAACGATCACATAATATAAGATTGCAGAGTATCTTGTGTACTGAAGTACTGCTTCTTACACTCCAGAGAGTCACAGAAAAAAAGAAAATGAAAAGATGACATACAAGAATGTAAGACCTAAAGCAGCAGAATAATGTATGGAGAAATGGATGCTTTTGCTTTGGGTATGATGGACCAGACTAAACGTTTTCTCCATTCTGGGAGACTGTCCTTGTCCTGGAGCTCTGTATTTAGCTTTTTTTAAATGTAGCTTTTGCAAAATTTAGGTAACAGAATTTCCCAGAATATTGTGAGTTAGGCATGTGCTACAGGTCTAATTTGGCTCATGTGGGATAGTTGTCATTCCTGTAATATTTTTCAAGTGATGCTGACTTCATGGAAAGCTAACACTTCCCTTACTGGGAGTGAGGACAAAGCCTAGGACTGCTTGTTTTTTAACAGTAGGAGTGGGAACAACAGCCTTCATACAACAGGGGATTTATTTCTTTCCTCTAGTTTTGAAGTCTGTAAGTTTGAGTTCTACAGAGTTTTTGAAGTCCGTATAGGACAGGACCAATTTCTGACTTCAATTATATTGCAGAAATTGCACAAGGCATTAAATTTACTTTATAATGTTACTTTTTTACAGGTGCAGATTCACTCTACAGAAATAGTTTCAGTCTCAGTGATGAAAAGCTGAACTCTTCAGCTGCATCTACTCCAAGCTTGCCATCTCCATCAGTAACTCCATGTAAAGGTATACTTCTTCTTAACCACTGGCATTTCTTCCTAATCCTCAACTATATGGCCTTCTTTCTGTGACCCAGGATTTGCATGCTTGCATGGCCTTTTATTTTAAATGACAGAAAAACTAAAGATTAGTTATTAAGTTGAGCATACTACAGGTCCAGGTATTATTGTCTGGATTATAAATGGCAGTGGCATGCTCTGTTTGCACTGCTTTGCAGGTGACCTGGAAATTCTTTTGGTTTTGAAACACTGAGCTAAAGAAAATTAGAGTTTTGTGGCTGCTAAGGATTAATTTTGATACTTACAGAACACTTAATTATTAACATCTGTTACTTCTTTACTGAAGTGACTAAGTAGCTTAATTGTCCTACCTCACTATAAAAACACTTCACCTGAATGCAGGGGCAGAGGGACTCCTCTGGAGTCATGTGTGTGCACAGTTGCTGAGATCCTTATAGATCTTTGAGTGCTGACACAAGACATATTCAGTAATTCCTTCTTCCTTTGAAGCTATGCTGTTTCAAAGTGGCTTCTGTCTTGTATCTGATCTAACTTTCCAGGACAGTGTTTCTTTCAGGTTAACTTGGATAAATTCTAGAGCAGATATATCATTAAATGAACACTTCTACATATGTACTACATGGTGCTTTCCTTACAACTGGTCTTCTCAGATGAATGTTCAATAGCCTTTCGTGTCTTTTCCACAGTGATCAGTCCCAAAACCCCAAGTTAAACACTTTATTTTCAATTAGCAGGATACAAGGGAGAAATAATGAGCAATAGTTAATAGGAAGTAGCAAAAAAGAGTTCAGTTAAACTGAAAGGAAATATTTGGCAAGGAATTACACAAAAGGTCAAGATGCTCTTCCTGATGAGAAGACAGAAATAAAGTTGGAACGGGCTTGGAATAGACCACAGAAATGAGATAAGGAAGCCACTTGCAGTAGAACTAAATTGAATGAAACCAGTGGTGTTCTCAGGAGTGAAAATGTAGGTGAATGTTTGGTTCCAAATTTATGGTGTTGGGCCAAGATCAAAGGATCTGACAGCACAGCAAACCAGTGATACTGATGTGATTTCAAGAGGCTGAGATTTGAGTAGGGCTGGGACCTAATTGGGTGGGGTTTGATTAGGGCCACGCATGCAGTATCTGAGTAGATGAAATGAGAGAGACAGCCACAGTAACAAGGACATGGATTAGCTGACATATAGCTTTTTTGTCTTTATTTCAACCTCTGCTTTTTAAGGAAACTAAACAAAGGATTTCTTTGTGTTGCTTCTGTCAAATGGAAAACCATGAAAGCTAGAATTTCAATTTGGTCTACCCTGTTTTCTAAGTGCATTTGGACATTGCAGTAACCCTACTGAACTTTGCTGACAATAATCCACAGTGTGTTAGATACCACTGGAAATATCTGGGGGATTGTGTGGGTCCAGTGTTTCTTCTAGCCAGAGAAATGTCATGTCTAAGAAATATTGACTCTTATTTTTCAGCAAAGCTTGGAGATACAAAAGAACTGGAGGACTTCATTGCTGATCTTGACAGAACACTAGCAAGTAAGTAGATTTTTACTAGTAGGTTGCATCTCACTTGGTATTGACAAAGAGTGACGAAAGCCAATGTATAGGGGTAGAGCAAAGGGTAAAAAAGAAATAGTTTATATAATGTAGTTTCGTTTTAGTTTGCTAGTCCTATGGATCTTTATGTGGATAAGAAGATAAAATAGACTAAATTCTGATGCCTGCATTTTAGCTTGTGTGGCAAAGGCTGAACTCAATGAACCCTTGTCCCACCTCTCAGGCAGGTGCAATTCACACCTCCTTGACAGTAAATAGATCAAGGAAACTTCACTTTCCTAAATATTCGAAACTCAACTCAAACTGGGGATTTGTTCCTTCATTGTAAAGCTAAATACTATGAGGAATAACCATCAGTGAGGAAAAACTTCTTATTCTAGATTTTAATTTATGAAAGAATTAAGGAGCAGATATTTGTACCTATTGATTTAAACTAAAGGTCAAAATCCTGTCTGTGCTTTCTTTACCAGGAATAGAATTTAGTTCACTTTTTCTCTCACTATCTAGAAATTGTATCTTCCAGTTAAAATAATGGATTCCTCATTATGATTTTTTATAGAAAAACAACAAAACCAAAACACTGCTTATTGCCAACCATATACTCTGCCTATTCTTTTTGCTGCTTCTTCTGCTGTTGTGGACATAATACTGTTTGTTTTGTGTTTTGGAGTGGGATTGTTTGTTTGCCTTGTGTGGAAGTGGGCTATAGAGCCCAAACCAGCAAACTGTAAGTTTAGGCCTAAACAGCAGCATAAACAAAGCCCTCTCAACCTATGAACTGAGAGTTTTGTACATTCATTAGATATTTTCCCTGTCCCGTATTTCTTGAAGACCTGGACTTAATTCAAGACACCTGCCCTCATGAGCTTTCTACTTCCCTGCTGTCTTACTTGTATCTTAATCCTGGTTTCACTTCTCTTACTTAAAATATATCTCTAGTTGCCTGCCTTCCGTCATGGATTTATACTTGAGCTAACTCCATCTTTACCACTGAGTCTTAATTGACCACTCTTCTGAAAAAAAAAAATCTGAGTTCTTGGAAGTTTGTGTAGAACAATGAAACCCCAAACCAGTGAATATTTACATTGCTGTATCTTGCACAGCCATGTTGCAGTTAACTCTACAGTATGCCTGTACCATATAGGTTTCATTTTTCCCTTGCAAGGCACATCAAAGATGAGGGCAGGAACTACCACCTGCTCTAGTGGTTTTGTTGGTTTTGTTTGTTTGGTTGGGGGATTTTTGTTTTGTTTTGGTTTTGATTTTTATTATCTCAACTAAGCAGATCTCCAGTGACCTCAGCAGAGTCTCACTTGTACAGTGTCGCTGTACAGTGAGTGGGAGGTCCAACTTCCATCTGATTTTTGATATCATCATATCTTTGAGGAGTTGTATTTATATACTTGAGGTTACACAGAACTTGGTACAGATACCTTTTCAAGCCTAGGGCACTTGTTAGAACTCACCTTTATGTTTTTGCACACTAGCATTTCAGCTTTCATGTTAATTAAAAAAAGACATAATTTGCCTGTGGGGCAGTCTAGCAACCTGGGTGTAGATGGGTGTCTGGTATGTCAACAGCATGCAGTCTTATTTAATATAGAACATAATGATCTTTCTTTTTTATTTTCAGGTATGTGAAATCAATCTTTGGCATTGTGCTTGCCTGTGAGTGTCCTCTGAGATAAGTGACATCAATCACTGAGAACTGCTGCCCTTGTCTGGTAACTTTGCTCCCCAAGATACCTTCTGAACATAACCTTTGTAAACTCCTACAAGTATTTAACTGTGGCAATATCAGTCTTTTTATGTTGCAGCAGATGGAATAAAATAACTTAAATGTTACAGCTGTATTTTGCTTTAAAATATAGTTTAAATTGTAATTTAAAGTTGCTTTTATGCAAATATATTTGTAATTTTATATAGTTGAGAACTTTAATGCTTTTTTCCATTATAATATATTTTTGTATGCAAATAAATTCTGAACTGAAATCCGGATGTCTGGAAGCTTCCTATGTACATGAGAACTCTGAAATATAACTACAAATTAAACTCTTATTGAAAAGAACATGCTTTAAAATATCTCTATAAAGGTGTATTTCCTGTTAGGCAAAATTTGTTATACTGGTTTTATGTGATTGCTTTAATAAGAGAATTTTGTATTATGTGAAATTAATGCAAGCAGAAAAATAATAAAATTGGTCATATTGTTACTTCAGATTTGCTTTAAGATGAATCAATAGCAGTGAGTTATTAGAGACCTGAACAATAACACCTATTTTAAACCTTGTGTAAAAGCTAGTTTTAAAATCACACACCATTTGACATGAAGGACTAGTTGGGAGGTCAGACATTCAGGCCCAGCAGTTTAAATGTATGGAGGGCCTGTAGTGCCAAGAAAGTACTTAAGTGTCTGGATGTTTCTTATAGCAGACCCTTGGGTCCAGAACAGTCAACCACTCTCAAAAGATGGTGTTATGCTGAAAGAGGGATGCTTAACTCATATTTTCACAAGAAACCTGATTCTTTCCATATGTATTAGGCACTGGAGATGTCATTATGAGCTCTCCTCCAGCTGCTGCAGGCATTACACCTGGCTCTGCTGGCTGAGCTGTGCATACAATTGCTCTCCAGTCTGTTCAGGCCAAGTGAGCTGGGCTTGTTTGAGCTCCAGCTCTTATTTGGACCAAAGCAGTCTCATGACCAGTTGCGTGAATGGCTCAGTTATTGTGCCCCCATGGCCTGTTATCTTTGCGTGTGTTTGGAGTGTTTATGTACCTGTGGCACAGCTACCAACCAGCTGTTTAGGAGACCTTAAAGGATGGATTTGGACCTGCCTTCTGCAAGGTGGGGAGAACTTTGTCTTTCCTAATGGGAATACTGGAAGAATGGTGCAAATCCATCTGCCTGGTTTTCAGATTTCCTAAAATTCAACCAAAACATTTGAGTCATATTAAACACCATATGATTTTTTTTTCTATTGTATTCATTGGCAAGAAAAAGAAATTCTGAACTGGATAAATTTTAATCATTCTGAAACAACCTTGATGGGGCTGTGTGGGTTCTTTTCTTTCAGGCAGAAGGGCAATGTCAGCTGGAGGGGGGTGTGGTGGAGCATGTTTCTAAAGACTAAAAACTCCTTTCAGCATTTCCTACTGCAGATTCCACTGGTAAATTGTTCCTTAAAATAGAAGTGGAGTAAACTGATTTAGGAGGGTAAAGTTTCGTGTTTGCTGTAGGTTGACTCAGATCTGTGAAGGAAGGTGGAATGGTTCAAGTTTGAGGGAGTGATATGCTTCTTCTTGCACTGGAATCTTCTCAGGAAACCCATTGTTAGCAGTGGAAATTCACTGCTGCTACACTGTAAACATATAGGAGAAAATATTCCTTTTTGCTGCCCCTGTGGGCTGGCCCTCCTCTGCCATCCCGGATGTGAAGGGATATGTTACTGTGCAAAGCCAGCAAGGGGCATTCCTCTGGCTGGAGTAGGACTTGCTGTTAAATGTAGACATGCTGTGCCTTTCAGCAGGAGCTAAAGGAAGGGGAGCCAGCATAGTAGAGACAAGCTTGTGCTTTTCTTTTATGAAACGTCATTTGCATAAGGCACGTCTTTAAAGCTGTTTGAATAGCAACAGTAGTTTTGGCTGGTTTTCCACATTTTAATGCTTGTCATTAGTGTGCACTGTGGAGTGGTGGTGAGTGGTGGTGAGTAGTGGATGATACCATCCTGAAGGCAGAATATCCCAACTTTATGTGGGTTAAGTAAGCCATGAGGTTTCAAAGGAAGCCAGTTCAAGTGATCATGAAGTGGGGGGAGATGGACAGCTGTTTGCACCTCTGTTCTTCAGGTCAGATTGTTGGAGGCATTGAACATGCGTTTTCTGCTTCATTTCTGTATGTTCAGTTGTTACTTGATCCTGTTGAATACTCTGGGCCTGAAATGAGTATTTAAAGTTGCATGTCTCCCTTTATTGAGTGAAATTACCAAATTAGTACAGTACTTTGGAATGGCAGTACTTTCTCCTTGCAGACACCCAATGTTGAAGATTTTTCCAGTACAAGCAAAGGTTTAAGGCAAGGCATGTTCTTGATTTTGTCTAATGTCAGTTGGTGATGGAATTGGGGATTAAGTCACCATCTGCTTGGGTTTTTTAATCTTATATGCATGAACAGGTGGAGACTTCTTGCTTATACAGCCCATCTGGAGATCATCGGCTGCAGAATCTGGGAGTGTCTTCTGTGGAGCTGTTTATCTGAATTCCCCCCTGTTTAAGTTCAATTTTGAACATCTTGCTGTGTCAGAAGGCACTAAATGTAGATGTCATTTCACTGGAGTATGCTCATGACTTCTGATTACATATGGCATTGAAAAATGCATTGCTGGAAAAAGTTGTGTGATACTCTATCCCCAGTGAACACTGCTGGAGACTGCACTGTCCTAATGGGCCTGGCTGACTTTTTAATCCTTGTTTTGACCTCTGTCTTGTGCTGTGATGCTGAATTTGAATTCAGAAGAGAGTCTCAGCACTGTCATGCTAACACCGTGCATCCAGAAATGGAAACAAGGAGCTTAGACTAAGCAGATGTATTGCCACAGCTTAACGTGTGTGAGGTGAGGTGCAGCAATTACTTCCATGTATGCTCCCTACCTACTGCAAATTCAAGGTTAAATGGATTAGTTTAAACCTCCATTACTGAGGCTTGAGTTAATGTATCTTATCTTGGCTTTGCTATTGACTGTGTGTGTCCTTGGTGCCATCGCCCAGGCTCAGCTGATGTGTGGTAACACATTATGTCTGGTAACCTTAATAAGGGAGAGATAAGATAAAGGAGAGACTTATGGTTTTTTCCCTGGCTGCACATGCTTCTGTGGCCACTATTGATGCATTGACTGCCAGGTGAGTTTTTGGGAGGGAAGAAAACTTGTGTTGGCAGTGACGGAACTTATAGACAAGAGCTCAACCCCTACTGGCTCCCACAGCCTGTTATCTTGGTGTCTCCTCCCCTCCTTCATTACTGTGACTTGCTTTTCAGTACACCCGGCATGGATCTGTGTAGAGGAACTCTGGAACTCATCTCAGTTGACTAGGGTGGACCCAGCTGACTATCCAAGGGGTATTTGCACCACACTGGAGCCCATCTTATGTGAGATTTCATTTATCTGGAGGTGCCTAAATGTGCTAGACATGACATCTGCTAGACTGTTGGAAGGAAACTTCCAATGTTGCAATGTTTGGAAGCAAAGCCAGTATGACTGCAGCAGCTCTTGAACTTAATCCAGCTCTGCATACTGACAGCATGAACTCCATATTCTCAATGGAGACAAATTCTGTTTTCTATGTTACTTTCTACATTACTGACTTCAGTGCAGCCTGGCTAACAGCTCTAGCTGTCTAAATAACGTCACAAAAATGTAAGATGATCCTGGCTGCTCTATCTCATCGGTTTAGAGTTGTAAACCAGGTCTTTTCAAGGTCCTTTTCTTTCTTACTGATTCAGAACTGTCAGTTAAATGCTTTAGATTGACCTGTGAGACTAAAACAGGCCACTCAATACAAAAGGACCCAAATGCTTTGGTTGTGTTTGCTTTTTCGCACCTAGGTTTTGAAAGCTAAAATGTTTACCCATTCATCTTTTAGAAACTACAGACTGGAGGTCTGTGCCTCAGTTCTCCCAAGGTATCAGAGCTCACTGGTTTCTCTGGGAGACCTGAGGATGCTTAAATGTGCTTTCAACTGGAAGTGCATTCTCCATAGCCCACGGCTGTAACAGATTGCCATCCTTCGGTTCTGTTGATATGATGTGTTTCAGATCAGTATTTAATTAAAAACATTGCCCTTGTCTCAAAATAACCTATTGCAGTATTTTGATAAATATTCAGCCTCACAGTCCAATAAAGAAAACCCTGCTAGTGTATCAGATCATTCATGATAGTTTTCACCTGCTTTTAGGCACCTACATGAACCACTGAAGTTCGGGTGTTGCCCTTGACCCCTTCAGTAGCCATTACAGGCAGGAGAGGGAGGCTGAATTGTCCCCTAATGATGGCCCTTTGCTACAGACCATACTGTCAAAGGCTACAGTTGAGCTGATTTTTCACGTGGGCTTCTTAATCCACTGACCAAAGAAAAGTGAATGTGTCAAAATAAACCTGCCTACAACTGGCCTCAGAGTATAACAAAGAGCAGACTCAAAACTACTCAGCTGGCTCAGGTTACCTGTGTGTGGAGCTTTGCATCACATTGTGCAAGCACAGAGCCTTACTTCAGCCCTGGGCTTTGGGGCATGGCACTGCTGGGGCATGTGGGTATGTGCTGGGACCACAGTCTGGGCACTCAGCCCACAGGAGATGCCACAGGATAAACCCACCGGAACTACATGACATGAAGCAAAAATGCCAGAACAAGCTGGAGGAGAAACGTACTCCTCCTTCTCACCACAGCACTGCCTGCGGATTCCCAGTGTCAAGCAGGGTGAGAAGCTCCTGTGACCTTATGGGTCAGAACCAAGGAAATGATGAGTTGTCTCGGGTTGGTTCTTGGGTTTCAGTGCTGACCTACAGATATTTGCCCTTTGTGCACCCTCGGAGTACGCTCTCATCTTTCATTGCGCTCTGACAACGCTCTGCATCCACAGCCCAGCTAAAGTGCCTTACCTCTCCATGCTGTGCTCAGTCAGGTCAGCCATGGTTGTACAGAAGGACGTCTGAAGCCTTTGTTTTTGATTTGCTTTTTGGTTTGTTTGTGTGGGTTTGGAGGTTTTTTTGTTGTGTGGTTGTGGGTTTGTTTCTTGTTTTGTTTTTTTAGTAGTATTCTAGGTCTCTACCACTGGCTATCTCAGCTGCAGAAGATTTCTAGGGTAATTATCCATAATGTGTGGCTTAATGCTTGAGGACTGACTGGGTGCCATGGAAGTCTACGGCAAAATTTGCTGCTTGGCTGGGATTTAACTTTGTGTGAGTACTTAGCTGAGCTGGTGGCTACATCAGGGTTCCAGTAAGTCTTACAAATTCGGTGTGTGTCAGCTTTCTTGTGCAACACAAATAGGAGCTTCTGAACACTATTTAAAACACCACAAGAGACCTTTAGCTTAATATCTAGGTAAAAATGGAATGGGTGGTTTTGTTGTCTGCTGATTTTTCTCCATCTCTCTGAGAAGTAGAGTGGTACATGAAGGTGGATGGGACTTGTCACCATTCCCCCTGTGGGACTTGGCAGCAAGGTTGTGCTAAGAGCTTATATCCACAAATATTTTGCACTTTCAAACATTTCAGTGGACTCTCATGCAGAGTTAAGCTCTGTTCTTGACAATGTGTCTCCATAGACTGGTTCTCAAGGCTTTGTATAGTTCAGTAGTTTTATGCTCTTGGAAAACTGATTTTTGAGTAGTTGCTTTATGTTTATTTATGTGTAGAGTTTATGATATGAGACAAAATACATGTTTTTCTTAGAGGTCAAACAGAACAGCTCAGCTCTCAGTCTCCAAATAGCATCCCAGATTATTTATTTTGTTGAAAGATGATACAACATACCACTAATACAACAGTAATTACTACATATTAACAGCTATGCATTTGCTGTCTCAAAGCACTTTGGCATGCTCTAATAAATACCACTTTAAAGCACAGGGCAGATCTCTCCAGCATGCAGCAGCCCTAATTTAGAGAGAGAGGTGAAAGTTTGGTGCTTGGCCAAAGGAGGCTGGTTATGTCCATCAGTGCTCCAAAGCCTATATTAATACTGAGTTTAGGATTAGGGCCTCTTGCTCACAGCATTTCACCTTTAAATAATCTCGTGGGAAATGTCTTGCTATAACAAATATCTCTGACATTCCTGAGCCCTTGTTAAGAGAACCAACCTGGTGGGGTTTTTTCTGATCTTGCTACTGGCTAACTCCAGTCTTTGTGGAGTTCCAGAGGGAAGTTATGAAATTTCCAGAGGCTTGTCCAAAAGCTATTAGTATTCTTGTTCTATGTTTTCAGTAATACATTTCATCAGGGACCATGTGTTTCTTTACACTCTCACCAGCTAAGAAGATATAAAGAAATAAATGGTCCCTGATGAAATGCATTACTGAAATGCATCTTCACCAACCAACACAAAATGCCATCCCATGAACCCTTCTCTTCCCTCTACTTTCTTTTGTATCTAGCAAAAACTATCTTTACAGCGCCCCCTTCTCAAATTGGACCAAAAGATCAGCATTACAACCTGTCTGACAGCTAGTCCATCTGTGAAAAGGCAAGAGGAAAAGAAAGAGACAGCCAGAGGTTGTGAATTTCTTTTCCTTCTTCACACGCTTTTGTGGCTCAACATTCACATGGTCTGTGGGAAAGAGCTCCAAGAGGACATGAGCCCCTTGCTGGTGGCCTCAGAGATAGAAAGCAGGCAGAGCCAGAGCCGAGCTAAATGAGACTGCTCATCTCTGCAGGATTCTAAGTCTCCTGTATCCTAGCTGGGCCCATCCCTCTTGGTTGTGGAGCCATAGGAGAACTGTAGAAGTAAGTGTGCATAGATAACAAGCATTTAGACTCATGTCCTGGATTCTGGCCTTCCCCAGCATCATCCAGTGCCTTGTTATGTAATGAGGGACAGCAGCTCCTTCATCCCATCACTTCTTGATGGCCAACTGGGGCTGTGGATTGACCCTGCTCCTGTCCCCTGCTGTCATGTCTGGCTCAGCTGCAGCCTTGCACAGGCCTTGGCTATGCTAGAGCAGCAGCAAACAATGGAAGACAATAAAATAAGAAAGGGGCTTTATGTGTAAGGGTTTTCTGAGATCCAGTTTCACGCTTTCTCTCCTGGCTCATGTAGTTTTCTGTTTCCCGTGTCTGTTTAGAGAAGTGCTTTAATGCCAAGATTTTTAATTAATGTTCTTTCACGCTGATGAGAAAAGGTTTAGGTTTACACTTGGCTCTTAGAGGGAAAAAACCTTGGCAGGTCCACTTGTGCATGGTTTGTTTAGCACACTGAATAAAAATGTAGGGTTTTGCCATCAGAGACTTAAGCTGCTGAAAGATACATGTAGGGGCCATTCTAACCTCATAATATATTTGAGTTTATGTGTAAATGAAACAATTCTTTCAGGTGATTTACCCATGTTTGATATGAGAAACCCCTCAGCTTCCCTAAATAGTTTTCATGTTTCTGGGTAGCAGAATTTGGTAGCTGGCCTGAAAAATATTATTTTGGTGAGGCATAACCCCGGTTTCATAATGTGAGTGTAGTGATGCTGTCTCCTCTATGAACTCATATGACACACTGGAGGGAAGGTATTCCACCCAGAGGTACCTTGACAGCCTCAATAGCTGGGCCTGGGTTAGGGCAATCCCGAGAACAAATACAGACTGAACAGAGAATGAATTGAGAGCAACCCTGAGGAGAAGAATTTGGGGGTGTTGGTGGACAAGAAACTCAACAAGAGCCGGCAGTGTGCATTCCCAGCCCAGAAATCCAGCCACATCCTGGGCTGCATCAAAACCAGCATGGACAGCAGGTCCAGGGAGGGGATTCTGTACCTCTACTCTGCTCTTGTGAAACCCTACCTGGAGCCCTCACTATAAGAAGAACATAACACCTGATGCAGTGAGTCCAGAGGAGGGCCATAACGCTCAGATGGCTAGAGCACTTCTGTGAAGACAGTCTGAGACAGCTGGGGCTGTTGAGCCTGGAGAAGACTCCAGGGATACCTTATAGCAGCCTTCCAGTACCTAAAGGAGGCTACAAGAGAGATGAGGAGGAACTTTCTTGCAGTTCTTTAGTGATAGAACAAGGGGAATTGGCTTTAAACTGGAAGAGGTTTAGATTAGGTTTTAGGAAGAAATTCTGTACTGCAAGGGTGGTGAGACACTGTCACAGGGTGCCCAGAGAGGTTGTGAATGCCCTGTCTTTGGAAGCGTTCAAGGCCAGCTTGGATGGGGTTTTGAGCAACATGAGTTAGTGAAAGCCCTATGACTCCTTTATGACTCTGTGACTCCCTTACTCTTCTATGACTCCTCTATGAAGTAACAACACTTTATCCAAAGCCTACCCTATGGCATGTTCTCTGGAATTGGCCAGCAGCTGAGCTGCCAAGTCATCTCTGTTTTCCACTGTTTCTCCTGGAAGTTCACCAGCTTTCTAAAGCAGCATATCCACATGGGAAGCATGCACAGCTTGTTGACAGATTTTCCAATTTCCCAAGCACCTGTATCAGAATCAATGAGAGCAAAACTGATGGCAAAAAGTACGTCACCCCTTCAGTGAGGGGTGTGGTGGCACCGTCCCATCCTCTCAGCCATCTTCTTGTGGTTCTCGTTGAGTTTAACTTCACATGTAAAATGTCTTTGTTGCACTCAGAGAAGTAATATTTTTGCCTTGTGTCAGCCTTGTGTTTCTGGCTTTTCATGGAGCTGTTTGAAGGTACTTCTGTTGGTTTTCAGAGGTCAAAGTACCATCTCTGTTTAGTTTAATACTCACCCAATCCTCTCATGTGCTGGCTGAATATCCTTCCATATGTTTGTTTGGAATGTACACTGACAGGTAGAAGCTGATCTGTACATATCCTGAATTCTATCAATTCACATTTTATTGCTTTCAGTGTCGATAACGTTTTTCATGCCATTTTGGCCTGCTGCATGGCAGTTTAAACATCAATCACAGGCGCTTTCAAACTCACCTCTTGTTATAGCTTTTCTGCAGTCTGAGGGCTCTGCTGGTGCTGGCACACTCTCCCAGGGATGCTCTTGCACCCTTCTTGGCCGTGCAATGCTTGGTGTGGGTAGCAGATGCTTAGCCTGCTCAGTAGCTCAGTAGCTCCGAGGTCTTTGGGCCACTCTGCCATGGAGGTTTTTCACCACTGCTGTGTACATAAGGCCCAAATCCCTCCAGTCCCATACAGACAGATGCCGGGGTGGCTTCTTTGACTTGAGAATCTTTCTAGCTCTTAATAAATGTTAAGTGGGAGCCTTCGAGAAATGCTGACCCATGATGGTCTTTCTCATTGTGTCCCAAAGATGACCTGCAAGTTGGCTGCTGAGGAGGCATTCCTTCAGCTCCAGCTAGCACAATCTTTATATTCATCTGGTCACCAGCATTGCTAGAAGAGAATGAGACCAGAAAATTCTCTTTAAATTCCCAACACCCTCAGATTATTTCACTTCCACAGGGGTGCAGTTGGCCTCACTAGAATAGGTTACTTCTTAAGAAAAGATACAATTCTGGAAAAGCTCACTGGTGACAGAAATAATGCCTATTTTCTCTCTCTTTTTCTTTTTTCTTCTTTTTTTTTTCCTGTGCTGAAATGTCAGATCATCTCTATTCAACATCTGCATTTAGCAGCACATTTCAGTTCTGCCTCACCCCTAGGTGAAAAGCCTTGCTAGAGTGTGTTCAAATCACACTTCCCCGCAGCCCTTGGAGCAGTTATCTTTGTGAAATGCTCGTGTGCAAATGCTCCCGTCCCTCAAGCCCAAAGATGAGAATCAAAGCTTTGGCATAGAGTGGGCAGAGGAGTGTGATGGTCCTGAGCAGAATGTGAGTGTGTGGGAGTGTAGGAATGTATTTTGAAAACACTCATTGTACACAAAGACACTCACAAAAACACCCAGAAAACTCTGTAAGAACTGTGTGGCAGGGAAAACCTCTACTTTCTTACCAGATAACTCAATTCTCCTACTGTGAGACACAGTCACCTTAAACATGCACCTAAAGACAGACAGATTTTACCCTTATTGGACTCTGTTTCCCTTAACCCTTAGGGAAAAAAGGTACCCAGCAGTATCAGCAGCTCAGTCTTCATCTTTGGGAGGATTTTCTCCCACGCAGATTTCTACAATTAAGAGCACTGGCACAAAGGTATTGAAATTTGATATCCGTTGTTGTTTTTTTTTCATTTCTTTGTGATTAAATGTTTCAGCTTCAGAGGATGGGCCCTGGGTGTATATGCAACTTTATTCATCCCTATCAAAGATGGAGATGGAGGGGAAGGGAATGAGCACTCAGACAGCTGGTGGTCTTGACTGGAAAACATTTAAATATTTAAAATGTGGCATCAATTTTAGTATTTCTTTAATATGACACATCCACAATTTCTGGAGTCTATGGACTCCTCTCTAAGACTACAACACGTTTTTCTCGCAGTGATGGCTGGACCATCTGCCACTCTTCCCCAGTCCTCATGACTGAGTGGTTGAATATGAAGGAGCCATTCAGGTAACCTCAGCATCTGCAATTGTGCTTTCCCAGTGACCTTTCAAAAAACACTTTTTTTGACTAAAAATAAATTTTACATTACCAAGCCAAAGAGGCAGACTTCCCTATACGTTTTGAATAACATCTTTGTTTTGAAATGTCCCTTGGCTCTCATGTAACAAAAGCCTGACATTAAAAAAAATGTTTTAAATTGGTTCTGAGTATTGGCTGATACTCAAAATACAAGCTGAGGGTCTGTGTTATCTTGTGACATGCTATCGTTAGCACCTCATGAAATGAAGAGGTGAGAGAATAAAAACACTCAAACACTTCTGGAAACCTTTCTTGAGCTACTTTTTTTATGTAGGAATTTTCACTTTCAGGGTGCCTCTGTTTCAAACTTTCCCTGTAATGACCCGTCTAGACTTCTGACGGAAAAATTTTCAGGCGGCTCTTATTTCTCAGGCTTCTTCTCTCTTTCCACCCAGGGGTGAGCACTTGGGGCGGTGATGACGATATCCAAAATGGGAAACAGACTGTGAATTGAGCCAGTTCCTCCTCCCTTTGGGCTTTGGCATGCACAGATATACATGTACATAAAAGCTTGTCCTGAAAAAAGGAGAACTCAGTGGCAGAGGTGAAGCTGCAGAAGCAGGGAAAGGGCAAGGTAGGACTTGAACGGATGCCAGGCTGTGATGATTTGCTTCCTCAGCTTCTGCCATGCAACAGAGTTCTCTAAAGAGCCTTCAGAGGCAGCGTTACACGAGCTGCTGTGTCTGCACACAGTACCATGCTGACAGACTGGAAACTGGGATCCCAAAAGTGCAATTCCTGTAATGTAAAAATACATTTGCAGTATGTGTCTGTTAAATCACTGATAGAATTTCAGATGTTTCCTCTACGGTTTACAGACCATACAGACCAATCCTTAAAGCCAACCCAGTTCCGTTGTGTCTTTTGAAAGTAATAAATATCTTCAAGAGAAATAATTGTTCCTGACTTCTGTGAGAGCCAAATGGCAAGATGACAGACCTGCCAGCCTTGCAAATGTAGTTTTTTTATCAAGAAGGAACACTACTATGTGGTAGTAATGTGTGGTTGCAAACTGACCGTGCTAAAGGGAGAAGACAGGAAAACCAACTTCTCTTAACTTCGCTCAGAGAAGGGCTCAGCCTCTCATTTTGCCTATTCTTTGGCATTTCTCCAACTTCTGTGTGGTTGAACTTTTATTTTTTTCCCCATAATCAGACTGATATCATAGGGATTTGCATGGAAATGGATGCCTTCATCTCTTCTCAGTTCTGGAATTACAACAGTCTCTTGTTCCTAATGGAAAAAAGGATGCAAGATCTCCAGACAGCCTCAGTTCTTGTGGTGATTTGCTATCCTATATGCAGAACCTTCATCTAATTTCATGAATCCAGAGGAGAATTAGAAAAAAGTATATATTTATGTGGTATGTGCATGTATAGATGTTCATCAGGTCAGTGTTCCTCTGCTGCATCTGTTTGCAATCCCTATGGGACTATTTTTTGTCACCTGGGCTGTGTGAAGAAAAGACCCCAGGATCCTGAAGGTGTTTGGTACAGTGTCCAGTCTTTTTGGGGGGTTAACTTGATCTCCAAATTCTGAAGAGAACCATTCCCTCTCCATCTAGCAGAAAGTGCAGGGAAGTTCAGGAAATGTTAGGAGTGGCAGAGTGAAAGGTCACTATAAGCCTTGTGCCCTCTGCATTGTGTACCCTCATTTCGAACCATCAAAGGGGGGCTGACAGAAATGGGTCCTGAATCACATTCAGATATGCCAGATGGATGGATTATAGTGTCAATAATAACGTCACTCCTCCAGGGGAAAGAAGCTGATGGATAGCCCATGTGTGTCTTGCCCCTTCTAGCATATTTACTTCCTTGCCAAAGCGTCGGGAAAAATAAACTGCTTTTAATGGAAGCTTGCCCAAACAACACCCAAATACTGACACAAGTCTGTTGCTGCGTGGCAAGATTGAATCAACCTGACTTGTTGGCTCACTTCATCAGAAACCAAGCCACAGTCCAAGCTGTGAACAAGTTGTAGTGTGATGCTTCCACCTGACGCAATTTGAAGCAGCTGAAGCAGGAATGTGGACCAGAGAGCCAGCTCAGTAAAAATCAAGACCTGCTTTAACAGCAAATTATGTATTTTCAGCTTACAAAGGCTTGGCTTCAGACTGTTTTTTTGTGTTTGGCTCAGTATGTGCTTTAACCAGAGCTGAGAAAGCTGCTGACTCTGTACTGTGGAACCTCAGACACCTGAATGAGAAGCTGATGACTTACTGTCAGCATCATGCTCAGACTTACTGGCTGTGGTGTAGTCATGTTCAAAGGACACTGATCTCCTGTACCTGACCCGACCTGAGAGTTTCACCCCATCTGCAAGCCAAATTAACCCAAGTCCTTACCAGTTCTAGGAAAATGATGGTGGTTTAAAATAATGAGTTTGACATGGGTCCTTTTCCTGGGCACATGAGCTTGAGTGGATGATTTTTTTCTCCTACACACACACAGGTGGTCTCTCTTCTCAAACCATGCAGAAACAGTGGCTTCCATTTGTGTCTTTTTGGTAAACTTGCAACCTTGAGGGGTACAAGCTGCTTCAGTGAAAGGAAATAGAGTGCTGAGGTGTGTGTGGGGAGGAATCATGTCTTTTCCTTGGGTGTGCTAGAATTGCCTGATATCTGGGGCTTTTTGACAGCCGGGTCTGCAGGAGCTGTGAGAAGCAGCAGTATATGGATGCAGGTTTCTCCTTGCCTCCACCCTGATGTGAAGGATGTCTGAGGAGCGTGTCCTCTCCAGGGGGACACCCCTTGCAGGTGCTGAAATCCACTCCCAGCTCCATCAGCAAGCACAGAAAAAGGGTGTATTTTCACATGTGTCAAAATTAGGGACAGGAAAATAGTATTTATTTGTGTAGTATGTGTAGGTGCTTTCTGGCTTTCTTGAGAGACATCCTCTTTCCACTCTCCCCCCAGTCTATTTTCTCCTCTCTCCTGCCTCCTCTGCACCCCACTTGTCCCTGCATTCTCCCCCTTGCCCCTGATGAGTTAGTCTGGCTCACAGGAATCAGGGCTGGCACACTCTTTTGCAGCTGGAGGGATCGGCCTCGGCAGCTGCCCAAGAGCCAGGGTGGTCCTCCAGGCACCTGAGTCACTGCAGAGGGACACAGTGGGCAACCACATCCCTCCTGGGGAGCCCAACCGCTCCAGTTTGAACTCAGACTTCTTCCCATCTCTTTCCCAATCTCTTTTGGGTTTTAGGATTCAGAGAGGAGGAAGGGCTCTCCATAAGGGACCAGGGCTGCAGACAGATGTCATGATGACCCAACTTGCCACTTACCAGCTGTTCTGCTTGGGAACGGCAGTGTGGATATTTTTCTTTGCCTGGACATCTCAATGGTGTTGCTCTGGTGTGACTCAGGAGTGACTGACATTGTCTGAAATAAAGATGACTTGCAAGAATATATCCCTCTTCCAGAAGGAGGTGACTCACTGGAGATGAGCCTCCTCCGTTTTTGAGTGCAGTCCCCTGCTGTGATTCCCTCTGGAGCCTTTTTTGTGTTTCTTTCACCCCAAAACACGTTGCCTTTGAGAAGAGGATTTCTACTTCCCAGGTCAAATTTTGCTCCCATGTAGTGCTTGTGGGCCAAGTTGCTCAGATCCCTGCATCCCACAGTACAGTGTTGCTGCTTCTTATCCCTGCCTGAGAATCTGGAGCCTGGTGAGGACTGATGTGGCTTGGGATGTTCTGTTTCCAGTGAGCCCTTGGTCCAGAGCTGCCCCTGATCTGAGCTGGGCTGCAGAGAGCACCAGACTGTGTTGATGTGATGGGACAGCACTGGTGGGGCAAGACTAACTTATGTTACCTACTCTGGAATGATACCTGGAAATATGGAAAATCCTGCAGAAGGAGGAAAATATAATTATAGTTCTAAGAGTACATGAAGGAGAATCCAGCTAATGGAGATCCTGGTCATCTCCAGTGTACTGCATACAGGAGA
>JAWWLZ010000001.1:58207090-58257088 GCA_035041345.1 Poliocrania exsul | reverse complement strand
ATGGCAGCTGTATGTCTATTTTGATTTTGCACATTTTGTGTGCATTATATGGCTTTTTTCTAGAGGGATGCAGTGAGGTACTCAGTCCTCAGTACAGGAGAGAAGGAAGACACAACGTTTCAGTGTTCCCTGTTCACCGCTCACACAGTGAGGAACACCAGGGGTGTTGGGGACAGCAGGAAGTAGGGGGACTTGCAGAGCAGTTTCAGGTAGTTCTGATGGAAAAAATATATGGTCATTTTGATGCAGCAGAAGTTGGCCACAATTTCTGCTGCTGAATGCAGCACTTGCAGGCTTTTCATTACAACACTCTGGGCTTTCCTAAGAGCCAGAAGCAGCAAATTAGGCTGTCATAGTGTTGGATGGATGTAACCCGCCACAGCAGGGAGGAGAGGAGTAGATAGTGGGGTCACTGTCTTGGACAGAGAACTGTGTGCTGCACAGGCCAGCAGCAATGTCTAGATGTCCTTGTCCCTGCAAAATCTGTTCCTGCACTACCCCCTCCCCCATTACTGCTCAAGTAGGAGAAGGGGAGGAAACAATGCTAAGGTTGCTCCTTTGCTACCACCAAATATTTTTGTGATGGGGACAGCATATGCAGTGCTATTGTTACCAGGAGGTGTGGTCCCTGCTTTTTTAAATCATGACAAGGAAGCAGCCCCATCCCTGATCAAATGCATTTCTTTAAAAAACCCCAAACTTATTTATAATTGTCATTTTGGAGACTATAGTAGGTCACCTTACAGGTGTTGAACCCATTCAAGCTGAAATGCAGCGGTTGGAACAGATGGCACAGAGCATGTCTTAGTCATGGTGGCAGCAAAAATATGTGGACATCATGCCTCATATCACTCTTCAGTATAACACATTTTCCTAAGCCTGTAATGTTATTTGTGGATTTTTTCCAAACCACCGTCTGAATGTAACATTGTCATCTTACTCTGAGATCCTGGCCAGAGAAGTGAATATAAAAAAATTCATTTAATGATTTCAATTGAAAAGGCTGTTGCTATGAATGGGGCTTGTATCAAATGTTAGTATTAAAAAACTCCTTTTTTTCATCTTCATATTTTTGAGATGTGTTTAGTTTATAGGTGGCCAGTGAATATTTCCATCATCACTTCCAGGGACTATTAAATTTGGGCTTGTGCTAGAAGGGACTTGTACATATTTGAAAAGAAAAAAGCTTACAAAATTTGTATTCAGGGAACACAGATGTTTTATTCTAGTCCCCATGCCACTGTTTGATGATGTTGACAAGCCTCAGGTCATTCTGAGCATGTGCCTGGGGTAGGGAAGTTTATTTTATGCCTATTGCTGACGAGAAGCCTTAAGTACGAGTTGAAGGTCTGAAGCCAGTGGCTCAGCCACGATGGCTCTGATGTAGTGCTGACTTCAGCTGAGTGAGGATAGTTTCGTGTTGCATAGTCCCTGCAGCAGGTCCTGGCCATGACATGGCAGCACCTCACTCATGCTCTGTGAGCTGAATGTGCTTTCTCTAATGACCCTCTCTTGGCTTTGTAGTTTTTACCATGAGTAATTTTATTGCTCTGGCTAGATCTTTCCAGGTAGGCTCTGTCTGCATTTTTCACCTCTCTCCGGCATTGGTGCTCAAGACAAGCCAGATCGGGAAGACTGACAGGTTGAAAATGAGGAATTTGTCATTTTTTTTATCTTCCTGCTCTCTTCCCTTATGCTTGCTTTGGTACCAGGGGAAAGCTGGTGCCAGATTACACCCGGTTGGTAGGGATTCACAGCCTTGGTCTGGGTCTAGTTTCTAGCCCTACCTGGATTTGCACAGCATAGCCTGTCCAAAGCAAAACTGTGTGTGATGGCTGGAAATCCAGGGTCAAAATCTGAGATTTTTTTTTTACATTTCCAACTATCAGCATACTTACTGCAATGAGTTTTTTCCTGACTAGGATCATGCTATATGTGTAGCATGTAGAATTTTTCTGCATGCAATCAAGCCAGATGTTCAGACTACGTATGTTGTGAGTAGTGTTAACAGTATCTGTTGGGGTGTTTAAAGTAGATTTTCATATGCTTATTTATCCTGTCAAAGTTGGAGAACAGATGGTAATGAAAATGAAGTTATTTATAATGCAGTCCTCATCTTTGGAAAAAAACCCATCACCTTCATCCTGAAGATTGTTGAATCTCTTCTGCAATCTTCCCACATACATTTATTTCCCAGAAAATACAGTTGACTTTAAAACATTTTATTCAGTGATGATGCTGTTCACATTGTCACAACAATCTCAAAACCAAAAGTACTTCTGAGTCAGACAAATTCATTACCTGTTTATTTTGATGGTGTAAAAACCTGTCTCCTAGATGATGAAATCCTTCAGCAGAACAATTTGCCTTGCAAGTGTATTTTTTTTCCGGGGGAATTTGTTTGCTACAAGTTGTTGAAAACAATCACACATTCTTGAGTGAAAGACTATTCAGCAAAGAGCAGTGTCACATCAAACATCTACACTATGAATTGTCTCAGAAAAAATACCCCTAATAGCACAGTGCCATACAGTGTGGGAGACATTTTAATTCAACTGAGGGTCTTGGCCTCACTGTACTCTTTCAAAACCCTCAGTTGCTTTGGGCATCGACAGCCATCCCTCAGCAACCTGAACACCCAGAGCACCAATCCGAGACTAACTTACCTTGTGTGATGTTGGGCCACTGTTGGATACCTATTACATTGGATAAAATGTCCTGCACACATAGTGGACTGTGTAAGATGGTTCCATCTGTTGAGTGCTGCTACTATACAGCACACACACGGGCTGAGGGGGGAGAAATGCTGACCTTCCTCTTCTAAAAGGCTTGTTGTCAGGACAGGAGAACGTGCTTGCTCTCTCCCCACATGCTGGCAGAAAGAACAGTAAATGATAAAGTACAAGTTGGTTTGGGTTCTTTTGCATTTTTTTTGAAGATGGCATCAAAAGAGACATGTTTGCCCCAAAAGAATTATTTATGAAATTAACAACAACTTCCATTACTTTTATAGCACACAAACTGAAGAGCTTTACCTATTCTCTCTAACAGTAGTACTTAAAGCACTAACTAAACACCAAACCTTTCAAATCTAGAGGTTGTGTACAACAATTATATTTTCAAAGCAGCCTTCTAGATTTGAGACATGTTAAAGAATTGTATTTTATTTCTTAATAAATACCTTGTATAGTCTTATTTTTACAGGAATGCTATTTAATAATAAACACAGTAATGTGCAATAGCCAACACAGTAAAATACCTTGGTTTTTTAATTGTAAAGATTATTTTAATACTTGTTTTGTAATAATTTTAAAAACATATTTTAACTGTATAGATTAAAAAAACATCTGGTATTCTTGAATCTCATATTCATACTCTCAACCAGGCATCAGAGTCCTTTTCTTGGTTTGACTTTGCACATATAATACAGTATCTCCTGCTGTATGTGTGTTTACTCAAATATTATATCAGTATATTTTATCAGCCATTAGGATTAGTCCTAATTTTACCAGGCTAATGGATAAGCTCTAGCATGACATTCATAATCATACCTGACACCTAATGTTGGTAAAGGAAAGAAGTGAAAAAGAAATAGACTGCTGGAGTCAAAGATTAGGTGTCCCCCTTAACTCTCCTTGCACTTCATGCCAACCTTTTGCTTCCATACAGTCACATGAAGCTGTTTATGTCTGTAAATGTGGAACATCCTTTGCTTTGACTGAAGTCACATCTGCCTGGGCTTTCTGTATTTTTTTGTTGTTTTTGCACCTCAGTTAAATAATAATCCCAGATGACGGTGTACTGTCACTAACTGCTAGTGGGTATGAACACATTATATATAGAAACAGAAAAAGACCAAATTGTGCATCATAAGAGGTAATTAAAATCACTACTGCTAATGTGACTAATGCTATTAAAGCATTAGCAATAGGTCAGGACCTGCTCCAACCAGCAGCTTTATTCATTCACCAAAACAGTGCTTTCCATAAAAGCTGATGAGTGCAGAAGTGCCTTAATAGACTGTGAGAAGAGAGGAAAAATACCTTAACACACTTTCAGAGGGGATGAGTGACAGTTTCCGAGGGGATGAGTGACATGCAGCCCTGGTGCATGCACTGCAGTGAGAGCAGTCACTGGTGCTGCTGTTAGCTAGACAAAGCCATGTTATTCTTAAGTATTTCATTAATTAAAAACAAATGCAGATTAGGAAGATCTGCAAATCCGAGGGACTTAAAAGAAGAATGTTTGTGGATTTCTGAGCAGAGAAATAACATTGTGGGTCCTTGTGTGACAGGGAAAAGCACAGCTGCTGCTTTGATTTCCCTGGGATAGCAATGGGCATTAAAGCAGGTGAGAGATGCACGGCCTGGGGAAAATTTTGCCCTGGATTTTTGAAATTTAGAGAGACGCTGTCGGGTGAAATATGTTCTGCAATGAAGAGTTATTAAATGCAAATCGCAAAACCTTTCCCTCAGAACTGAAAATTTAAAAAAAGTTTCACTCATTTCTTCTCTCTTTTCCTCCAAACCTACCAGTAATGTTTCCCCTCTACTCCACTCTCGTCAGACCCCACCTGCAGTACTGCATCCAGCTCTGGGAACCCACCACAGTAAGGACATGGACCTATGGCAGTGAGTCCAGAGGAGCGACATGAAGATAATCAGAGAGGTGGAGCATGTCTCCTATGAAGACAGGCTGAGAGAGCTGGGGTTGTTCAGCCTGGAGTAGAGAAGGCTCTGGGTGAACGTTGTAGCAGCCTTGCAGTACCTAAAGGTGCCTACAAAAGAGCTGGAGAGGGACTTTTCACAAGGGCATGTAGTGATAGGACAAGGGGGAATGTCTGTCAACTATGAGAGGGCAGGTTTAGAACTGCTTACACTCTCTTCAGCCGCCCTCATGGCCAGGCCTGGCCCTGGACATGGCCCTATCCTATTGGCCCATGAAACTTGAACTGAAAGACAAGAGACATTCTGAAACAAAGAATAAAACCAAACACTACAGAAAGGTAACTTGAAATAGCATGACATGAAATATAATTTATAGGGATAATCAAACAAAAGGTTCAAAATTGGATTTACTGTAGTTTCCCTTAAATAGCACTGTGGAATGATGGATAGGGTTAAATCTGGTGAATTTAAGTAAAAAGTACAGTAAAAAGCAGTTACAACTGGCTGGACAGACTAAGGTCAACATGTTCCACTCCCCCCATGCAACATTATCATCTGCTCAGAGGAACAGAAAGGAGGGTGGAATGAAGTGGAGACTATGTGGTCTCCCTCCATTCAACCCCAGCAGAATAGGGGAACACTGTGGTACTGAGACCACAGAGCACCTCTCTGCCAAGGGAGAATCAAGATGTTCTGCTGCTGAAGCCAACAACCATGTCAAACCCCCTTCCTCAGATGCCAAGCCATGACCACCACCCATCCTATCATCAGGTAAAGCAAGAGAATTTTACACCAATCAAACAAAAGGTATTTATGACTAGAGACACTTAAACTCCACCCAACATAAAGAAAATACTATAAAAGTAAGTTGAGGGTAGGGGGAAAGTGGAACAAGACCTCCACTGAAACTGCTGGGGTCAGTCAATGGGCTGAGTCCCTCTTCTTCCCCAGCCAGAGGGACACTTTGGGTGAGAAATACACTCTCTGTTCACTAAATGCTCCTTTTGGAACTAGAGCTTGGATTTGTGCACACCCCATAGCATATTAGTAGATTGCTTCATATGAGAGCTTGTGTTTGCTTAATATATGTATCAGCAGATTGCTTTAAGACATATTTTTGCAGTTAGAAACTGTCTTAGTTTAAGGGAAACCAAAATGTTTACCAAGACCAGAGGAGAGGATTCCTCCTCAATAACCATATCACCCCTTATTAAATTTAGGAAAAACAAAACTTTAATTAGAAAATGTATATAAGAAGGATAACTGTTCTTAACTACTATATAAAGATATAGATATAACTATGAACAGACCAGAGGAAACTACTCCCACAGCACCAAAAACACTCAACAACCCCCCAAAACTGTAGGTTCCTCCTGGTGCACTTATATTTATGGACAGTGTCAGTGTCACACCTCGGCTGGCTGCAAGGTGAATTCTCAGTCTTTTCCCAGCGAGGCAGAGACAAGGGGGGGTGTGACTCACGTGGCACAGGATGGAGCCTTTCCTGTGGGGAAGAGCAGATTCTCTCTTCTCCTTGTCCTTTGTTCAAAACAAGGAAAAGCTGGGAGTTGGGGAGTGGTGGTAATTCCCAGAAATCTCCTTGCAGTCGAAGCCAGTCCCCAGGAAAGAAGGTCTGCAGTGTGTCCTGAAAGCAGCTGTGACCTTCCTCTCTCTAGCTCAGGGTGCCCAGAGATGGAGGGGGGAAGGCAAAGAGCAGAGCCAGAAGGAGCTCTCACCAGCTTAGCAAACAGCAGCTCTCCCCAGCAACTGCCCCAAACCAAGTAAAGCCAGCACACAGGAAAAAAACCTCTCCCCCTTCCACGTGCATTGAGTTTGTTTTCTCACCTCCACCCCACCACTCAGCTGGAAATCTAGAGCCATCAACCACTCCTTTGTTCTCAGTCCCAGCACTTCAACTCCCAAAACCTTTATGTTGGTAGGGTGAGAAAAATTCTCTGAAGGAACCCATCGACAGAAACTATCACTGACAACCTTCAAACCTTATTAACCCGTCACAATTTGTATTAATAAAGAGTGTTATTCAGTGAACTGTTGAGGTGAGTCCTTGCAGTTGGCAGCAGTGGATAACACCTTAGCAGGACCTGCTGAAGGGGCTTCTCTCAGTTGACTTCCCCTTAACAAGGGTGGCCAAAGTACCCTCCAACCATGTCAATCTGTTGGTGAAGGGTCTCATTACAAAATGCTGACAGACTGTCCAACACCAGGGTCTTGACTTTCCTGGGGGTACTGACAGACAAAAATTCAAACACTCACATTTCATGTGACAAGCACTAATTTTTTTATGTTAAGGATAATAGTATTTTACTGCATGTTAATCCAACGTGAGAAACTTTATCCAGTCAAGTCTTCTAGGAAGCATACAGTGAACTTGCTAATTAACTGTAAGAAAATGCTTCCTTTTTTCAGGACTGCTGGCAATAAAAGCAGAAGTGCTGAAGGAATTTCCATGTAAAAACACATTTACTAACAGCTTTATTAATATGCCAATTCTTTATTGCATTTAGTATCTCATCATATGTTTACAGGACCAAGGTATTTTTATTTTGAAATAGTAGCATCTGTGTGTATGGGCATATAGATGACATTGTCTCAAAGAGGGATAACCTTCTCAACGATCTCCTCCCAGTTCCCATCTCTCCAAACAGGAATTACATCTTCAGCCTCTTTGTTTTCACATACATAGCTATCATAACAACACTAACAAGTCTTTGAAAAATGTCTGGTAAAGATTTTTTCTGCAGGACTGATGGAGTAGAGAATGATCCTTCAAAATACCAGTGGTTGTACTTAACAAGATTAAATTAATTTGCCTCCTTCCCACCAAACATACTGCTCATGGTGCAGTTTCAGCAACTGCAGGATTAAGAGAACTATTAGAAGAATTGCAACTTCTCTTTCATATTTTTATATGAACTCTCCCTGAACTTTCTTCTATTCAGTTATCCTCAAATTAATATCAGCAGAGTATCAGTAATGATGCACATCCCCTGCCCCAGCTTAATTAAATCATACATTCAATTCATCAAGTACTCCATTGTTCCCAAAGAACTACAAAATATCTCTTCTTTAGGAGATAAAGAGGAATTGCCACTTCATGGGACAAACCAAACACCAACCGACTGAATTACAAAGTAAGTCTTTATAACTAACTTGGATATTAAATATTCTCTAACATAGATATCTTGCTAAAATAGAAAATTTCCTCTTCCTTTATAAAACAATAACTTATTTTCTCATGCCTAAATCTCTCCTCCAGTTTTATCTTCAAAAGACCCAAGAAAAACAGACCATGAACGCCTTTTAGCAAAGCATTAGTAACCTTTTTGTCTCATGATGTAAAAGTTACCCCCATGTGCTGAGGCCATCCCAGGGATTCTGTACAACAGTGCACTGGGACAGCATCATTGGCCATGCAATGGAGCCATTGTGGTAGTTCTCTCCTAGGAAAAACTGATGATTGGGTTCTTAAGACCTTTTTGACCATTACCCCTACTTTTCACAGGCAGAACTGAAGGAATCTATTGTTTTGTTTTCCTTTCCTTCTTAACAGCCACTTTCTCTAGATCTGACAACTCTGAGCACCGTGCCTGATCAGATAATGAATGTTTACATGTGATGGTTATTGTTTCCAAACTGCTCCATTGTTATCATCATCAGGGTGAAGCCTCTGATGCCCATCAAAACAAGAAAGCAACAGCAAAGGAAGGAAGGTTTTCCTGCCTGACAAGAGCAGTCCTGCTTAAATCAGAGATGGAGTTAACTACTCATTCAAACATATGTATGCAAAACACTGAAACAGATTGTCTGGCTCTGCCTTGCATAATATTACCAAATCCCAGTGAACCGTGTTTAATAAAATAGGGTGAGATGACACTGCAGTGCTGGCAACATGGCAGGCAGAGGAATGATCACAAACTGTCCTTGATTTGTTTGTCCCTCCGGAAAAACATCTGTTGCCATCCTCTGCCCCGCTGCAGTTCTTTGAATGTGCTAAGTTGGTTGAGAGATTTTGTGTGAAAATTTATAGCCTGGCTGTCATGTAGATTTGGGTTGCTTTGCTGATTGGAGAACAGTATGTATTGTATGAATAAATGCATTTATCCTCGGCTTTAGAGTTTGTATCTTCAGCAGGATTGGGTTTCTTCTTTAAATTCATGCAGCATGACATCAGTGATGCTTAGGCACTTGACAACATGGTAGAGGTGAAGATCTGCTGCAAAATCTGGGGGATCTCTTTGGTATCCATGGCAATAAAAGACCGACCTGCTGGTAGTGTCCTCTGCAGCCTAAGGAGCAGAATGAGGGACAAGACACAATTACCATCTCAAATCATCCTCCCTACCACAAGCCAGATTTTTTTAAGAACAGATGTTGTCCTGTGGAATACCTTCCCAATCCATGCCATTCACACTGTTGTCACTGTGCAATTCAAGGTTTGGGAAAGCAGCAGTGGGAAGAAACACTGAGAGCAGCTAAGGCACAGAGATCCTTTCAGGAAGACAAGAATGTTTCCAGAGATTTCTCTCCACGTCCTCTTTCTGACATGCCAAAACTCCATTTTGATCAAGGTACCAGTGACAGCATGAGGCGTCACCACAACTGGTTTGCTGATGGCAGCTAGAGATCTACAGTGGAAATGACGATACTCACTCTAACTCGACTATTACGAACCCACAGCTCTTTCAGTTCAACAACTCCCATGATTCTAAACACAGATTCTAAATAAGACTGCAGCAGATTAGATGGAAGTGCATTTTTCTGACAATATTTACCTGACACATTTTTATTCACACCTTAATCCTCCTAAAAAAAGTTCAACCAGATGCATGTTACAAACCCCTCACATCCAGTCAGCACATTTGGGATTTATTTTTCACTGTTTTTTAAAGGAGTTTATGCTCCAGACCACTCCTCCAATGCTAAGTCAAGTCTCACTTTTTAAATTAGCTTTAAAAAAAGCAGCAATAAAAGCAGCGACAGAGAATTCCCTTCTCCTTCCCCCACAGCATTTACAGGAAGGCTTTGTCTAATTCTGCACTTCCATGTACACAGAAATGCATTTCAGTGACAGCATTGTGTGCATTTTCCATACCCAGTGAACTAGGCCATTATAAGATTTCCTCTTACACAGCAGGATATGGTCAATGACTTTCTATTTTTTTTTTAATTCCTAGAAAAAGTAAAAGGACTTTCTGTAATTATAACGTTTCAGAATAGATTCTCATTTGACACATAATGCAGCCCTGATGTGCAGACCTGCAGCCACAATGGTGGCTGTGCAGCTGTATCTTTCAACCCTTTTCAACTCTGATTAAAATTATGTACCCCTTTGGGATTTCTCTCATTCTGCTCTAGTTGGAGACTCAAACAGAAGCAAAAAAGACTCCTCCTCTCTATATGTGGCTATACCAGCTTTTTGCTGCATGTACTGGTCCTCAGTGGATGTGGAACCTAGAAGGACACCTGGGAGAGAATTTTCCTTTTCTCCCTTGTGCCCAAACAATTTAAAGTGAAATTATGTAGTAGAACTAAAACCAGACCATTAAACTCCAGCTTCTTTTGTTTTAATCCCGTTTCTTAGGCCTACACACATTGGAACCACATACTGGGCAGTGAGTGACAAAGGCACCATATCTCTGTTATAATTACACAGTGATATTACATAAGGGAATAGTGCACATACTCCAGTGGGAGGATGCTTCAACTGCCTCCTTTGGATGCACAGAATGCTCTGAACTAGCTGGCCTCAAGGGATGACTGTGGGACCCACAAGCCAGTCTCCGCCTTGATGCATGTCAGAAGCTACAGCTCTAGTATATTAATAAAAGAAAAGGTGGATGGAAACTTGGACATCACCTGGCAATGTGCCCTCACAGCCCAGAAAGCCAATTATACCCTGGATCTTTTCCATCACAAGAGGTGACCATCAGGTCAAGGGAGGTGATTCTGCCCCTCTACTCCACTCTTGTGAGACCCCTCCTGGGGGGCTGTGTACAGGTCTGGGGTCCTCAGCAAAAAACAAGACATGAACATGTTGGACCGTGTCCAGAGGAGGACCACAAAAACAGTCAGAGAGGTGGAACATCTCTCCTATGAAGACAGGCTGAGAGAAGTGGGGCTGCTGAGCCTGGAGAAAAAAAAAGTCCAGAGAGACCTTACTGAGGTCTTTCAATAAATACAGGAGGCTCATAAGTACAGAGTCAGACTTTTCACCAGGGCCTGTAATAATAAGATAAGGTTTAGCAGTTTTAAACTGGAAGAGGGTAGGTTTAGATTGGAGACACGGAAGAAATCTTTGAAATAAGGGTGATGATGCACTGGCACAGATTATCCAGAGAAGTTGTGGGCACCTTCGCTCTAGAAGTGTTCAAAGATACATTGGATGGGGCTTTCAAGGCAGGAGGGTTGGAACAGATGATATTTAAGGTCTCTTCCAACCCAAACCATTCTATGATTGTATGATACCATGATCAAAACCTTAGTGCAGAACAGCATGGGCAACTATGTAAAACTTCACTGCAATCAAAGCACAGCTTAGACTTATAACAAATAAAAGCAAGCCATATTAAGCATAAAACAAACCTACTTACCTATCTGCCTGGTCTCCCAAGGATCCTATAAATATGGCGAAAGCATTGACTTGAGTATTGGTGGTTAAGACCTGGGCAAACCTTGCTGGTGGAATACCGTATCGCTCGAGATTTGCATCACTTAAGACGATGACAAAATACTCATCGGCCTCTTCCTTGGTGATTTCATGAATGGCATGCTCTGTCCCTTCCAAGGTGTGGTCTCCACTCATGCAGAACTGAGCATGGGCATGCATAGTCTGTGTGCACAGCATACCATGTGGAAATATGTAAGATGACTTTAGGAATAAACATTCATTTCAGCTAGGAGGGAGTAAATATTCTGTTATGCTGTGTAAGGGGATGCATCAGAAATGCAGACAGTGCTCCAGATACAACAGAAGATGCAGCTTTTTGTAAATAATACATCATATTTTATGATAGACAGCACTTCCTAAAAACATAGTAGGTCAAACAAAACCCACATAGGGGCCTAACTAGACTGGGTCTTAGGGAAGGTGAAATACTTCAGTGAGTTGCAGTTTGAGTAGCTACATTCCAATGTATTTAAGGAAGAAAACAGGGCTTAGTTTTTTAATACTGTGACCATAATTCAAAATCCTGCCTGTTCATAATTTGCACCAGACCTCCTAGCAGTTTCACAGTATCACAGTGTCATAGTTACGATCAAATATCTGACTCGTAACAGTAGCAGTCAGATTTAAAAATGATGAAACTATCTGCTTGAGCTGTTACAAAATAAACACACTGTTTTCATTGACGAAGCCGTTTCCTATGCAGAAGGCAAGGAATTTTAGACATTACTAAATCCAGTCCTTTTAACTGAAGTAGATTCCAATCTTTCAAAAATAGTTTTTGAAAGAAGCTCAAATATACAGTTTCAACCTATCAAGCTGCAAAACAGGTAAATCCTACAATATACTCAAATTTTCTTCGTTCTAGTACAGTAAAATTTTGGTGAATACATCCACTTTGCAACTGTGATTTGGCATGTTTTCAATTCAGCATTGACACATTTTCCCACTGCTACTGTGATGCATATCTTGAAGGTGCCAGGCTAAATTGCTGACCTGGGATCTCTCTACAGTTCAGATTAGTCACTTAGGCACTAATAATATCACCACATGATTTAGACAGAGCTATCTAAATCATTGTATAATGCTTGGAACTTCCCCTATCCTTTGACAGGTAGTAAAAATGACATATTTATGACATAGCAGACCAGGAAAAGGCATACCCAGCTTCTACTATTTTGTCATAATTTTTTTTCTGCCATGTTTCTGAAAGGTCCTGTTTCATTTTTATGCAAATACACAGATTTTGCTTTCTTGTATTTTTTTTTTACTTTCTTCATGTTTTGCATTCTGCGACCCACCCACAATTTTATCTTTGCAGTCATAAAGTCCATAATTATCCAGGATCGCTTATCAGTAGGATTTACCTTAAGAATCTCTAATCTTTGCTTGTTGTTCTTGGGAACTTTGTCACTCCCAACCAATGCGATGTTGAAGCCATCTCCAGAATGCCCAACAATATCGTACTGCAAGAAAGAAACATCATCAGTCATCTGTTAGTCACGAATGGCCCTTGGGTCTCAATGATACAAGACAGATCAAAGGCAATTTGCTTTCAACAAGAAACCCCAAATACTGTTCCATGCTTCTGTTTATGAGCTGCTTTAGGGAACTACTTCAATTTCTCAGTGACATGAAAACATAGGAAAGAATTGCTACATAATGAAATTAAAGTTACTTGTTTTTCACATCATCCCACCAACTGCAGAGCAATGATGTGTAAGATCAAGACCTTGTCCTCTCACATTGTCCATATATTTTTAAAAGCAGCAGTTTTCATCCTCTTGAGTCTGACAAACAAGAAGCACATTGTTTGAGAGTAGCTCCTATGTTTGATGGATTTTTTTTTTGTGACCTCATTCTGCTCTGAAAAAAAAAAGTATTACAAGCTGCCTTTTTTGAAAATCAGCACTCCTTATTTTTGTGCATAACAGAACAAAGCCACTGCTTAAAGTATGTAGAGAAGTGAATTCCAAGAGCCTCTGTATGTTTTCAAAGGAGATGGTGTGCACATGATTCTCTAGTGAAAGATGCTGCAAAGATGATATATAGAACTGTAACAGTGCAAATATCTTGTTGAACAAATAATGCAATATTAGGAAGGCCTCTGTTTTATGTGAGAACTTCATTGTTGTTACATGTAAACCAAGACAAGCTGAATTATGGCAAGGTCCTGACCCGCCCTTTGTGTTTTGAATGTGGCAGTCACCCCAGGGAGAATTCATGAGCAGGACAAAAATGGATTTAAGAGCTGTCCACACCAAGCAACAGAGCACAGAGATCCCAAGCCCAGAGAGACCTAAGCTGGCAACTCCTCAGCATGAATGTGCCTGTATTTCCCCCTGACTAGCTGATACAGACCGGACTTTAGTTGACAGGGAGCCATATACAATATTTTGCCTTTCTGTTTTCTCTTTTTCACATACTGCTGTTCCTGCTGGGTTCACCATCCCTAATTCCCCCATAATCATTTGGTAAAAGGCAGGTCTGTTCCTCAAAGTTTTTCTATCTTTTCTTGCTTATTGAAAGCTGCTTTATTTGGTATGTCTGGTCCTAGAGAGTGGAGAAATGGCATTCTTTATAGACAATGCTCTTTTTGTTTCCACATCAACAATCTGCTTAAAAATATAACAAAAGAAAGCTATAGCAGCTGGAACAACACTTTTAAAGGTGGCACCTCCCTCTGTGAAACAGCAAATGAGCCACATACTGTAGATTATTTCACCCAAGGCCAGACTATTCTATGATAGCCTCACATAATCCAGACTTTCTCCTCCTCTTTGTTTAATCTAGTCCCCATACAATCCCATTTCTTTCTACTTTGGTGGCTTTTCTCATTCCTGTTCTCCTCCACTCTTACATGTTTAGGATTTGCTACATAGCCTCATGTAAGGCTTCCACTCTGGCACATACTTTTTCTTCAAAACCTATTTCTTACCACTAATAATGCTTCAGACTCTTCCTTTCCTGAAAAGACATGGCAAATGAAAACACACAAATTTTCAGAATAATGCTGAGGTTACATTCAGCATACTTCCTAATTTAACAAGAATAAATCCTGTTTAATAAATCCTTAACCACACACAAGGAATGCATGCATGAATATTGTTTTAAAATGTACAGCTAATTCAAATCAGAGGAACTAAATAAAGCAGTGGTTTAATGGAGCAGAAAATGTTCAGAGTTCATGGTTCTTATGCAATGTCAGAAATTTCTACACATCTTCAGGGTAGGCTCTTAATTATGAAAACTTGCACATCCTTTGTTGAGCAGATTTGTATTAGACACCATTTTTAAATCAACAGTATAAATATGTAAAGCAAAATGCTTTCATTCTCCCATGTAAAAAGGCTGATTCCTTTGTAGAAAGCTCCTTCCTAGTTTCTTAGGTGTCTCCCACTGGCTGTCCTGGTATCAGCTCTGTCATACTGTGTTCATGGAAATAGGGCAAACTTTGCCATTTGGGAATATCGTTTTGGTTCTTGGCATATACCAGTAACAGACCAACCTTTCATCTCCAAAGCCTGAGCTTAAACTCAATGTGACAGACTGTGTAAGGGAAACTGCTGTAGCTCCCAGATGAAACTCTAGATGTTGACCCTCCAGCTGGGCCCCCTCCACATTCTTGCACAAGGTGGGAACGCACAACCTGGGTACAGGCAAGGCGAGGCTGAAATGATCTGAGCAAACTATCACAGGCATGTAAAGGCATTCACCTGGGAACATCGTGTCCTGTCTGCCCCCCTCTTGCTTGTTATTCTTTGTGTGTGCCCATGCATGCACTCTACTGTGCTTATCTTTAACAGATGTTATCAGTTTCCTTGTTTCTTTGCTGACAGCTTACTATGCTATTTGTGATTTAAAAATGTTTGGTGAGGCAGTAAGGAAGAAGTGGCTGTTTGCTTCATCCTGACCGATGCATTCTGGGTCAAGTAGGGCCGCCTGAAAAACACCAAGATCCTGCCAGGCTGTGGAAGAGAAGAGCTGTGGTCACCAGCTCTCATGTGCTGGTGCTCATGGTCCTCTGATCTCTCTGGAAGTCAAGTCAAGGACCAGGAGTAGCCAAACCTAATGAGTGTGAGGTGGCTTTTGGGCAGCTCAGCTTCCCAAATTGTGAGGTTGTGAGGGCATGTGCTCAGCAAAGGAGGGGATGGGAGTGTAGCTGCAGTGACTTGGATTGACTTAAGTCAACACAGGACTGCAGCCTGGGAGGGAGGGATGGGAGCAGGCACACAGCCAAGCTTTAGAAGTGACAGAAGGTAGATGTTTGCCCAGGGCAACGCATGGAATCTGTCACAGTTTAGGAATACAGAGTTTGGGATAGGAGTAAAACTGGAGCAAAGAAGCTCACTCTGAAAGTGCAAAGATTTTAAATCTCTCACCCAGGTTTCCTTGCAGTAAATTACTATCTCCTCCTGATTTGTGTTCTAGCAAATGAACCCTTAGTGATTTCATATTATCTTGGTGCAGTCATTGTAAAGAAAAAGGGAAGACAGCTCCATAGCCCTGGTCAGCTGGGAATCCCAACACATGCAGGCACATGAAGGCTTTGTCAAAACCAGCTTCCTTCCTTTGCTAAAGACGAGCATTGAAGAAGGCTTTGAAAAGCAAGGATCCAATCTGATGCTTTTTTCTTATAAATTCCCTAGGAGAATTTATACGGATGGAGTTACAAGTGAGAGGAGAGCTGTGATGCGATCTTACTTGCAACTGACTTTTGTTTTATTTTACAAAATAGGTTGCAAGCAAAGGCTCTCAGGACAAATCCAGCAGCAAAATACACGTTTGCCATAGTGAAGGCTTAATTGAATTAATATATTACTGTGGTACACAGCAGCTTGTTTTCCAATAGCCTCAGGTACACTGAGACAAGGACTGCTCTATTCAGAGCTGTGAGTACACAACATATAAACATGTCTCTTGAAATAGCATCAATTTGTTGGTTTCTTTCCATAAGGAAAGGTTAAAACAATCTCTATTCCACTGTCACATTTTGTACTGAATGGATGGTTGCTGCTGCCTAAAATGGGTAAAATGGAAGACTTTGTCTTCTGCAGCTGCCATGGCAAAAGGATTAATTTCCGAAGGCATTTAAAAAGCTGAAAGAAGATGTGTGCTGAAAGTAAAAGGCAGTGTGAATTAGACAGGACTCTGCTGGAGGGCTAGACCTTTATAAATTCATCTCTTCTTTGTACAACATTGAACATTTTTTTTCTAAATTTATTTCAACCTTTTGTTTATTATTTAAAAGAAACTATTCTGCCAAGCATGTGGACCATTTCTTCATTTCCTGAATTAGCAGTGCTGCCTCCACAGTAAATTTTACAAACACAGAATGCTGAAACGGGCATACAAAATCTGCAATATGCCTTTAATATAGCTATAAATAACAATTCAGGCTTTTCCTACCAGTTACATAACTTGTTATTTATTGAGTCACTTACAATATTTTAAAGGCTTCATAAAACTGCTCTTGGATAAGTCACTGGACATGTCTCCTTCATCTGCCTTCATGTGTGCAAATGATGGTAATCAGGATGATATAAAACCATGTGGTTTGTGACGAACGTGTACCTCACATAAAACAGAGAACAAACTGCCCTTCTGTACATTTTCAAACAACTGGTACCTAAAATGAGATGCTCAAAAGATGGAAGAACTTTCATCCTGCAAAATATTTTGCTTATTATAACGTACATGTATAAGTGATGCATCCACACATTTAAAGGGGCCAAGGGGCATTTGTAGGATGACACAACTTCCATTATTAGGCTAAGACTCACAATGTGCCTATATTATCTCAGTCACTCCCACTCTTTTCTTTAATTAAGCACTTATGAGGAAGAGTGGATGAGATGACATTGGAGGAGGGCTTTGAAACATGTCTGTTAATTTAAACAGATTTCCTGACTGTGCAATGGGCCTCCCATTTCCCACCTTGACACAGAATGATTCACTGCCTGCATTTATGGGAAATGGAAGGAGGGAGGATGTCCCACGCAAGTGTAAAAAGCTGACAAATACCTGCTGGTGCTTCTCTGCCTTTTCATCAAGGATAACTTCATTATCTGCTGGGTACAGTCACATACCCAATACTTAGCTCTTCTGTATAAGAAGGCAAGGAGAGAGTATTTTCTACTTTTACTCAGCGCTGTTAAGACCAATCAGACAAACAACATCATTCATGATACTAAAGGGTATCACTCACTGGGAAACCTCAGCTGGTAGGATAAAACAGCCAATGTGTCCAACTGACAACCATATTTAGCAGAGAACTAAAGCAAGTACCATCAGAAAAGTGATTTTGAGCAAAAGCCAGGAATTGCTTTCCAAAGTCTGCAATGCAGTTAGATAGCAGAAGGGAACTTTGCTGCATAAATTCCCTTTGCTCAATACATCTGATGATACCCTTGGTTCAAAACATTGTACAAGAGATTCCTCAAATTTGCAGCGCATGTTGCTGTGGCCCTTGCAGATGGGTTTACAACAGGAATAGATAACAACACACATATGTGAAGGCCAAAAAAGTCTATTTTTATAAAACCAGGCCAGAAGAGGATAAGCAAAAGAAAGAGGAGATAAACTGCAGATTTCTCATCACACACTACACAGTTGTGTGGTCTATCTTTTTCAAATGGTTCCTCTTTTAGACATGAGAAATGTATGCTATTTTTGCAGACATACCAAACCATCAGCTTTGTCCTGAGAAAAATTAGGAGCATCTTGCAAAATATCAAGAGTCTTACAGAATGGAATCAGTGATATTTTAAAACAATCACTGGCTCTCTTACTCTCTGAAGACTGACACATAGACTTTAAAATCACTGAAAACAGTTCATAGTTCATGAACTAATCTCCACAGTGTGCTGGCTGTATTTCTACTTCTATATGTCATTCCCTTACCATGCACTTGAGGTCACATCTAGGTTCTCAGCTTTAGAGATAAACTGGAAATAAGGACAGCTCATTATCTACCTTTTCCCAGTATTATCTCCTTTTAAGTCACTGTCCTCTGTTCTTCAGTGTGTAAATGTAAAATAATTCATTGTTCACAAAAGGAACAGGGTGGCCATAGTAGAACAGAATGAACATCTCTCCCTTAATAACTGTTTCTATTTTACTCAAGACTTTATCAGTGACTTGAATTTTATTTCCTCCAAACTGTGCAGTTCTTGCCTACTTAGCCATTTCTTGTATGGGATACTTCCATATTCTTTGTAATCTTTGTCACCCTCTCTTCTTTTCTTTTTCAGCTCTACAATAACTTTTGTGAGATGGGGGATCAAAACTGCATACACTACTCCTGATGTGAACATGCTATGGATGTTTGGAGCAACACTGTCATGCTTTCTCCTTCATTCCCTGTCCTTCTGATAGTTTCAAACATTCAATTAGCTTTTTTGACAGCTGGTGAACACTGAGTGCTCAAAGAACCATACAATGTAATTACAAGATTTCTTTTTTGGGAACTAATATATAGCTGGGAGTGAGCACTAACAGAAAGCTGAGATTTCCTCACTGTGTATTTAAAATCAGAATTACTTGCTTCTATCTTCAGCACTTTACATCTAATAGCACTGAACACCACCTACCATTTTATTTCCCAGTCACCATTTATGTTTAGGTCCCTTTCCAACTTCTTGCAGCTGGATTTCGGTATTTGTTTTCCCAAATAACTCACTATAACTAGAAAATTTTGTCATCTCACTATCCATCCCCTTTTACAGATCACTTATGAATATACAGAACAGCATAACACCATGGGATCTGGTTCAGATCCCGGCACAGTTCCACTTCTTCACTCTAAAAAATGACCATTTAGTCTGTCTCCTATATATTTAGAGCAGTTTGTTTATCTGAAGGCTTTCCCTTTTACCCCCCAAATTTTATCATTTCTTCACAAGCCTCTGGTGAGGGACTTCATCAAGTGTTTTTGGCTAAGGTAATTCTATCAACCAACCTTGCTTGTCATCTACATGGAGATGTTACTTCCCTTTACAAAAGCCATGTTGACTGTACCTCAATATATGATACTTATCCTTGTGTCCACTCCTTTTTGCGTGGCTGATCCTGCTTTTTGCCATACTAATATCTGTGTTCCTCAGATATGCCTGATTTACCAAGCTACACAAATCATATAATTAAACTATTCCTGTAAATATTTGTCATTGACTTCTCTATTATCAGTGAGCAGGAAATACATGAGCAGCTGAACCAATAAAGCCCTGATTTCTGATAATTTTTAAAATTATATTTGAATTTTTGCAAGGCTTCTCTGGGCTAAGGTTTAAAGTAATGCTTACAGCATTTTCCTCCAACAGGATTATGGAGCATCATTTTCTACCAGCCTATTTTCATTACATTTGCAGGAATGCAGTGACTTTGGGAACAAAACTACAATTTCAATTTATTTGCAGTTTTGCAACACACTTGGTTTAAGAAAGTTTAAGGGTGAAAAAGCATCACTGCCAGAGAGGATGGTACCACATGTCTCATCTCCTTAAGAAAGCAGCCTAAAAACAATGGCTGTCTCCTTTTATACCATTTCCCCCTGAAAAATAGAAGTCTGTGTAATTGTACTTTAGAGGACATTCTAAAAGCACATGCCTCCATATGGCCTGATTTTGTACATGAGATTTTATGGAAGAGCAGAAACCTGTAGGATTATGTTGTTGGTGGAACAATGTGGAAGCAGAATTGATCTGGCTGAATTGATCTGCATTAAATTTCTGTTAATTTTGTTTAGGAGATTTTACATTTTTTTAAGATGGATTTTAAGTCTTGTGTTTGAGATGCTCTTTAGTAAAGGTACTGGACATCCCTGTTCTTCCATTAAACACTGAATGTGTCCTGAATTAACTTGTGACTGGCTATTCCTATCTTCTTTATGGTTAAAGAAACATATCCTGGACCTTGTTTGGGCTTACTGAGACAAAAAGGATATTAAATTTATTTACATTTCCTTTGCAGGCTCCCATTAAATAACATCTGGAATATAGTATCTTTCGGTACAAGAAATTATTTTCTTGCTTTCAAATAATTGGAAGAGACCATAAATAAGGACAAGGAAGCTTGGTCTTTTCCCATGACAAAGTACTGCTGTGTGCAGTCTGGGCAGATGGAAGGGTAGAACATCTTTGCACGTCCTCAAGCTCCTATTTAACTTGTGTTCTGTAGGCTGAAGGATTTCTGCTCAAAGAAACAGATAAAAACAGAAAAAAGCAATAAATCTCATTAAATCAAAATCTTAATGTCCTCCCTACTGAAATGTGTAATGCTTTTTATCCTTTCACTCGTATTATTTTTCAGATTGCCAGAAATAGATTAATGTCTTTATTTCCTTGTGGGAATGAATAATATTCTTTGGCTAGGCTGACTGCTGAAACACTTTTTCCACCGCTCCACACAGCCTGTGCAATAACCACAGAGTCCCTAGCCCAGCTGCAATTACCTTGAATTTGTGCTCATAATTCTCAAAAGCTTCCATGACCATGCAGACAGCCTCCATGGAGCGTTCCAGTCGCCCATCCACCCCGTTGAAGCGGTACATGCTGCCGGAAACATCCACCACCAGCCGCAAGCGTTTAGGTTTCTGCTGAGGACTCCCAGGCTGAAAGGAAACACAACAGAACAAACCCAATGTTAATGGGAAGGCTAAACATCAGTAATGATAAAACATTTCAGAAAGAGAACCCAATGCACTTTGTTAAGCAAGAAAATTTTATTTAGCAAACAGTGATTTTTTTTTTTGTAAAGAACTAAAAAACATTTTAACTTCTATTTCAAACCAGTTCCTTGACAGATACCTCAACTCATTCTTTCCCTACACCTTCAATGACTAGAAACAAAATGCCTCAAAAAATTCCACACATGCTTATCAGGAAAATAATTTTTCTGTTTCAGCTTTGATTCTGAACATTTTATTTCAGCAAAGAGACTCTGAAATTTGCTCTTTCTGCCAAGGCTCATAATGGAAATGCTTTTCCTTGGCATACAGTACTAACAGGGACTCGTGTACGACTGTAAAAACTTGTCTGATGAGGTTATTAACATTCCAAAAATGTTTGAAATCTTGTTCTGATTAAGTACGAGCTTCTTCTTCACTCTAATGCTGAAACCATTATTTTTTCCTGAAAACAAATCCCATCTGTTTTAACAATTTTTGGCACAGTACATTTAAGGGAGGTGTTTTATTTAGCATGCAATGAGATGTATCTGGGTTAAAGGATGAGGCTATTGAAGATGATCTAGCAAAAAAACCAGTCATATTATAAACAAAGAACTGAAATGTTTCTTTTACCTGTAAAGTATTTGTGTGCTTTATTCTTTTAATTATTCTTTTCACAGACTGTGGCATCCCTGCCCTCACAAAAACAAAGGGAGAGAGGGCCCATTAAATCTTACATTTATTTTGGGTTTTTTATAAACACAGTTGAAGGTATCCTCTTTTTTTCCTTACTGAATTATTTTTACAAAGTCTTAAAACTGATACATGGAATAAAGACATTTTGAAACAAATGAGAATTGAGTAGTCAATCACTTTTCCCTTATTGATCTATCTTTCACACAGGCAGTACCAGGTTCCATAAATCATTCAAAGCAATAGACATTAGGGCCAAATGGCATAAAAAATAACATCAGGGATCCATCAAATGTGGGTAGCTGACATGCAAAAAGACTCTGTACTCAGCTATTAAAACCCCAAATTCTTAGTGTAGTTAAAAATTGCAATCTGTCATTAAGTATTACTGTTAAATATTAGGGACTAGCCCCACTAGTTCTGGCCAGGTTTTGTTGGTCTGATTCAAGTGGTTTCTCTGTTCCTGACTCACACAGGTCTAACCATAATGTCATCGAAGGAATGGCTGAATTGTGCCATAGAACAATCAACTTTATCATATCTTAAAGGCTTTCCCTCACACTTCTTTTTCCATCATAACTTTTATTCTTGTAAATCCAAGTATCTGTGGAAGTTGAAATAATTCACATACCAAGGAATAAGGAAAAGACGTTTGCAAACCACTTTTTTTTAACTGCCTAGAGTATCAGCGTATTTGTTAAAAAAAAATAAACTAGTGAGAAAACATTATCCTTTTCCTTAAAAAAACTAACAAAATGAATGTTTTTTGCTAACTGCCTTCCAGTCATTAAAATACAAAATAAGTACATAAAAACTGTTTCATTAAAGAAAAACTAAGCACTGCCTAGATCAGTGTCTCCTCTCTGAGGGTGGCCAACAGGAAATATGTATGTAAAAACCATAAGAAGAGGTAAAACAAATTTTCCATCCTGTGGTTTCCTCTGTATCAGGGACATCCCAAACTAGAGACGATTCTTGAGTTTCTCATCCCTAGAACTTAACCAAACTCCAAACACAGACACTGTACAGCCACTATGAAGTCAGCAAACTGGTTAAGCTCTAATCCACCTTTCCCTGTTTCTTGTTGGATACTTACTTGTGGCTCAAGGTCTCCTCGTCGTTTATATATGGCTTTTTCTCCGGTCAGCCCATCAATAATTTTGGCATCATCCAGCTCTCCAACAGCTTGGTGTCTCAGCCATTGTCTTTCCTTACCCTTGGCCTACAACAGAAAAGAAGTCTTACTTCACTCAGTGATGTAAGTGTACATTAGACAATTTAAGACCTACTCTAGATGACGTGCATTAATTTTCTTTGTAATGACGTGATAGTTTTGGTATAAGTCAAAGAAATCCAAGCACATGTTCATAGCTGTTTTATTCTTCTTCTCTGAAAGAAAAATTAACACTGACAAAGAACATGTTCCCTCTGTAACTTCATCTTTTTCAGTTGTTTCATGTAAGGGAGTTTAACCATGGACTGCAGAAATGTTAACATTTCTTCTTGAAAATATGCTGAAAATCTGTGTAGCAAGCTGGTTCTGAAATACATACAACCAGAGGGACACGAGTAACTGACCATTTGTTACGTATTCTTAATCCAAGAAGCACAAGAAAAAGTCACCAGGGGACTTTAAACAGTATTCACCTTCAGCAACAGTATATCCTTTCTTCTAAAATAGAATTAACAATAACTATATGTTCAAAAAACCCTGCTTTTAAAATTATGACACTTAAGAGATAGCCCATTAAACATTTATTTTGTTTTAGTTAAAAGGGACCTGGTTATCTCCAGCCTGACTTGATGAGCGTGCATTACAATCCAGGAATACAAACATTCATGGTACTCGTTACACAGAGCATATACTTCAGATTGAAGACTCAAGTGTTTTAATGTTATAAGGAACATATTTAAGAATGTGCTCAAAGGATAGTGTCATCATTGTTCATAATATACAAGATCCATCTAAAGACACTTAAGTCTGTATATATGGGTTTCATGGTTTATTTAATTTCTGTTGAAATCATCATGTTGAAATCGCTCATCCTAGTGGTAAACCCAGGAAGGAAAGACAATTTTGAATTTATATACATATAATACTTTTGCATGCTCAGCAAATTGTTGGTTAGCATTTATAGGAAGATCAAATATCCAGCAGGTCACAAACTGCTTAAATACTGGTTTTCAGGAATGAAAATCAATTACTCTCTGTTGAACAGTGAGTCTTACATGACAAATCCTCAGTGAACTGTAGGCCAGGGATTTGAAAGAATGATCTGAAATTGAATAGTCTGAGCAGGCAGATAATGGCTTCTTAAGGCTCACAGAATCTTTACTTTTGCTTTGGTCAAAATCTATGAGGTTTTTTGTTTTGGTATGTAAGAAGGTGGTGTTCTGGACTATTGCCTATTGTCTGTAATTACTCAAGACAACTGACTACTTGTCTATGCAGATAAGTGAAAGACTTTAAAGCCATGGAGAAATGTTTTGATTAACTAATTTTAGAAAATTTACACAGCTATGAAAAAACAGGTTGTTTTAGTTACATAGTGTCAAAAGCTTTACAGAGACTTCCTCATGGGAGGGAAAAACAATGCTGATACATGGCATGCCCAGCCTTTTAATAAATCACAGAAGGGGAAAGTGGAGAAGATTTCTTAGTTTGTGAATTCAGTTGGTTGTGTTCTCTGATACAATTCCATGGGGCTACAGTCAATCTGGCTTTAACCCACTTTCGCAGTGAGGCATTCATGTGCTTGTTTGTTTTGTACGAGCAGCTAGTAGTTTTCACTATCATTAAATATGCTCCAGATGAAAGTTGCAGTCCCTTCTTCCACAGGATCGATTCCCCTGTTGCCTTCAGAGCTGTGTAACATCAAAAAGAGACACTCGCAAAGTTCTGGTGACTTTTACATGTCCAACCAAAATGTCACATTGTTGGAGCTCTCCTGCTGTGAAAAACTGGCAAATTTCAACACTCCAGCAAACCATTGAAAAGTGCTCCTGTAGACAATATGCTGCTGAGTAAGCAAAGTCTGTCTACAATGAGTCATGCACCTTCCAGGGTCATGTAGGTGAGATAACTTTGTTTCTAGTCATCCTAACCCCTCTAAGTATTGAAACAGAGGTGGATCCTTAACACTTCCTTAGCACTGGTGTTTTGTCGTATTTTTGTCCCTTGCCTCCTTGCAGAAGGCAGGAGGGACAAACAACAGGATTATTAAGACTCAGCCTCATTGAGCAAATAAACTCGCAACTCGTTTCACTGTTCTTTTCATTGACAGTGCTTTAGCTTCCTACCTATTTGATGTTCAAGGAACAGCAGTGTGAGAAGGCTTTTTACTACAGCCCAAGTTAAAAACAGGTCAGTAACTTTGGAAGCTTATGCAACATAAGCCAGTATCAGAGCTGAAGTTTTATTGAGGAATAGAGTTGATATTCTCTCCTAAAACGGAAAGAATGCTGACAAAATCTGATCTAACCTCTTTCTATAGGCTACTTAGCATCTGCCTCTTTCATGTAGAATTCCTAAGAGTTTATTTTCTTTTATAAAAGCTGAAAAAAAATCCCCTTAAGCATTTGTGTTATACAACGTGCACACATTACATATTAGAAAGAAGCTTCAAAGGATTTTTAATATGTAATTTTCATATGTTTAAAACCAACATAAGTTTAAAAGCACTTACAATTTCAAGAGAAAACCAGAACCAATACATTAATAATTTGTTTTAATACTTGACTAGAAAGGGCATACAGCACATTAGTATTTTGATGCACTGCAACCATACTGATGAAAAAATACATTCATTGTGTTGCTTTTGAGATTAGAAAAATGTGCTAGATACCATATCTTATCAGCATGGCAATGGCTGATCACAATGCACCACTGAAGCAATTCTTTTCACTGGAAGCTATCACAGGCATATTTACAAGAAAACCTGCAAAATATAACTCTGATGTCTGTAAATGTCACAGAAGACGATGTGAAGCAATCACATCTAAATATGTAACTCGTAATGGTATGGGATGGTATGAAACACTGCCAGTTGTGGTCTGCATTTGTTTCTGGAAGAACATTACACCAATGTTCCCTTAGCTGCCGACATCACAAAACTACTACTGACAGGGCATAGGGTTTTTCACCTTTTCAGTTCTCTGAGCCATGTTTATTATAGGACTGCAGCTATTTTATTCTTGCAGCTATAACCAGACAGTTCCCACACGGTCTAAATTACAGAGCCCAGTAGGCTCAGTAACTCAGGCTCAGGTTAGCCCAGTTTGCCTAAATGAAGCTCAGACACTACAGGGACCGTTGCCCCTGGTTCCCTCTGCAATAATCAATTAAGAGAGAAGTACTCTCTGGAAAGCAAGTCACATAATATTTAAGTATGCCTTTCTGAGTGACTGACTGACCATAACCTTTTGAATCTGGAGTTCAGACAGACATGCTTTAGAAGAGAGAGGAAAGCTCATCAGTGACCGGATTTCCTGGACTTCTGGCTTTGCTACTTCTACAGAAGATAAACAAAAACTCGTAATGTTTTGTTAATGATGTTTAAAGATCTGACAGAGATCAGTGAGCTATAAAAAGTAAAATGAACAATGAAATTACATTCTCAGACTATGTTTATGTATCACTTTCAAGGATCAGCCTATTCCAAACATCTCTTTCTGCTGCTACTAACTTATGGCGAGCTATCGGCAACTGGACCTGAATTCGAGCCTCTTGGTTCTAGGGAGGTAAAATTTAATCAAAGGAATGTATTTTAAACAAGCCCACAAAACAAACAATAAAAAGGCATATGTTGAAAAGAAAATCCAGGTTAAATAAACATGGGCAACATATTTTCATTATGTAAACACACTGAGTTTGAAACAAAGCAAACTCAAACATTTTTAAAAAGCCAAATGTGTTCTCCGATGAGAAGGTAATTTGGGATTTTCACAAAGTTAAAAACACACAGACATCTGAGCCACAAAGTTTACTGGAACAGACTGTGCCATTGGCTTCTCATTTGAGATATGAGGAAGGTCTGACTGGTAACAGAAAGAAAACCATTCTATTTGAGAACCCGTGGTGTACATGGGACTATCCAGAAGAAAAGGGGAGACAGAGGCACAGTTCTTCATCAGGGCTGAATGAATTACAATGCTGAAGAATTCAAATAAATTTTTTCCCTCTCAAAAAGATCACATGAAATGTGCTTGGACTCAGCTTTCCTATTAACAGAAGGGCATTTTGCAACTAAGTGAATCCTGTTATTATTTATCTTAATTTTCCTGGAGCATCTTCTAATAAAATCTCTACCAAAATCTGTATAAAAATCTATAAAGTTAAAAATTTTTTTTTCACTATTGCTCTTATTCTATAATCTATCTTTTCTAAATTCAGTGATTTGCTTTTTTCATCATAAATTTGGTTTGCTAGCTCTGTGGTTAGCTGATACACTTTTTGGCAGGAAGTTACTGAAGTGTCATTAAATACTGAGGCTTGTAACACTTTGCATTGATATTAAAATGACCTTTTTAACAAACCAAAAGGATATGTCTCCTTTTATTAAAGTATGTTATATTTTGATTATGATTGACATGATCCCTGAATGTTAATCAGGGATGTAAATCAAGAATTTTGGCTCCAAGGGATAGATAAGGCAGACTAAAAAAACAAGACTTCAAACTGAAGGTTCACTTATTAATTTTATACCCAACAGCATCTGTGCTAGAAACATGGTAAAAAACCCCATCTAGATATAAATGCTGTAGAAAAAACTGAGACATACATCCAATTTTTTTAAATAGACACCCCTCTTCACGAGTCAAAAGTCTGTGTCCTGATCTGAGGCACATTTTAAGTGTATGAATCATCTGATCATGCCCATCTTAAAAGTTCATCACATGAGGAGTTCTCTGAATTGGTATATTCATAATAAAACTGGCTAATGGTTCTCTGTGTTAATTGTAGTAAGGTTGTTTTAGTTACAAAGGCTTAAAGATATAAGTAAGACAAAGAAATGTTCCACTTCTTACTTGTAATACCAGGGGATTGGATTGCTTGACCCAGGAGGAGTCTCTTAATCATACAAAATAATTTCTTTCTGTATTTCAGTTTTTTTGCTGAAGACACAACACAGTGACTAACAAACTAAGGTATATATACACTGATGGTTAATAGGCTTTGACAGAAATATTTATAATCAAATATATCTTATAAGGAGTAAATTAATTTTCCTTTAATTTTCACCGAGGATTATCAGATTTCTCCTAGAAACAATGCAGTTTCAGTTTTATTTATCCTGAATATGAACATTAGTATTTAAAAAAAAAAAAACAGAAAAAACATCACATCAATTACCAGAAGAAAGGGAAATTGGTGGGTTTGGTCAGCTTCCACTTAGGAGATTTGGGCTATACCTATTTTCATTAGCAAACCTGAGAAAAATCCACATTTTCGGCTGTATATGTAGTAAAGCACCGACCTGGAGTGGGTGTCTCTTTTAATTTGCACTTAAATGGAGTGTCTCTTTTAGCATGTGCATTTCTCAACTAAAGCAAAGTCTTTTGGACAGGACACAAAGACAAAGACTGTACTCTACAAACCTTCACAAATTCTTTTCATAACGTATAGTAGTATTTCACAAAATTGTGCTCCTGAATGAGTAATCTCTGTAAGCTGTGGTAGGGGAATACTGTAACTTGCAGAGTGGAGCATTGGGATCCACTTACAAGCTTCCATTGAAATAGTAATATGAAACTGTTTTTCCTACTCGTGATTACAACCTGAATCTGCTTTTAGCCCTCAAAGGTATGATCACCAGACAGTAACAAAATATTAGCAGAATAGTATTTGGGGCCTAATGTAATGACCTCACTGTGTTCCTTAATCAGGAAATCTAAGATTACCTGCAGATTGTCTAAGATGATGCGGAGTGACTGAACTTGGCGCCGAACTGCTCCAGAGAACCTTTCATAAGCTGATGCATCATATTCACTCATCTGAATCTCTCTCAATCTAAAGCAAAGAACAGGGAGCTAAGAACAGTTTAGGAAACAAGCGTATCTTACATTGACTTAGGTAAACTAACAGTTTATGTACTTGATAACAGGGAAATTCAGACGGCAACAAGCACACAGAAGAGACAAACCAAAGAAGTGGCAGCTGCTCTTGTGATTTTTTGACAAGGCAGGTGTTCACCGATGTCCACAGGGACTGAATCACATTAAAACTTATTAAAGTTACTAATCCTTTCACTCTCTCCTAATCTGCTTTAAAGTTTGAGAAGTAAAGCAGATGTTCTGAAAACTCCAATTGAATTGAAAAGGTTTTATTGGCTCAGGTGTTGCTATCTGTTCATAACATGAGTGTCTATTCATTACTTCACTGCCAGGGCATTTTAAACATATCCTGATTCATGAGTTAACACAAAGGTTAAGTAAAGACACACTTATAAAACCTGTCTTTGAAGACCTGCAAATAGTAACTGTCTCAAATACTTATCTTTCTGCTTCATAAATTGAAGAAACCTTGAAAAAAAAAAAGAGTTTTAAATGAACATTAACAAAAATGTGCTCTCCCACAAAGGAAATGAGTCATGTCACCGAACACTATCCTGTCCAGAGGCCTAACAGAGAGCACAACATCTGCACTGTGAAACCAGATACATGCCTCTTCTCTAAGTTGTGCCCATTTCAAGTACCGTATCATTCTTCTTAACATTGTAGATAAGCAAATACTCTTTAACTGGTGAAATTCACAATTGCAATGTAATTATGGAGGTTCAGCTGTGAAGAAGGAATAAGAGGACAGGTGGATATGCTAGAAGTGTGCCCTGTTCAGTATTTCCCATGACCCAACCTCATGTACCAAGGCAGCAGTTCTGTATCTGGCCACTCTACCATTCAGCATGGGGCTGGCATCAGTCCTGAGCTAAAAGATACTGGTCTATCTGTGCCCAGCTGATTTCAAACAAGAACTTCATAACAGCATAATATCACTTACAGTGTTTTGAATATATTGGGGTTTTGAATATATTGGGGTTTAACTATAAACAAAAATGTGTTTTTATTTATAGTTAAAACCCAATATATGCAAAACCTCAAATATTCAAAACAGTATAAGTGACATAAAAAGTATGTTTAGGCTAATTACATTTCCAATGACAAATTTTTTTAATACTATCCCAAGTTACTTGCCTGGAACATAAAGTATATATGGAAACTGCTGTTTAGACTAGCTCTTCAACAATAAAATTAAAATCAAATATCAAATCTTTGTAGCCTTTAGTATGATTATGTCTTTTTCCATTTGAAATTTTGTATAGTCATTATAGCCAATTATTATTCATTAGAGGCAGGAAAAGGTGACTTTCAGGGCTATGCACTTAATTTCATGGATCCTGACATCAGAGTTCAGTATCTTCAAATCTATGAAGAAAACATTTTTTTCAAACAAAAATAACCTCACATGCAGTTTTACTTCATTGACTCTACATCAATCCACAGTGAAAGCTCGTACAGAAAAATAACATGAAAAATACCGCATCTGAATAGATTAGCAGTTGCTAATTTCATTCCAGTCAAATAGGGCAATTTAAAATGTTTACCAGAAGAAACACTATCTAGGCAGGAAAGTAATCAATAACTTTCATATGAAAATTCTCCCTTCCAGATAATTCTGTATAAACAAAGCATTGAAATCTGTAGTTTCCCTTATTTTTTTCATCAGCCTGAGAACTCCAACCTCCCTGTTCTTAACTTTTATCTGTTAGTTCCCATAACTATCCAAGTGGTACAAAACAATAATCCAAGTCAAATGTGGTTTCATGATAGGCTGCATTTACAGCTGGCACATGCCAGCTCACTGAGTTTTGGCAGGACATAAATCGTTACCTCATGTACAGATACTCTGATTTTACAGGACACAGCTGGACCGTTCCCACAAACTCCCCTAATGCAAATTTGCTAAATCACCACACAGGTAGGTAGAAACTCATCAAAGCATGCCATGTGTGTGTATGTAAAAGTGCCTGCTGAGGCTTAATAGTTCAAATCATCTCAACTTCTGGCTACAGACCTTTCAAACAAAAGAAATTTACTTGCAATGGTCCATTTTGAAAGACATTTGTTAGGTGATGAATTCCTAACGACATACAATCTGGATTCATCATAATTCAAAGAAATTTTTATATGGTTTATCCCTTTATAAAAAGATAAATATTGATATCACTCTTCTTATCCACCTAGTTGTGTTTTACTTTACCAAGTCACATATTCATTTTAACAGTGTAGCTTGATTCAATAAAGCATTCTACACATCTTGTCTAGAACAGCTAAACATGTGCTGGTAAACTCTGTTAAATGATAATGAACAGGGTAATGTAGCTAATAAACACAGCGAAGAAAGAAAATTCTTTTTAGCCATCTTCTTCAAATTCTTCAGGGAAATGGAAAGGAAAATAAAGACTTTCGCACTACCTCTGTTTAAAGGCCTTTTCAGCCATCTCTCGAGCAGCCCTCTTCACCTCCTCCGGAACAGCATCCTTTTCAGCTTGAGATATTTGGTAAACCCTGTGGCCAGCATCCAGTCGATATGGCCCACCTTTGCCACCTAACCCAGCAGTGTCTCTCCCACCTAACATTGTGGAGATAAAAAATAATTAAGAATATGCATTTCATAAGAAATAAGAACACGTTTTCTTTAAAGTTTCCATTGTTATATCTACTGATGTTCCAAAAATGTTGCCAACAATCCCTAGTATAAATATTCATTGCCAAATATTTTCCAAGCGAAACACCTATCACGGTAAAGACGAACTCCCATGGAATACTCGTGTTAATAGTCCCTTGAGACCAGATTCATAATGGTTTCTATCTTGTACAAAGGGGGCCACAAAACATACAAATCTTGTACGTCTCCTCAAAGCTCATGGTCCTTAAAGCCATTCATCCAGACTCTGTCTTCTCTCTAGAATTTGATGGTTTATACCGTTTCCAAACCACTCTATCTAGTGATCACTATTACACTCTTTGAGAATTAGGACGCACTTTCTGTGTACTTCTTGTTTACACTACCTAAATTGCTGCAGTTACAGGAACATCTAAGAGGATGGCAAACGGCTCAGCCTAGTTTTTGTGGCTTCAAGCTTCTAGTTCTGTGTGTGGCCGACAAAAAGAAACAACAAAATATAATTGAAGAAGAGATCTGGTGTATACAGGTTACGTTAGACACTGCAAATATTTCTTTTCACTGGCAATAAAGCAACCCTGTATTGGATGAAATAGCTCTAGGTAGAGGATGGCTTTATAAAACTGTTACTGACAAGCACAGCATCTCTCTTAGACATCTGTCAATGATGCATTAAAAAAAACCAAAACAAAAAGCAACAAACCTGTTCCACCAGCCCATGTATTTCCACCAACATGTGGCATGTTGTCTGGATCCACTTTCCCATGTTTGGGGGAACTGACATCCAAACCACTGTCCCTCTGAATGGTTATCTGCAAAATGGAGAAACAGATCTGTAAATCCCTCTTATAGCAAAGAAAAGGCTCTCACGATCTAGTAATAGCATACTAGGTGTGCTGAAGAGCTATAGGACCAGCATTAACTCAATAAATCCAACATTCCACCTGATGAGGACAACAGAATAAAGCAGAGTAAAACAGGGCTTCTGAGTGGCATGTTAGACTACTAAGACTACTGCCACATCTGAACCACTTGGTGCATTCAGATGACATCCATGCTGGAAAAGTGCTTCCTGATAACTGCCCAACACAATTCAAAATCCCCCTGTAGACAGAATCACCTGCAGTTTGAACACTTCTTGGAGTATTGTATATCCATGGTACTGTCCATCCTTTTACACATTTCATGCGCACCCAATTGTAGTTTCACATTCATTACTGATGGGTAGATAGATCTTCCTTTTGTGAACAGGGACTAAAGAAACGATGTGCTCTTCTCTGAGATTCGTTCAAATGACACACTCATGCAACCCTTACCTTCCCCACCTTGACCACAAAAGCCTGCTGTGGTGGGTTTTCTAGGCCTGTCTGCTGATGGCACTTTTGCCATTGATTCATGGCACAGCTGAACACCCAACAGCTGTCAGATGGTCGGAGTTGAGTCACTCCAGGCTGGGGCTGGATTTAAATGGGTGACTGAAGGTAAAAATACTCCTTCCCGTTATGAATTCTGAGTCATGCAGTGAATCAATGACTCATGTGTAAACCGCCCTTCAGTTACTAATCTTCTATAATTTAACGCCACTTTATTTTTTTTAAATGAAATGACTGAGATGGAAAATTAATGTCTTTAACCACTAGAAATTAACTTTCTTCTCATCTACCACAATACATTTAATTCTCCAATGAATTTATGTGTCCCAATAAATATGATTTATTGCCTCCTCAGAAGTTTACTGGCATTTTCAGGGTTTTCACTGAAGTACAGTTTAATCCTTGAATTCACTGTCTTGCAGAATCAACTCCGTGCTGACATGAATTCCATACATGTTTTTGAACTCAAAACATGTCCTCTAACAACAGTGTCTTGGCAGCTATTCAAAACACCAATTTCTTTTCCTTTATAGAATTTATATCAATCCAAAGATACATACAATACATCCTCTGTAAACCATGTCATTAGTGTAAAATCAAGCTCTAATCTGAAAAATTACATTCATTTAACATTTGCATAGGAAGAAAGACACTTAACCACAACAGCATGTTACCCTTAGGGTTACCATACACTTTTTTAGTTTAAGAGATTTCCTCCAAAATAAACCATTCTTTTTTGTATAACTGGTAGATTTAAAAACTATCAGGAACACAGCTCGAAAATCACTGAGCCTGGTTTAATGTAAAGTCATAAAACCAAAAGGGTAGTGTCAGCCTCATGGATCAAAACAAAATACTATACTTTAATGAGAAACAATAAAGTACTGCAAAAATTTTACATGTTCATGCTTCTGGGTTCTTTATACATAACCAGTGATGCAAATGTAATATTCTATTTTTGTCAAGTTTTTCCACTGAAAAATTTCAGTAAACATTTTGAAATACAACCACTGCTTAAATCTCAAGTGAGAAGTTCTGTAGCAAATAGAGCTTTACCGCTCATATGTCTTCCTCACACAGAAGCTGTTCACAAATATTTCTAGCACACATGCAGTCAACAAGTTTCTAATATAAACCTATTTTACAACACCTGGTTAAAGCAGCTATTTGTAACTTTGAAATGGCATATGGTTAATAGAAAATATTTTATTTTATAATGATTTTTTGCTTTCTGTTCTTAAAGGGACAGTAGATCCAACATTCATTTCTGTTAAAACTTTAAAGAAAATTACCTGAGGAAAAAAGGAACAAGGGGTGAAATCTCATAGCTTAAGAATGTGACCTCTTCACTATTTTTTTAATATATAGTTAATAGGCTACTGGATAAAAGAATTGTAAATTTAATGATACTAGAATGAACAACACCAGCAGATGTTAAATGTCTGTGCATTGCAGCAGTTTCATTAATTTTCTTATCTTTTAAGTATCATTTATGTAGGCAAAAGGTAGAATTTTGGTAACTCTGAATACTTCATCAACCATATTTTATTAGCACTGGTTTGCTGGGGTAATTATTTTTTAAATATACCATATACTTCGAAACTGCATTCAATTAGCACACTAGAATCCTTTGAAGAAAATCTTCTGGATGTACTTTCCTTGTTTTCCTTTGAGCTGTTAGATAATTCCCTTAGTGACTTATTAGGCTTTTCTCCTTCCCATCCCTGTCTCCATGGAAGTGTTTTAAGGCGATTTTACAACCAACAAGTTTTCTCTTCTCTGAAAGTGCCTCTATAAACTAAAAGTTAGATTAGCAAATATCTGTATTAGAATTGAAGATATATTTTAGATAATCAGCAAATCACTGGGTCTTGACATGAAATCAGAGGGAGGATGAGGAAAAAACTGAAGAGATAAATTTCTGGACAATGATACGTTCTTCAGTAAAGAAATGGAAGAGCCATAGATAAGTCATCCCTCTGAGAACTGGAGGAATTTCTGGTATTAGAAACTATTAGAAAGGTAGATTTAAGGGGTAGGATCCAGAACTGGAAGGAATATGAACCTGAGAAAATGAACAGCAGTCAGTGGAAAAAATCTAGTTTGTCTTGCTTGAGAACGAAGATAAGAAAAACAGATACTAAAAGTAGAGAAATGGCTCAAACAAAACTAAAATCCACAATAATTTTTCCAAGCTTGTCTGATTGGACTTCCTAAAAAGAATTTTCTCTTACTGTTATGATGGATACTTTTTAAAGATATAATTTTCTTGCTCAAATGTTGACCTGTTCCCTCTTGAGTATTTTCTGTTTGAATCTACTGCAAAACTTCCGTGTACTTTGTTTCTTTCAATGAAAGTTTTGATTAAGAATCTCTTCTTGAGGGAAATCTGTGCTCTTCCTAGCTATACATGCACTGAAAGGCACTATTCATTACTGCATCACTGTGCAGATCCCATACTGCCTGGTGTGCATATCACAGCTTTGTGAAACAACACACAAATTCAGTCTAGTAGCCTTGGGCTCCAGCTGTGAGGCACAGGTCAAGGTAGAATAGCTGGAAAAACTGTGAACTTTTTGTTTTGAAACTTCCTTTTGATTTCCAAAATAACCACTATTTCCAAAACGCTCATGGTGCACATGTTTCAACGGTATATTATCTAAACTTGTTTATGCATATTGATTCACAATCAGATCATGAAAGCACTTTTCCATTCCCTGTTCAGGTAGGCTTTTCTTCAAAGTGTTCATCATACAAGAAGCAGAACTGCCATCCTCTCCTGGGATACATGATTCTTATTTTATTCTCTATAGGGTCCAAATATTCAGTAATCATCAGCGATCTTAGTCCCTGCTTTCAAACACTTTTTTTCTCTTATTTTCTTTGACCATACGATACTCTTAGACCATTATAGCAATAGGTAATGGGTACATTCAGAAGGACCTTGTGGCAGAGGCTCTGTATGTCTTCCAAAGTCAGTGAGACAAACAAAAATTTTGTGCGAGAAGAATATGAAGACTGCAGGTCAGAAAGATACCCAAGGAATGTTCTTTTCTGAAGGGGCAATGGTATGAAAGAAGTGCTTATGAAAATAATAAATGAAGAAAAAACAATAAATAACAAGACTTGTTAATGCTTTGTCTGAATTTTCTTGTCCCACATCTTACACATCCATTCCATTCTTACAGCAAGGGCAGCCAGGAAGGGATAGAACTAATAGAACTGAACACTCATTTTACATTCAGTGAGAGATCCACAGCATTTGAACAACTTGTTCCATATCAGTTCCTACTGAGATACACAAATGTATACCAAAATGGTTTTACATGGCTACACTTCTTTTTGCTTTTTTCCCAGCAACACTGACATTCTAAGAGTGAACCAAGTAAGAGAAATTTATAAACATGTATTCATTTGGAAACTAAATGATCTTATTATCCTTCATATAGTAATGTAAAAAAGAGGCTCAAAGAAGCCAGTTGCGTGATTTACTGCACTCAACAACACAGTGAAACCGGGTTTTTCTCATCTATGTTTATTTATGCCAAGCAGCTACTAAACTACAGCCAATCTGTAATAGTGGCCACTGTGAAGATGAGTCAAAGGCTGGTAGTTTTGCCTAGACTTCAGCTGATCAGACAAACTATGGTACATTGGGTACTAAACAAATCTTAGCTATGTTTGGAAGTGGATCTAGAACCACATTCATGTCACTTATGTGAATGTGGGATTGAATTCTATTGATTTCTGATGTGAAACAATCTTATTTAATAAAATTAAACTCTGGAGAGTAAGAGAGTACTGGCATACTTTTGGTACTTTTATAATCACTCAGTAAGGGGCAGAAGCTGAATTTGTTGAGGACCACACAGCTAACCCAGATATACTGTGCATTGGTCCACAGTCACAACTATGGGAAGAAACTGTCACAACTATGGGAAGAAAAGAGCTTGCATTAACCCATAACAAATAATCTATAACAAAAGCATGGGAATTTGGAGAGGGATGCTGTACTCTATTATTAAAATTATTTATGTCCCACACAGCCCTGTATTTCATTCTAAAATATGAGTTATTTTTACATTACAGTACTTCCCTTTTGAGTTCAGAATGAATTTTCTTCTAATGTATTGCAAACAAATCGCTGTGGCCCTATGAGTAAAACTGACCAAAAGCATTATCAAATTTAGCTTCAGCTGATTTTGTACAGGTGACCTTAATGATATTTTAGCATCCAGTAATCTCAATCTTACATTGCAATGAAACTGAGAATAAAAAAAAAATCTTTAAAAAGAAGTTTCACCACGTCAAAGGCAATCCCAAGTAGCACAACTGTACATTTCTGTATCTTAACAAGTATTATTCAAAGTACATCTGGCTATTGAATGCATATTAATAGTTCTATTATTAACAAGTTCATAATAGTACTGAATTTAATGAGCAAAAGACACTTAGAAAAGTCAACTGAAATAAACATTTCAGTATATCTATTACTCAATTATTCATGTTTCAGAGTATTGACAACATTCCTCCATGCATTTTTAAGCCCATACATAAGCTTACTCTTCAAGTCTGTTACAAGAAACTAAAGACTAAAATTCCTCAAGTTATCTGTACTCTTGAGACAGGAAAAGAGAGAGGGAATTCATCTCCTCCTGTTTTGTCCCCCTTGAAATTTTCTTTATTCCTGGGAGGTTCATGCAGGAGATCTAACCAACAGCTCTCACTGTTGTAGATGTCCAAAGCTCCATTACAGTTGTGTAAAAAGCTGACTCTCTGAAACTTGTTTTAAGAAGAACATGTACTTAGACTTAACCACTGGCAGAAAGAGAACTCATGGTTACAGGCTAAGAAATATCATTTAGAATTTGTAAGCAGAAGTCAGGTGAGCTTGAAAATATTTCTAGCTTTGAACAGAAAAGTAATCAAGAAGTGAGAGCTTCCAGTAAAATGTGAAGGACTTTATCCTTAATGCCAATTAGGATGTGACTGGGACGCAAATAACCTTTTTGGTCATGGATATTCCTGTCATCCTGCCCTGTAGCTGACAGGTCTCTGTTCACCCCTGCAAACTAAACTGGCTAGAGAGTAGATGGCCCTTTAATACAGCAGCTCACTTTTGTATTCTGATGCAGTAACTTCATTAAAATTCCTGAAGGGCGCAGGAGGTGTCAGGACCTCCCATTTAGGAGGCCCTGCCAGAAAAGCTCCTTTGTGGTGCTCACAGCAATGAAAGCAAGTTTCTGCCTCAGGACTGGCAAAGAAACTCTGGTTTCCAATGGGGGTGAGCTGGCTCATGTACGAGGGACAGACCTTTCACCTCTTAGTTTTAATTATCTTTGGTCCTGACAGCATGAACTCATATCTAATCCCCTTACATGAAACACAATGGTTATTTCAATACTCCAGATACAAAAAGTGGGGAAAACCAGAAAAAAGTACTCTGATCCCAGGCTACCATCCTGAGGTGTAAAGGGATGACATAATTATTTTTAAAAATGGACCATATTCCCATTCTTCAAACCTCCCCCAAACAAAGTATTTCTTATCCTTTGGGGAATGTTTAAGCAGAACTGGGCATTCCTTACAGGCTTTTACATCTTCAGAATATAAATAAATGGAATTACTCCTTGTTACGTGTGTGACAAGGAACCAATCACTCTACTAAGCCCTTTTAAGCATTCAGTGGATGATTCCACATAGAACAAATTTGCTAAAGCTGCAACCAGCATGATTTCATGTGTCAGAACTTAATCAATACATACAAATTATACAAGCAAACAGGGTCACAGCTGCAGTATTTACAGCTGTAGGCAGTATTTATGTAGGAAAATCTTTAAAAAGAAAATATTAAGGTATCAAAACATTATTTTCACAAGCACTTATTCTAGTGCATTATTGGTTGCTTCTTCCTGTTGATCAGAAGAAAATAGGAAGAAGAATGTGTGCACTAAGATTTGAGGTAGAATACTATTCACATGATTCAGGTGCAATGCAAATTAAGGAGGTGTGCACTAGATTAATTACTTGCATGATTAGACAATCCTGGAAAGTAGGCAGATGCAGGCATGATCTAGGCTGGTAAGATCCCATTCTTCATTTACTCTTTTTATCATAAGGGAAACAACCCTTTTAAGATCCAAACTAGAAGATATCCACTCTTATCCTAACATACCTGAGACGTGGAAGGAAAGAATTAAGCTGCTATTTTGCCTTTTCATTAACATGAAATATATTAAACCGGGTAGTATATAATCAATGAAGAATATGGGTTACTTTCCATACAAGGCAATAAATTGTTTTTGAAAAACATTAACTATATGAATATAAACCTACTAGAAAGATTATAATGTTAAAACATCTATGTTTTCTTAAATAATTTCCTTTTTTTTTAGTGCTGTGGACAAAGATTGGGAATGTATCAGAAGATCATTGAAGGAAAAGAAGGGAAAACATCCTAGATTTTTGTCTTACAGGTGATTTGGGAGGTATTAATGTCTTCATCAAAATCAGTGAAAAAACCTGTTATCACTCGCATACTTTATTATGAAAAAAATTGACTTTGACTGTAACAAAACATGACTATTCTCCAGCTAAAAAATGCATTAAGTAATCCATCCCATGGTGGCACGAAGGATTAGGAAATGTATTCAACAGAATGCAGAATGTATTTCAGTAGAGAGGCAAAAGACTGATTTTTTTCCTGAAAAAAATATTATTTCCCCACTCCTCCAACCTTAAACCCACAGTATTACCCTAGGCTGCATTTAACCGCTCACAAGAACATACTTTCCTCCAACACATTTTTTATCAGCAGCATGAATATGTGCATTACATCCTCAAAGAGCATATAAAAGTTCCACACCAGGCAAATCAAAGGCTAATTTGCCTGTTCTGTGGTGGTTTTACAATCTACTATAAACTGGTTCTACTAAAGACAGAAGGAAAACATTTTATAATTCACTTATACAAACTAGTGAGCGAAAGGCATAAACAGGCAAAAAAAAATCTAATGGCTTCTATTATGTTCACTTGTAGCATATCATGTACAGCTTTTTTTCTATGTACTAAAAATTAATAGCATAATTTCAATTCACATCAACAGCATAAAACGGAGCCCACAAGTAATTTTTCCACAGAAAAGAATATTCGATCTTAGACAATAAAAATGCATGAAATACATTCTGTTTCTGCAATTGTATCCTGAAATACAAAAAACATTTGTTGCATTGCAGTATAAAACTTTTAATATGTTTTCTTCCTCCATGTGGCTTCCTTTTGATTCTCTATCTTGTCTGTAAAATTTTGCAAGAGTCCAAAGTGAACTAATGAAGCTTCACGAATTATCTGACTCCTGCAAACATTACTTTCTAGAAGTAGCTTTTAAAATTCATACAGGCATTAAGCTTCTATCTTGAATAGCTACACTATTGAAAGCATCACAACTTTGATGGAATTTTAGGAAAGTGAATCTGGGTCGGGAAAGAGGTGGAGATCTGGAGTGAAACTTATAAAAAGGCGTATCTGGCTTGCAAACAAAGTTTATATACACCAGCTAAAAAACCCATACCACTGTGTAAAATGCAGTCATTGCTGTTGTGGGTCCTCATTTGATCTAAATGCTGTCACTCTAAGAACTAACTTGGAAACTCTGCACAGTAGATACATTATTTTTCCAAAGTATATGCATCCTGTGACTTAAAAGCTGGATAAACTGAATAAAGTAATGAGACTATCATACATTTATTTTATCTAACAAATCTTCTGCTATGTTAACACCTGTGTAAATTCCATTTTCCTCTGTCATTATTTAAAATTCCTGAGTCAATTCTATTCAACTAAAAGATGTGAGGTCATCATCTTTTTAGTATGCTAATCCACTATGAGATGCCATCAGAACAGATAGAAAATGTCTAGCTTGGTTATTTATCATGACTACTATAACACCTCCTAACATCAATGAACTCAAAAAATACTGTGTTTGGTTGCTTCTACAGTACCATGAATAATCAACAGCTAGAAAGATGGGTTAAGTGGACACATGAAGTCAGTTTGGAATAACGCAGATGGAAAATAACAGGGTCAAAATAAAGTTGAACAAAATTACATGTGGAAGCAGAAAGCCTGATTTCTGTATACCTAGGACGATGTCAAACCTGTCCTTAAGAAGCAGAGGAAGAAGTTATTTAAGATCAACTATGTTGTTTTGTTTTCTAAAGGAAAGCCTCCTCCATTTAGCAGTACTGTAACGGATAAGATGATTTAAATTTTCCCTACATTTGTCCCTTCATTAATCAGGGAATAACTTTCATAAGGCAGAATTATTAGTATGCATTTGTCTCACTGGGACAGCAGGATTTCAGTGGTTTTAGGAGCTCCAGCCTTTATGTCAGCAACATGCACTGCTGCAGTTTCTGAGATCTGAAAGAGGGTGTTAAGGTGATTATATTTTCTCCCATGAGAACTTTGGGTTTTTATAGTAAGGTCAGAAGAAGAAAGAGGAACTTTGTGCTGGATCAGCCTTCTCTAACAGAAAGCTAAGGTTATTTCCCTCCTGCTCTTTGTCAGTCTGCTCTAATTAGACTGGAAGATCTTTAGCAAAGAGAACATTTTAGACATGTTTGTACAGTGCTTCAAACAAGGGCCTCACTTAGGCTGAGGACAGTTATACTAGAAAAAGTATCTAACAGAGGACCAGTGATCTTTTTCTGAGTTGCTTTACCCAGTAAATACTTTTAGAGATACAAACTTACTGAGCTCTGTGTGTTTACGACTTTTTAGTCTCATGCTTCCCCACACTCAGATGCCTTCCTCCAAGGGGTAGTATACAGCTGCTACTCCTCACTTTGATAAAATGTGTAATGTGGTCCAGGAAGAGGTCATAGACCTAAACTGTGTATTTGGGGCTCACAGATCTCAGAACTGCAAGTGCTATCGCACTACACCTTGCAATCCACTTATTGACTACATAACTCCATAATCTGTAGCATTTCAAGATTATCAGGATCTCATGCAGGACTGCAGAAGGTCATCATATGGTTATTCCAAACTTACAAAACTCTCCATTGCTTATATTTTTCATAATTTATGGGGTTTGCACCGACAGTATTTAAGAGCTGACGGAAATCACTGTTATTAGCCCACCGATGCCCTCATGTGGTTAGAAAAACTGCTTGGTCTAAAGTAGAAAACAGAAAACAGGGGTGGTGGGGAGAAGGATCAGCTGCTCTTGCTAAAGTTCATGCTTTAGTCTTGAATCAAGAACTGCAGCTTTGTCCAGTTCAGTCTTAACATCAGGAAAAGGCTCGATTAAAATGTTATAAAGTAAAATGCTTTTTTAAAAAAAGGAAAATAAACAAGTTGGGATCACTGAAACTGCTGAATCAATTATTATTCAGATAAACATCCAACCTGAAAAAATAAATTTCATCAGGTGGCCTTACATTACTCTGAACTTTCAAGTCCAGCTTCAGAAAATCAAAAGAAAAAAACAGGTGCATTCAATAAAACAAAAAATATTAATTCACTTAAGGGGTGAGTACTTTGTGTAGAGTTCTACATGATTAGTTCCATGGAATACAAGTGGAATAAATGAGACTATCCAAGGAAGGGAATAAGACAATCATTACCCAAGCTGACTCCAGTTCTTGCCCTTTATGAAATGCAGTCCCTGAGGGAGTAGATACCTCCCAAGTTATGATGATCTCTTGAGGTAATTCTAATTCAAGAGAGCCAATGTCCAGGTATGACTGTTGGAGAAAAAAATGAATGTGTGTGTGCATACACATATACATACATATGTATCTGTGTGGGAATATACATTTATACACACACAATTACATATGCACATCTCCCCACCTAGTTTAACATGACTGCTTCTTTTAACTTCAACCATAAATGTGACATTTTTGGCATTATGATTACTTCAGAAATGTACTCAACTTTGACTCCAGATCAACACAAGCTTTACCTAAGTATAAGTAGGATAAGAACATATTTGAAATATATTTCTAATTATGGACCTGGCATCCCATAATAGCTACTTAGCATTTGCCTTTGCCCTAATCAGATCTAAAGGTTAACTGATGGATTGCAGAAGAAAGTCTAAATGGTGGGAATTCCTACTGTGTGCTGCTGAACCCATGAAAATGATGTTTTTAGCAAAAAGTGCTAAAAAGTGCTATCATCATGGGTGATTTGAGCAGTTATAACATGAAAAAACTATTGGTGATGAGCACATACACATTGTTCTTTTACATTACTAACATGAACCACATGTTCATATCTTCTAGCTGTTCACAGGACAAGGGATAATTTACATGTTCTGTTATAACTTTTGAGTGCTGCTATAAGACCATGAAGGCAGCCATTTAAATCTGAGAAAAAATTTCTTGAGTTTTGCTAAATATGCCTATACTCAGCCAACCATGTTTCAGCCTTAAGCAATCTAGAGTTGATATTTGTTTCATTAGGTGGCTGGGCTGCATTTATATGCTTTTCCCCCCCCCAGATTAAGGTATGTTCATACTGACTGCAGCATTCAAGGACTTTCAAGCTATTTAACTGGGTAACACAAAGAATGTTAATATGGGTGTATAATGCATTTATCCCACTGACACTGCAATGTAGACATATAGCATGAACTTGAACAGGTGACCTGCCCTCTTGAAGTTTCAGTACCCACCTGTGGAAAGCAATGATAATGCTTACTTACCCCAGATGCTGCAATAACTGTATATTTATTTATATTTATATTTATTTCCCTTCTCCATTTAGCTAGTTAGTGATTCATGATTTGTGGAAACACTGTATCAGTAAAATGTTAACTAGTCCCAGCAGACACAAAAAGAACATGCACAACTGAGAAAAGGAATCACTATTTCAGATCCAAACATTCATTTTCGACAGAAAGCTATTCTTCCAGTTTCACGGGGCAGAAGATCAGGAATGAGAACTCCCAAAAACTTAATCTAAAGCCTGCCCTATTCTTACATACATTTTATTCATGTCTCCTTTTACAGCCAAGGCCTGAAATATATCCCAAATATATCCAAGTCATGTTCAGCTGTCCTCCTCTAGGACGTCTTCTAACAGATCTGGGACAGTACTGCATGAATGTTGTGAATTCAGTTTTGAGTCCAGATACATATTACCATAAACTAAGTGACAAAGATTTTGCAATCTTTGACCAAGTGCATTTTTATACACTCTCAGGTTTGAGTATGTCCTGGGACTTTGGAAAACAATGACATTCTGAGCATAACCTTTACAAGGCATAAAACGTTTTAGATAACACTGTACAGTGGGAGAACGTTAAGCAGAAGGACTACAGAAATAAATCTTTTTGCTAATAGTCACAGATAAATGCTTTACCATCTATTGAAATACCCCTAAATGATGCATCTTTTAATTATTTTTATCTAAATACTGCTCTTCATCTAAATGAGACATACCACTAAACAATGCTTACTGAAAAACAATATTCCAACTATGTCAGTATGTACTCAGAGTTTTTCTATTTCATTTCTATGAATAACAATTTGATAAAAAGTAACACAAATTTGTCCATGTCTGCTTATTGAAAAGAAACTTTTAGGGAAAGATTTTTAAAATAAATAATTTTTCAAATTCTTTTCAGATATTTGATAATGAACTGATCTTGTTTTCAGCAACACCAAACAGTGAAAAGGCTCGACAATTAGGCTAAAGTTCACAGCTTTTGAAATTACAGTATTTTGTTCAGAGTTTGTATTTTAGGCACACCAATTAAAAATGTCACTATAGTATTATTTCGAATTTGAAACTTCAATAAATTACGATTTCTGATGTGCCTGTATAAATGCAGACTTATGTAAGCACATACCATATTTTGATAAATTAATTTTGTAGTCTCAAGATTTCAGCAGTTTGAACTCCGCTGAGTATGTCAACAATATAAAACAAATGTTGACTATTTTGAAGACTGCCACAATATTAGATGAAGGGAGCCTAATTACTGATTATAAGTGGAACAGCTGTTTGTTTTCCTCTGTTTCACTACTTATGTATATCCAGCCTGTTTCTCAGAGCTAATGTGTGTGTTTGTGAAAGCAAAAATATATCCCTAGAAGAGAGTACCAATAGCTCCAACTGAAGCCTAGCTGAAGATTTGTTTCTAATTCTTTGAAATTTTATTTATATTGAAAGCCCTTGAATTTTTTTTCTCTAAAAAGTCAGGAAGATTCAAAGATATTCAGTGTGTTTCTGCAGAACAGTGGTTCCCAATCACCTAGACAGGTCTTGTGTTGGTCTAAGAACATCACCATGAAGGCGTAATAAGCTTTGTGATATGCATATATGACAGTTTTTTTGGGGTGGATGGGTGATATGTGGAATACTGACAATTTTCCTAAGTGAGTTTCCGCTATAAGATGATTGGGAATGATGGGTTTAGTCAAGGAATTAGAGATGCCTCATTAGACTCTAAGTTGCTTAACATGAATATGCACATGAAACATCTGCTCTGACCAATACATGGCTAATTTTTTAAAAAACAGGTATCAGAAAATATTTAGCTGCAGCATTCTTAGCAAAGTAATTGTGTCTAAAACAGGGCACACTGAAGTTCTTAATTGCTTAATTGCACAGGGAATCTAAATGAATATGTTTTCAAGCTAATGGGATCCTTTAATTTCCAGAAATGAAAGCCTTATTGAAATACTACTTTTATGTCTCAGTCCATTGAAAAATTAAGTAGGAAAGGTGAAGGCCTTCACATCCAATTAGTATAGAGTTTATACAGCAACTACATATATCTTATTGGAGGTTACATAAAATAAAAGACCTAATTTACTGCTTATTGCTCTGTAATGCCTTTGTAAACAAAGTTTCTTAGGTCTTATTATCTTTCCATTTGAAGCAAAGCAAAAAAAGTAAAGCAGAGAAACCGTAGTTAGTTATAATCATGCAGGTTTGAAGATCCCATAGGAGGCTTTGTTCCACCCCTTTAGCACAATCAAACAGTATACCATCTCTCTCAGGCAACCAGCAGTAGGACAAGAGGGCATGGGCTTAAGCTCTGCCAGGGGAGGTTTAGGTTGGATATCAGGAAGAAATTCCTCACAGAGAGAGTGGTCAGGCATTGGAATGGCCTGCCCAGGGAGGTGGTGGATTCTCTGACCCTGGAGGTTTTTATGGTGAGATTGGACTTGGCACTGAGTGCCATGATCTAGTGATCAAAGTGGGGTTGGATTAAGGGTTGGACTTGATCTCAGAGGTCTCTTCGAACCCAACTGATTCTATGATTCTATGATTTCAGTTCTGAGAAACACTAGTTTGAGCTCTGTACCCTGTGTTGACAGAGGAAAGAAGAAATATACCCTAGTAGAGAGGCAGGCTGTCAGTGGAGAGGAATTCTACATCAGATCTTGAAAACTGCTTTGTGATTGTGGGAAAACTTTTCTGTGTTCTTTAAAATGGTTACTTGACATTTCTAGGTAAATAACTTAAATTTTCTGATGACATGTACTTTCCAAGCCAGTATTCTCTAATAATTAGTTGACTATTATTGAAAGCAAAACTCTAACTGTTCCTGCTGGCACGTTTAATTTCCACTAGTTAACTTGATTGTCAGATGAAACTGGGCTGGTGTAAACCAACTATATCTGGCCATAAGATGGTGCTAGTGCTACTGCACTGGCAATAAAAATGGCACTGGTAAGGTGACAAGTGTCAAGCACAAATGTGCTACTGGGTAACAGTTTCCTTTTCTGATGACTTCTATGAATGGCATTTGCTGAGGTCCAGAAACAGGAACACATCAGCTCTTGCCCAAGTCTCTGCAACTGCAAAACATCTAGTAGAAAGAGAGCTAGGAGTGGGAAAAGCAAGTGAAAGAAGAGCTATGTTTTGGCCTAATACATCTCATTCTCACTTGAGATGCCAAGTAAACAAAACAAGAGAGACCTAATTTAGAATAGACTGATTCTATTTTCCCATTCTAATTTACTACGAAAGTGGTTTCAGAAAGTCATGGAACAGAAATAACTGCAGTAGTAGACAGAGAACCTCCTAGCCGTGGCAGACAGTATCTGCCTAAATGAAGTGGAGAAATCCTCCTAAAGCACACACTAGTTCTTTGAAGTAAAGTGATACCTTCTCCAATCACTAACAAAAATTAAATATGCAATTGAACAGTTGCAATGATGATCATACATATTAGCCAGTACATTAACACTTATACATACATAAATATATGCACACATATGTATATGCGGTGTGTTTTCAGCATCTACCTAAACACTCCACATGAGAAAAGAGCTCTGTGAAGATCCTTGCAACTTTTCAGCTGGGAGAATTATCAAAACTAGCCAAAGGCTCTACTGTGAACTCAAGGCACTTTTCACCCATGTTTCAAGTTTCTTTTTCAAAGTAAAATCACAGTATTTTTTTCCAAGCATTTGAACACTAGAAAAGCATATCCTTTGCTTAAAAATTAATTTCATTATTCTGCACTTTGAAAGTTACAGTTACAATCAGCAGGAGACAATTTATTTGCATTTAATTGCACTGGAATTTGGCAAAAATACAAATGCTGTGAGACAAACAGTCTGTCAGTGGCCACAATTACAGGGTCATGAAAAGTTTTTAAATTTAAGCTACTGTGCCCCTTCTTTCACTGAAGAAGTCTATTCAATTTTTCTCACAGGTGTATGTCTACTTCACAGTGTTTTTCAACACACCTCTCCCTTAGCTCCTTTCCCAGCTGAAAACTCATCCCCAGCTCATTTTATTAAATGTTTTCCACTTCAGCTTTGTGAACTCCTACCTGCACAGGACGACCATCTTCTTGGCCAATCATGTTCCTCCAATCCTGCAGTGACCGCTGCAGGCTTTCCAGCCCAGTCTCCCAAAGCCTCACACCTCCTCCCATGTCCACAGTAACCAAACCTACTTTGCCCAGTGGTGCCAACAGGGCGTCAGCATCTGAGATCTTAGACAGCCAAGATGTATATGGGGAGAGAGACTGGGATCTGAAAAACAAGAATTAATATGATTTTTCTTGAAGCTGTAATTAAAAGGGTCATAAATATTTCTGTAGTTAAGGTGACAATTAAATGAATTACATTCTCATTTCATGAGAGACTACAACTATGCCCTGCAGACCCACTGTTTCATCTGAAATAGTCCACCTAATGAAACTGGATATAACAAAAAGATATTTGACAGTATAAAAAGTAGTATAAAAAGAAAGGGAATATGTTACCTAATCCACTGCTGTTATAAAGAATATAAAAACTGTAAAGAGATGCTATAAAAAACTACAAATGTATGTAAAACTAAAAAAAAAAAAAAAGGAGAGAACATGACCTTGGCCCTGAGGAAAATGCATTTATGCATTTCCATCATATTAGAGTAACACCTTTCTCTAGTACTCTCATACAAAACAAAGATTTACACACTCATTTAACAATAGCACAGCTTTATGCACAGAGAGTCTTAGCAGTATTTTAAATAGTGACCTTGCTGATAAAAATTTACTGCTGAAACAGGGGGCCTAATAGGTACATAATCTGAAGTGAAATTCAGATAACACAGGAAAGAGTCTATGCATTTTTCAGTATGTTAATGACATGTGTAATGACTTGGCAGTCTGCATTAACATTACAATTAATAATTTTCTAAAATATAAGAGGGAGGAACACATACCCCTCTACCTATGACTGGAATTGTCAAGTTACCTTAGCATTTGACCAAGCTAACTATGCCAGAAGGAGGAAAGGTCATAGAAAATGAAAAGAAAAAAAAATGGCAGCAAAGCAAAATGAAATAGGGTAGAGAATAAAGCAGATGAAAGAGGGGGAAGGCGCACAGGGCCTGAAAATCAGAAGATAAAGCTACCTTTCATATTTACTAATCAATGGCTAGGTTCCCATTGGTATCACCTAGTAACCAGATAAATTATGTATACAAAAAAACATGCTTCAGTGTTTGCAGAATTTTATACAAGGTATGAATTAGTTTTACTTTCCACATCAGAAGAAATATTTGCTTATCCTGATATAATAAGGGACACTAAATTCTCTTTGCTCTTCCTCTAAGACAGAGGCTGCTCTAATCAATAAAAACAGTTACCTAGGAATTGCAATGTATTTGATTTTCTTTGAGTTAAGATCTGTTACTTCCAAGTATCCAGCAGCTGGTGGAGGAGTGACATCTGAAAAAAACCCAAACATGTTATTTTCCTGCTGCATGATTAACTGGTTATCGCATTTGCATTTAGCAGATTAAATGTAAACACTTCATTATACTGTACCTGTCAGAAAATTATAAGCTTTCACATTAAATACAGGAATACAACTTGCAATAGAGAATTGTTTTATTATTATGATAGAGAGTAAGAAGACAGTCACAGTTACAAAACAACAATGTCTTTGTGTGGCAAATGCCAAAATTACACACAAAGAGAACACTGCTCACAAAAGCACTAATCAGGCATTACTGCAACCCCTAACTCACTGCTTTTATCTGCCATTGAAGATAATGTCAGTTGTATATCTGACTTTAAAAGCATACAGAGGAACATTTCAAAACATTGTTTATGATTTTCAGTTGACAATTTCTCAGTAATGTTAACCTAAATGCTGTTCCCTTAAATTGAAACACTCCTTCTGGAAACAGATTTTCAGTATCCAAAGATTTTATAGCTTTACAGTAAATAGCTCTGTACTATCAAGCATTCAATATTTGGTGTATGGACAGTTTAATGAATACAGCTCATACACATTCCTTCTCTCAGAAATAATTTCTGTGTGTGTACCTACATTGACTTTTGCCAACATATGAGCACACTTTGCCTGGGCTCAGAAGTGGCTTCCAGTTAGGAGCTGGCTTTCATCTGCCTGGAGCAAATCAAGGTAGTTTTTCCAAAAAGAAAGAGAAGACAGAATTACATTGCACCATATTGGTACAAAATGTCATTGTCACAAGATGAAAGCAAGTCTAGATTTCCTTCAGAAACAAAGTATTTTTGACCTCCTCACAACAAAGTAGAGTCTGGCATTACCCGCAGAAGTGTTGAGGCTTGCACACAGCACACACACAAAGACTGCCAAGATCAGCAGTACAACAGGGCTCGTATTCCAAGGAGTATACAGAATAACCCACAGCAGCCCTTTTATGCATAGCTACAGTATCTAGATATCTATAGTACTTACAGGAGCACATTGTTGACTTTACTCATCTTCATAAAA
>JAWWLZ010000001.1:58145769-58196445 GCA_035041345.1 Poliocrania exsul | reverse complement strand
TCTATCTATCTATCTATCTATCTATCTATCTATCTATCTATCTATCTATCTATCTATCTATCTATCTATCTATCATTATGTTGTAACAATGCTATTTTCTGTGTAAGACATTTAAACATACAGAAGAGTAAACAATTAAGTGCTTGGGCTGTAAAACCAGAAAAGTTTAACAATCCTGGGACAGTTTTACAATACTGAGCTTTGATTTAAAAATCAAACGAAGTATAATAGAAGCAGGTGCTACTTCTCACCATCTCTTCTTTGTTACTCCACCAAGATGTTCTCTTAGGAGACTCTTGAGCATCTGGTAAGAGCAAAAGTTGGCGAAGGGCACCATTGCTTGTATCCAGCAACAACACAACATTGCTCTGTAAATGAAAAGCAGAATCAGCTACATCTCAAGCTCACGTAAGAGACTACAGCAAATCTATCTGAAGCACTTTTGCAGCTCCAGTAACTTAGGATATTTTGAAAAATTACCTAGATTTTGTTGGAAAACATAAGCTGAATTTTCTTGGTTCATTTCAAAGTTCATAAAGAAACTGAATTTGACAGATTAAGTACATGCAAGGGCTGTAATAATATTACAGATATCCATAATGTTTTATCTATATGTCTCACAATCACTTTCACATAAGCTCTAGGAACCAGACTAGTATGGCTCACATGCCCAAGCAGTGGTCAGCTACAGGTGAGAGGCACACCAATTTGTTTTGTCAATTCACTAAAATATTTAAGTTTTTATGTTTTCTTATAATTCCTCTAATGTACCCATTGCTTCAGTCCCAGTGAAGATGACAAACCAGTGAGAGAAGAAATGGCCTAGTACTTTCTCTGCAAGTTCATACTTCTGATACTGTAGAGCCTATTAAATACCCCAGTGAGTGACAATCCTTCTGTAACCTGCATGCTCAGACCAGCTTAGAGTGTCAGAGGTAGTAGAGCTGTGGGAGGACAGCAGGACAACTCAAGATGATGAGTAGCAAACAGGACACTGAACACAGTGGTGCAAGCGTTCTCCACATGTCACATGAAAATATGGTATGCTAAATTCTGAATTGCAGATTTCTCGGTTTGTTACTCAATGCCCCAGGGTCCCCATATGTTGTCAAATGATGGGGGCAGTTTAAACATTTCTTTTTGCAAAATAATATAGCTAGTCCTAATGTGTGTACCTAAGAATTCCAGAGAAGTCATTCAGAGCCAACCTTAACTGCATCAAATGAAATTTAAAAGGTAAAAAGGAACAAGTTAATTAAGCCTTGGGCTGAATTTTTTGTTTGCCATTCAAGGAAACGTTCGGTTCTGCAAGGACATTGGGTTCTGCAAGGACTTACTAAAAGTAAACTATCTACGTACAACATGTGCAATAACGCATGATAGACGTTAAGGAAGTAAAACATAAATTCCCACAAATTCCTCTAAATAAAACAAATACAAACAATCTGAGTCACAGCAGTTTTGTTCTTTTTGGGTACCCTTCATACTTTCACTAGAATTCTTTGTGAGAGTTAACTTTAATAATGACAGTAATTTGAAACTAAATATGGTAAAGCATTTAAAATATTGTCATGTTATTTGGAGCATTTGGGAATTTCAGTTCAAGTTCAATATTTCTAAAAAAAGAAGTTTGCTTATGTATTACAAACCAAAATTATATAAAAGTAGTTCAGGGAAAAAAAAGGGCATTTGCTTTGGATTTTGGTTTTCTGCCATATTTTATTTATACAATTCTGTAACAGCACTGCTTTACTGAAGCAACGCATTAGTCTTCAATGCGAGATAAGGAACATATAAGAATCAATTACATTTTTTCACTTAGTGTTAAATTTATGAAAGCGTTGGTAATATAAAAAGCCTCTCTACCCCACCCCTTTTGATGTTAATGGTTTCCTTCTGTGCTAAGTGACTGATGTATATTCTGTCTGTGTTTAAGAATAGATTTTTGCGTCACTTGTGAACACATCCAAGAGCAGCTTTGGCAACTCTTCAAGTGGGCTGGGAAAAGACGTTGGTGTGCAATTCCGCTGTGTTTGTTCTTGACTGGGAGAAAAGTAACCTTTGGGTGACCTCCCAACCCCAGTGTCTGGAATTCCAAGCTCTGGGCAGATGCAATAACCAATCTTGTGAAGTGGTGTGCCTTTATTTTTAGTTGCTGCAAAGTTTCCCTTTCCTTACTGCTGTTTTTATTTTAGCCAGCATTTTCCTCTAAAAAGTCCTTAAATCAAACAGGGCTGTGATTTCATTTTGCTGCTATGGGAAGTTGTTCCTTACGGTATTGCAGAGAGAGTGGAGAGCTTGGGGAATTTTCAGAGTGGGACAGTACAAGTAAGTTGCTTTTAACTCTCCTGTATCCTTCTCCCCAAACTCACTGTCAGTTTTGATCTCTTCTGCCCCAGATGCTCATGTCCTGAGCAAGCAGGCTTGCAAATACAGACGTTTCTTAGCTGTCAGCTTCAGAGTGAGGCTGATCTTTAGCTTGGCAGGGTAATCCCTCCATACCTCTTCTTACCTCCCGTCTCACTTTTCTATTAGAGCCAGTCAAGGATCTCTTGAGTGATATACATGTAACAATCCTGACATGTTAGGCACGGATACAAATACTACTATACTGTTCATCAGGTTCAACTGAAAAAGGTCTGTGCAAGAATTTGTGGTTTGGGGCTCAAACCTCCATGTCTGCAGAGGTAGGGAAATGTATGCAAGTAGATTACTGGTATCTTAATTAATGCAAGTGGTGCCATTCAGTTGATTTGGGAGACTTCATTGTACTCAAAATTTCAGTGAACTGGGATACAAATATGGTAGAGATAAGTAGAGATATAAACTTTTTGCTTATGGAAAATGAGTCTTCTACCTTTCTATAGGAGGTGCACACATTTCCATGTAAGCAGACCTTTTCTTTTCTATAAGGTGTGCTTAGAAAATGCAAGTCTTATATAATAGAAGAGAATTAAATAATATCAACTATTTTTTTAAGAAAATGCACCCTTTGTCCTGAAGACATACATCAGAATATTATGGGGACTGGGGTCAGAAGTTACTACTACTATGTTACAGTTACTTCCATACTCAGTAATAATGTGCTTCAGGCCAGATCACAAACTTAAAAAAAGTCTTCCTTTAAAGGATGATTGCCATCTTCTACATGTAGAGAGTGAGGTGGATATCTGTGTCAGATTCTGTGCCACAGACTTCCTCACTCCCTTGTTATCAGAGAGCTTTGACAGAACTGCAGCAGCACATGGGACAGAGAAAAGCATTTCCCTCCCTCCCCACCCTACTTCCTGACCACGAAATGTAAATGCAGAGTTAAAGGATGCTGGTAGGACACTGCTTGGACTAACATTGTTGCGCTCCTTGACATAGAGTGTAGGTTACTCTGTTTATCCAGTTGTAGCCTTTTAACAGAGTAAAGTGCTTGTAAAAAAAACCTGGAAGTGTGCTGTTATTTTATAGGCAAATCAATTCTCCATATGCATTTTGCTCCTACAACCCTATATAAAACCATGCATAAAGTTATCAAAATTCTTTTCAGTCTGTATTTGCTCTCCTTCTGAGCAGTAAAAGCAATAGCTGCAGAAAGAAAAAGAAAAGTATAATTGGTGGGCACAAAGCTTTAATAGAAGTACACCCTGAAGTACTCGTGGGCAGGGGCATTGCTGCTTTGAAAAGATGAATGCAATTCTCATGTTACAAGGAAGTTACTTGAGATTTCTGAAGTCCTTTCAAAGTCTATCACTTTAGTCTGAACAAAAAGATAAAGCTAAACAGGCTGCAATCACCAAGTCCAATGGCCACTGTGAGGAATACAATAATTTACCCCTTCTTGCAAGAAGATCTAAATGTGCCTTAAAATGAGATAAATCGCCCATTTGTGCTATTAAGTAAAATCCCTGAGGAGTTTACTTTCAGTAAATTTTTATTTAAATGGACAGGAAGGAATGGTGATTTTTCATTTTATTTCACTGGAGGGCTCTCCTGAATCCAGATGGATGTCATCTGTGAAATAAATCACACAAGTTTATTTGAAAAGCCACGATATCATCATTTCGTCTCTTCCAATAAGGTTATCTCCTGTTTAAAATTGTTTTCTTTCATAAATTAGTCAGAAACATTCATCTCCAAAGACCTTTATTAAAAGAAAAAATGGAAAAAATTGCTTTTGGCATTGTCTAATTGATGAATTATATTTTTTATGAAATAGCAGCTGTCAAGTGGCCTTTTTATTTAAAAAATGCAAGCTCTTATTTCTACAAATATTATTAATACTTCTTGGTCTTTTGTGAGTACACACAGATGAACCGCTAAAGCGTCACATACATCATTTATATTACTTGTGTTTCTTGTTTTGTTTGATGCGCCCTTAGCACAAGTAGCTAACCCTTGTCCAAAATACAGATGTTCCACTAATCTGCTTTTCTTAACATGTGAATGCTGCAAATTCTGAGTTGATGCCTGCCAGTGACCCTAGTACACTCAAAATCAGGCATCTTCACTATATGTTAAGGCTCCTTTTGTTGCCTAGTAGAAAGAGAGAAGCGCTTCCAGAGGGCAATTCAACATGCTCTACCTTAGCTGAGATGAAAAGCTCTTCACATCACCTTTATTCTCCCAGAAAATACAGACAGAACTTGGATTATTATCTTAGACCATATACTTACCTGCTAACATCAATAATAACAGATTTAATTGCATACATATGCAAAATCCACGTCATTTCAGAGGTGCACAGAGCACATGATTTTTCCATGGCTCCACTGCAGAAAGATTTGGAAATAAAACCTAACCCAGCAGTGTTTTTCTGACCTATGCTTTGGTGCCTCGCTTAAAAACCAATCCCAAATAACTTGCTAACGTAGCTCATGGATACAAGAATCCAATATACAAAAGAATCCCTTTTTTTGGATGCAAGATGTGTGAGATGCTTACTTAAGTTCTCAAGAAGTCAGAAATTACTTTTGAATGGTGTCCTAAGTATACAATGACTTTTTGCAATCAAGTTTGTAATTAAATTAAATATATTTTCACAAACAAATGACTAAGGTCTGCCTTAATGTTAACACTATGTAAAAAGTCTTAAGATAATGCAAAACATTCAGAATATTTTAATTCTGTATTATTTTCCAGCAGTGTAAAACAGGCTTATTTTCAGACAGGACTTATTCACCTGTAGCACTTGCCAAGAAAAGCAAGTTTGAAACTGGCAATATATTAGATTTGCCAGAGAAAATCATGAGGTTACATTTGGAAACGGACACTGAGCTACCATAGTCTCTCCACAGAACAAATTTTACTTCAGTCTGAAAAATATATCTGTCATACTATGACTGAAAAATATATTCCATGAGGACAGACAAAACCAGACACTGAGAAAACTACCTAAAAGCTTCACAGGAGAACCTTTGATAAAAACTTCATTTCAGATACCAAATGCTACTGTGATTTAGTTAAAAACAAAACAGTAGATATTTTAGAGAATTAGCAAGGAATATTGCTGGCTTGATATTAAAAAGTGTGAGACATTCTAAACATTCTTAGATACAAGATAGACAGACTGCCATCTGTTTTAGTTTCCTGCACCAACTTCACCAGAGAAGGATAAGGATTATTTAGAACCAGATAAGTGTGTTATATGCACCTCAAAATAGTCCAAATGGTACTTCTATAGCTGTTCAACAAGCAGGTAACCTCAGAATCATATTTTTTCCAACTTGCATTGGAAAGTGTCCAAGGCAAAGCCAAAAAAGGCACAGGCAGTTCTACTAAAGGCAGAATTGCGTCTCTCATAAGGCATTGAGCTTATCTGTAGTGTTTGACACTAGAAAGTAGCACTGACACTTGATAAACATTCCTGGAACAACAGTATCACAGAAACACTAGAAATGACTGAAAACTACTTAACACCCCAACCCAATGTAGGAAAGGTTCTTCTAGATTGAAGTCTCTCACATACTGAAAAATGCCCAGAAGAAACTCAGAAAAACAAAAGGGAAAACCAGCCAACAACAAAGACCAGATTTAATGCCCAGGTCAAACCACAGTAACTGGTAGGTAACACAATACACTATTATTAATGTTAAAAAATGAACAGCAGCACCACTGTATACACTGTTGTCTCTTCCCACTCCTGGGCAAAAAATGTTTTGAATTGGAAATATTACCATCTGTTCAGTGATAGCAAGGGAAAGTGGGAAGTATGCAATACTGGTCTTTAAAAGAAGCAATGGGTCAAACCAACACAGAAGTTGTTAGTGGTTCTAAATTTACATTGCTGATACCCTGGATGTTAAGGTTTACATAGTCTTCTTTCTAATATCGATGAAATGGTTCACCATACAAATCAAAAATAGTGGCATGAAGAAAATACAAGCAATATTTATCACTCAGAAAATGTCTTTTTTATATACTAACTGAAAAGTAAAAAGTGGACAAGTCTGGAGCAGCACTTAAGTTCACATAAAACACCTTACTCTGGACTTCACACTTTGCAAACTTGCTGCTTCTCTGAGACTCCTGAACTTGACCCACTCTCTCCCTTTCTCCCATGAAGGCCAATCTCCCTCTATCAGTAAGTGAAGTAAGATAAGCAGGTAGAACTTACCTTCAAGAAAGCAAAGGGACATTGTCCAACTAAAAGTGCGAGAGGAAAATCCCCACATAAAAACCAAAGATGAAGGCAACTCCCAAGATTCAAGTACAGTAAAAGAGAGAACATTGAGCAGGAGGAGCAGCTTGTCCAGGCTATTTTAGCCTATAGAAGTAGAGTCCTCAGTGACCCCACCCTCATGATGCTACTTTGCTCATCACTAAACATTTAGCTGTGTTTTAACTTTTTTACCTCCTCTTCATGTAGAACCACTTGACCTTTGAGTGGATTTCCCAGAGGGGCCACAGTCACAAAAGGTTGCCAGACACTTCCAACTGTTCTTGGGAAGAGGTCATAAAGATTCACAAAGTATCCACTCTTACTAGAAACGTTCATGAAGTACAAAGCAACAGGATTGCAGGTAGTAACATAAAGAACATTTTCGGGTTCCTCTTCTGAAATAAGAATAGAAAATAATGAAAGGCTACTGACATTGCACATTACTCTTCTAGAAATAGATGTGCCATAAACTTTGCAAATGATACAGTGAAAAGGACAGGAAAATTACCACTGTTAAGACAGGAAGATAAAGAGAGAAATAATCTCTTGATACTAACTAAATGTTAACAGGCAGAATCTTGTGGTACTATTGATAAACAAGTAGTCCAAGACACATTTGTGTAGACAGGACTGCAGCATCTGCCAGCTGCTAGTATGTAAAAAACCTGTTCATTTGATTTTGGTTGTTTATAATCCTGGTTCATTTTCCTTCTCTACCTCATCGTCCCTTAAAATTCATGCATAATAATTAAACATGGGATGAATGTAAACATACAGAACTTTCCACATGTAGCAGCTTCCTGAATTATTTCAGACAATTCTTGAAATCAATACAAAGCCACCTAATTTCTGGGGCTTTGCCATAACAGTTTGCTAATGTATTTAAAAATTGGACTATAAGAAGAAAAAGCAGCATTCCAGTACTGATCATTAATGATCTGTTTATAATACACAATAAAGTTTAGACATATTTTATGAACATTATTATTATTTATCAATATTCCCAGTGGTGCAATTTACTTTGGGATGTAAGCAGGAGAGGTAACTAAGGCAGGCTTGATTCAGTGAAAGAATTTTAATGAGTATGAACACAGGGGAAAAATGCACAGCACTCTCCAAGCTAAAAGATCTGTATTAAAACTGAATTGAGAGAGGAAAAGTCAAAGAATCATTTTTGTGAAGCAATGTAGTGTCGAATGCACAAATTAAATAGACTTGTAATTTTGTGGCTGTGTTCTACCTTAATTACACATCTTTCTCTTAGTTTGAGAAAGATGCATACCCTTACAAAGACCACAATGACTCACGTTAAATGTAAATACACTGAAGTGTTATTACTACACTTAGGAAGTCAACAGCCTAGTCCTTCATAATCTCCAGGGTATCTCACTCTTTACAGGATTTGGGATCACCACAAAAGTTTGTAGCCTTTCTTACTGTACCTTTTGTTACTGTGACATCACAAACTATGTTAATTTCATCTAAAGGCAGTGTCCAAAAAGCAAGCTCTTCAGTAAAGTTGAGGGACCTGGCTTCATGTCGTTCCAGTGGAAAGCCTTGAGTATTTAAGTACACAGGGCCCTAAAACAAATGATAACAAATGAGGGCTTCTAAAATATCCCACTCTCCATTCTTTATGAAAATCTAGAAATCTTCTTCAAGGCATAATACCATTAACACCAAACCCAGAACAATTACTAACTAAATAAAAGGGAAAAAGAAATGCTTTTCTGCAAGCTCTCTAAACGTCCCTATTACCATTTGCTTTACAGGATGGAAACCATTATGCCTTTTCTCTTTAGTCTTTTAATGGTTTGGAACCATTATTGCTTAGTGCCACGAAGGAGATACCATGTACTGATAAAAAACCAGTTCATACAAGGGAAAAAAAAAATCAGAATATTTTTGTTTCAAAGAAGTTTAATGGCAATTTCTTATTATATAAAGTTTAAACCTCATCTCTACACCACATTAGAAGTCAGCATTTTTCCTTACTCACTGGGGTAATAATTACAGAAGTTAAGGCAAGAAGTCAGAGCTGAAAAGGACTTAGAAACTTTGGTTGCAGATTAAATTGTACCAAAGGTTCCGATTCAAACCTGGAAGTGCCAAAGACCCCTAGGAATTCAGCCACATGCAAAACAGAAAAATAGCTTTCTTTTCAGTTTCTGATCATAGTCAATAATTGGGGTCTGGGGCCTGAAAGTGGCCACCCCCAGGCATCCAAGACAGCTACAAAGTTCTTTCACATATGGTATTTTCAACCTCCTTCTCAAAACCTCTTTTCAGGAACAGCTGACAAGCTTACCAATTTTAAAGCACATCTTACATAGTGAGAGCCAGGTATAAAAAAAATGATAATTTTTCTAATCAGTATAAAATCCCCAAGAGCAAATGACAAGGACCACACTCTGTATACACTCTTTTTCCTGAAGAAATCAATAACATTTTAGATTCTTCATGTCCCAACACATGAAACCAGAATTATATGAAATAAAAAACAATTAAAAGACAAACCTTTACATCTATTTTTTGAGTTCCTGACGGACACAGCAGCTTCTGTTGTGCATTTCCTGACTGATCAACTTTCCAGTAGCCCATAAATTTATGATCTGGTAATGGCAGTCTGTCAAATAATGCAGGAATAAATGAATTTGTACTTATTAACCAGCAACTGATATGGAATAAATAATTTAACAACTGCATTTTTCCAGTGAAATGTATCTGAAGATTCCTTGCTAAAATATTTCATTCCTTTTTACATTTTAAATCACAACAATCTTAGCCCTATGTAATACTAATACAGTCACAACTTAAGCAGTATCATAAAAGAAGAAGCAAAGCATATAAAATGGCCTGAAAAGGAAAAGTTTTCAAGTCTGAATTATGTGAGATATGCAGCAAAATATATCCAAACTATGTCTTGCTTTGCTTTATTCGGATCAAGCAGGGTGTGATAGCATCCCTTAAAGGAGCTCCTGTCAGTGGCTCACTTGTCTAAAGCCCAGTAGAAAAAGCACAGTAAACAGTGTAGATAGTTAATAATGCAATAAAAGTTCCATAAATTATTTCCTTTTATTTTACCACTGCTCACATGACAGACATGCGAGTATCCCATTGTCTTCTGGCCAATACCACCTACAGAAAGGACAGGGACGTCTGCAAAAGCTTCCCTTGGTCTAATTTATTGATTTCTGTACCTTTTATTTAGGGAAGAGATATAGGGACCACAGAAAAACTCATTTATATAGGAAAAGAAAATGCTGATATACGACAAAGTAGCATGATGGCAAAATAGGGACAGCATAATTTTTCTTTCTTTCCTCTGAAGTGATTTGCAACCACTGAAAGCAGATTGACTTCATTAACTGGCACGAATACCTTCGAGCTAATGAACTCATAACTTTTGGTTTCTTTTACTTGGGATCAGTTGCTCCTAAAGAGACCTCCTATCAAAACAACATTCTGTGTTACATGTCGTTGCACATTATTGTACAGCTACAGGACTTGGCAAGAGAATAGAAGACATTCCTTCTCCCAGTTTCTATAAATATCTTCAAAGTCTATTTTAAGGAAGTTCTCTTAGACTGTTTGTTAAAAGTATCTGCTTGGCCTCTTCTGTCCCATCTGATGATTCTCATTCCTACTGTTACAATTATTTTCGCTATCTTCACCAACCAACCTGGCCCTTCTCGATATTAGAGGTTTGTTTAATTTCTTCTTTGTATTTGGAATAAGAAGGGATCCCAAATTAAAAAACAAAACAAAACAAAAAACCTAACCAACCGACCAAAAACTTCAGTTGGACTACATATGAAACTTAGGGAATTTTATTTTATTTTTCCCCTAGAAACTCAAAGGAAAAGTCAGGGAATGAACACAAATATCCTCTAATCTTTGCTACTCACACAGGACAGATGTGTTAACATTTCTTAATGGTATATTGACACCAAACCTGAAGCAACCAGAAGCCAGGAATCACAGGCAGATAGACACTCAGCTTCCATCACCCCTATGTGTTTGGACCATCTGCCAAGACAGTCAGACAGCCAAAGACACTTTTTGCAAACAGAAAATTATTTGGATGCTATAGTTGTTGGTGTTCATAGACAAATAAACATCCAGCTACCAGCAATATGCCATTGGTGCCCTTAATAAGGAAAATGCATTTCATTAATTCCCTCTCTTAGTCAAAGAACCAGGAGAGTCTTTATTGCCCCTTTGTTGTCTAATTAATGTCAATAGGTATCAGTGTTTGCAGAGTGATTAATTTTGAATTCTTCCTCACTTCAGTTTGCATTTTTCCATTCTTTACACCTAGCTAATCTAGCCAAAATTCTTCCCAAATTAAGAAATGAAGCCAGACTCAAAAAAAAAAAATCCCCCAAAACAACAACAGCAATCAAGCAAGCACAATATGGCAGATGATAACATTCAACACCATCAGGAAAAAACCATTCACAGTGCTCTATTTCAACATACACAAAATTCTTAGAGAAATTTATTCATGCAGTCGGAAAACAGGAAAACTGTCAAGCCACAATATTAAATGTCAATTTAGATGTCTATGAACTAGAATTTTACTTCAGTCCTCCATTTGAGTTTCTAAATGATTTGTTGGCAAAACATTGGTTATGTCTTGAGCCACAAGCTGTCTTGTGTGCAAAAAGCCCCTGGAGTCCTATTTTTGCTCCATGACTCTGAGTAGTATAATCTCTGATATGTCTATAATCAGTAATAATTATTTCCTGTTAGCTCAGTGGAACATCAGCTACCACAAGGACTTGGACTTTAGTTTTAATTCCTTACACATTACTCCCATGGACAACATCCTAGAAATCAACAGTTCCACTAACAATCATGAGTGGCTATTAAAATGTAAACCAAAACATGTGTAAATAACCAGCTCTAACCAAACACCCTGCTGTATATAGCAACAGAATTGCAGATTGCATTCCCAAAGAAACAAAACATTTCCACTCTGTTTCAGAGTTCTGGAGATTTTCTTTGCTAACAGTTACTCTCTCCCCCCAGGAAAACTGATTTCTCCTTTCTCCTAGATTCTTGAGGTTTAGTTCCCTTCCCAGTTTCTAAATGACTTAGTTTTTCTGAGGCAGCAGACCAAGTCATCATAAACAGCAAAGAGGAGGGAAATGTAGATGAGAATTTAAGCATAAAACAGAAAGCAGAGTTCATAATACAGAGCTCTTTGTCAGGAGTAATAGGAATCTTACTCTTCCAGCACCTGACAATTTTTTTTCCTCCATCTCAGTGTTCTCTCATATAAATTTGGTCTAAGAAAGACTAAGAGTATTGAAGAAGCTGGTGGCATTAAAGTGCTTGCAACCAGTCTGCCTCCTACATGACTTTCAGGAGAGAGCAAGGGTGCAGAAGGACTGGAACAACATGCCCACACTGAAAACATGTATACATCTTAACAGCTTTCCTCTAGTGAATATAAATGATACACGGGGAAAGAGGGAAATTATCTTATTTTTTCAGGACTTATAATTAACAAGCAAGTTTTGAAAATAAATTGAAGAGACAGTACTAGCAAAGGCTTCACAAGGCGTCCCCTGCCACACCGCTGTATTTCAAATTAATTAACCAAGTAAAATGTTTACATAAAAGGCAGACAGAATACTATGGCAATGTCATCACTAGCAAAAATCTGCAAGGCAAGGAGATCTGATGGGTACAAAAGTGAAGAGGTTGGGTAAGAACAGTACTGAGACTCCACTGCTCTCTCCAGCTAGGATGTACAGAGTGATTGAGATTTTTGCTCTCCTCAAATCTGGAAAGGGTTTCCAGAACAGAAAAACTACAGACAGATTACGTTAATCTTGTAAGATCAAGTTCTAAGGAATCATTCGTGATCAGGAATAATTTGATTATGTATCTGTCAAAGCATTTTGCTTAAGGAAAATTCAGATTTTTCTTTTTTATATGTTTATTCACTCTTAAATTTAGATCCAGGTTTTCTACAGGATTACTGCTGTCCATGAAATGTATATGCAAGCAGGTATTTTGTTTAGAAAAGTGATTGCACAGGACCTACAGTGGATGGGGCAATTCTATAAAAAATTACTATTTAGCCTGAGTTTCTTCATGCAGAGCAGTCTAAGGGGAGATGATCTGTCAAAATGTAATTCTCTCATGCTGCTAGAAAACTTTTCGAAGTGACAACTACAGAACACAATTTCTGTCCATTTTTATCTTTTTGATTTCAGAAAATAAATTCATTTTAGGCTATTTAAAAAAATAAAGTCAAACAACAGAAACCACAAAAGCCAAACAACTGAGTTCAAAAAGTCAACATAACCTGCTTTATAAAGTTAGTTATTTAGCTTTTGGAGAACATACTGGAAAATGGCTATGAATCCTGTGAGACTGAAGTTCCACTGAATGCAAATTCTTCACTGACAGATTAGTACAGCTGTGGACATGAACTATGACAGGCAACAAAGCTGCTTAACTACATGATCTATAAACCAGCTCAGTGCTGGTACGGAATGTATTATTCAAGGTCTCTAGTAACAGTCTGTGCCTCATGTAGCTGAATAGTCTTCCATCCCATGTAACCTTACTGGACTTAAGATACCGTTTGAAAAGGAAAATTCCTTACCAGTCAGTTCTCTTTAATTTATTCAAATATATTTTGATTAAAAATATAAGCAGTAGACATTCAGAACAGTTGGATGTTAAAACTTCTTTTCCCTGACAGTCAAGTGCAGATGTCCCCAAGCTGCCCTTGCAATGCACAGGATAGACAACAGACACATATGATATACGGCATATCCAACAATTAACTACAGATTACCTATGGGACAAAAATAACACCAAAGAAAAGGCTCAAGAGAAAATTAAAGCTGTTAAAATTTACAAATTTATATTGCACATAGAAAATTCAGTTAATATAAAAAATATTCAACTTATAGCAAGCATCTGAAAGTCAATAGTGGAGAAAAATACGGAAAGGCCATTTCATCAAGGCTAAATGACAGAGGTAAACACTGTTTTATCTAGAAACTGCAGATGGCCTAAACTGTGCACCAAAATGGCAGATTAACATGAGTTCAGACACATACGGCATAACAGATGTCAATGGGAAAAACAAAGTGTAATTGTAGATAAAGAAAGATAATGAGTTAGTACCATGAGTAATTCATTTTACCCACTTTGTCTTGGCAAAGCATCATAGACAAGCCATCTGCTTTACACACAATACTGATAGAATTATAAACTACTAGACAGGTGACACCAGGAGAGACAGACAATATCATCACGTCATAACCTGACAATACTGAACATGTCAGTGCCTTGAAGGATGGTTATCCTATCTGGGAAAAATGGCAACTGAAGGAAACAAAAAGCCCCAGTAAAGCACTACTTTACAGGTCTAATACATTATACTAATTTTGCAAATAAATTACTATCTACAAATTAATTTCTGTCTTGAAAAAACTACTGCAAGAATTATTTTCTAAATACTCATTAGACACCACCTAACCACTCCTTCCAAGGTGAAGTATATTAATTCCAAAGCCTAAGCCAAAATTCCCATAAGGCTCACTGCTCGCATTTGTTCAATTTTCCTTGTAATTTCAGCTGGATACAACCCTAAAGTTTCTTCTATTGAGACCTTGCATTGTAGTGAGGTGTTCACGTGTCTCATGGTTTTTTCCCTGTATTTACAGTAGGTATGTTTCAGCAGCAATTTAAATAATTCTGATTTATACAACCTTTCTTTTAGATTAAGTAGTAGGTGACAGACTTCTACAAAGCTTATTAAAATAAAGATTCACAAACCATTTGATCCAGGACACGCCAGAACATACCTGTATAAAGCAGTCAGCATTTCACTATAATGATTTTCCTGTCCTAGAATCTCCTCATAATGCTTCTGTATTGCAAAACTACTTAATTGCACAGGATTTGTATTCTTCTACAATGATTTTCCTGTAGGTATGACTAACATACTCAGGCAGAATTGGTTTGGACAATTATCCCAGTGTTCATGTTACTCAGTAGGACCCCTAAGCAATTTATTATGATAACCTAAAATTAGTCTTAAAAGTCCAGCAAATTAAGACTGGAGCACAGAACTGATATGTGGGGGTATACCAGAACAATGTAGAAGTCACACTTAGTAAACCTTCAGACTGACAGCTTGTGAGAGCCTAGAAGCAGGTAGAAAAATGGGCTTAAAACAGAAAGTGATCTTGACAAGTCAGAGAACTAATGTGAAAAAATACAAGACAGCAAGAAAAATGTAAGCATGAAGGAAGGTGATTACACAAAGCAAAGATGGGGTAAGAACTATGGAGGGTTTTGCAGAAAGGATGTGGGGTCCATGTTTACAAAACTAGAGATGAGTTCAACATTCCAAGAAATGCAAACACATTACGCTTTTTAAAAGGAACTGCTGCATGAAATACATCTCTATTCTATACTCTCAAACTACTCTGCTCCAGTAGAAGCCGACTTGCCCAGTTTCACACACAATGCTTAAAGATCGACACAAATCACATGAAGAGAGGGAGCATAAAAGAAAACTAACACCAACCAAAGGCCTTAAAAAAGAGAAAATATTGAGACATGACTTTCTAATGGCAAAGATATCTAGAAACAAGGTCAACTTACTTTGGGAGTTTATAGAACTTCATCTCTGAAGGTTTTCAGGCATGAATTATGAAAAAAAATGTGATAAGGTTTTCTTAAGGTAGTGGGATAGATTAGATAAGCCTACTCTCAGATTCATGGAAAACATTAGGGAGGTCAATACTCTAGTACCTTTTCTGCAGTGGTCCAAACACCATATACCGAATTACCTCAACGTATCCATCACTAGAGCTTGCAGTTATGGGTTGGAGTAGATTTGAAGAGATTATCTCAATGTTCTTTTACTGCAAGGCAGAATCAACTGTGCCAAAACCATTCCTGAAAGATCTGTCTGTGATTCAAGGTGATCTACCTGTAGCTTACAAATGCCACAGGTTTAAATCTCATGATGAAAAGCAAGGCTGTCCTGGAATGGAGCAGTAGGATAACCTGAAATTCCAGCTGTAGTGGATGCAAGTGAGGGATTGAGACCAAGACTGCTGGATCATGAGGGGCAGATGGTCAGCCCAGATGGTGAGAACTAAGAAAATGTTGCTTTTATCAATTGTATGTGAACTGCTTCTGTAGCTTCTCCTCCCCTTGGCTCTCAGTGTAAAAAGAATATGCTCACAGCTGCCAGTCAAGTGAAGTGTTTGATGAGTATCTTGTTGGAGTCTTGTATGTCCATCATCCTTGGCATAACCTGTCCTATAAAACCTCAGTGATAAATTCAAAATTATCATTTGATTATCTTTAATCCAATATAATTGTATCAATATAATTAAGGCATTCTTCTACCTTCTGACTTATAGACTGAGCAGTCCCAATTACAGTAGTCTTTCTATTATGCTTCTTAAATGTCTTCTCATTACTAAAGAGTCCTCTCCCACATCTAATACTTTTAAAAATTATATGAAGAGCAAGTTTCTCAAAAACTATGACAAATGTCATAATTCTCTAAAAGAGAAGTTACCAAGAGACTTTTGACAAAGAAGCTATGGCAAGAATTTCAAGTGTGTACTGTCAATTTGGCAGACATTGTAGTTCTTCAAGCACTGGTTCCCTAGGCATGTAATAATTCTGTCATCAAAATTAAAAGGTGCACCACAGGCACTACACCACCATTCTTTTTTAATAGTTATATGTAGGATGTTAGAAATTATACCAGTAGCACTCCAGCAGGAGATCTACACATGGACACTTAGTATCATAGAATGAGTAAGGTTGGAAGGGGCCACTGTGTGTCATCCATTCCAACCTCTGTGCTCAAGCAGGATGCCCCTAGAGCACATTGCACAGGATTGCATCCAGATGGTTCTTCAATCCAGTGATGGAGACTACAACCTCTCTGAGCAATTTGTTCCAGTGCATGGTCATCCACACAGGAATAAATATCAAGACATCATGCCATTTAAATCATCCCTCCCTAGCAAATACATGTGTCACAAGTCAAACTCAATTTTCTATGTATCCATAAAGCTCCATGAAAGGGAAATAGTTGTTTCTTCATACATAATTTATGATTAGTGTTCAAGATAGAGCAACTTTTACAATTTTTAATACTATCTACTTAAGTCTGTTACCTATGAATTTTAGAAGAATGAATTAAATTTGTTTCACAGAATCACAGGATCATAGACTGGTTTGGTTTGGAAGGGATCTTAAAGATATTCTAGTTCCAATCTTCCTGCCACAGTGAGGGAACCTTTCAGGTTGCTCAAAGCTCCATCCAGCCTGGCCTAGAACACTTCCAGGGATCGGGACATCTACAGCTTCTCTGGGCAACTTGTGTCAGTGTCTCACAACTCTCATAGAAAATAATTTCTTCCCAATACCTAATCTAAACTTTTAAGTTTAAAGTCATTCTTCCTTGTCCTATCACTATATGCCCTCGTGAAAAGTCCCTCTCCAGCCTTCTGGTAAAGCCCTTTCAGGGAGTGGGGCAGGGCTTGAAGCGGGAGGGCATGATGCAGCTATTTTGATTCTAACCTCTGGAAACAGGTATACGGTGTGACATGTCAACTAGTAATATAGTTAAAGAGTAATAATGATTTGCAGAGATATACAAAAATGGCTCAGACCATCCATGAATTGTCCCAATCTGCAGAAATATTTTTGTAGAGTCTTTTGTGAGTATCAAAGACAAAATACAGATACCACTGAAGACAATTTTTTTTTGCTACAGACTTAGGTAATAAATAACAGGACAGAAGTGTGTTGCAATTCAATTAAAAACACAGGAGAAGAAACAAGTATTTCCCTTTATTAAGATGTAACTGTTTACCTTACAAACTATCAATATGTACATGGACATTAAAGATTAAATATAATAATAAGCAAATATTCTATTATGAAATAATTTATATTGTTGTAACTTATTTGGAAGATTATCAATTTGAAGCAGGGAAGGACTGACTTCCAAGCATTCCAGGTTGTTTTAAAATCAGTTAGCAGCAAGACATCACAGTATAAAAAGTGATCATGAGAAACATGTCTTCTTAATATATATCTTATGTTATTCTTACTCCTTGGCCAGCTGTACATTGGTTGGTTTTGCTCCAACAGGTATCCCATATTTGTGCAAAGTCTTGTACAAAATTTCACGCATTTCATTGTTGTAGGAGTCAAAGTCAAACACATTTCGAACAACATTTGCGAGTCCTTCAGTTGGAAATTTCTGTGAAGAAACAAAGACCCCCAAATATCTTTCAGTGAAATCTATTAAGTTACAGTATATCATTACGTACTTTAAAAATTAATAGTTGCAACAGTAACTTTTCTTGACAGACAAATGTTTAAGTAATCTTTCCTTTCATTTTCCAGAATAAAGAAGGTACATAGTTTCAAGTCAGAATGAAGTTACTGACATTAAACTTGAATTAAACAAAAAAGTAAGTGACAATTATTTAATACTTAACCTCATGAATGGTTTAAAGAACCGTTTTCATTATATACACATAATAAATGGTGCAATCATTGGAAAGTATAGTTAAAAGTAGCCTACACTTTTTAAATTTAGGTTCCGCAAACCATGAAGATCTGACACAAATACATATATTTGTATAATTAAACCATCCATTTAAGAATTCTGACTCTTAGGGTTCAATATAGAAAACCAGACGACACACTGCTTGCTTGTCAAAAAATACTTCACATCATGATGGATTTTAGTAGAAACAGAAATTCACTTAAGATTCACAAACTTTTTTTTCTTAGTGAAAAATACTAGCTGAAATGTGCCATGTACATTAAAAAACTCCCAAACTTTTATCAAACTTTGATCAGTATCTTCAACAACAGAAGTTTTATTCCTGTATTGGACTGATGATTTTGGATGAGGAATTGGTTGGATGGTCGCATCCTGAGGATAGTGGTCAACAGTTCCAGGTCCTGATGGAGATGGGTGACAAGTGGTGTCCCCTGGGGATCTGTACTGGGACCAATACTGTTTAATATCTTCATCGATGGCATAGTGGAATCAAGTGCAGAGGGACCCGGATAGGCTTGAGAAGTGTGGCCATGGGAACCTGATGAGGTTCAACAAGACCATATTCATGGTGCTGCACCTGGGTTGGGGCAACCACTGATACCAGTACAAGCTGGGGAACAAAAAGTTTGAGAGCAGCCCTGCCAAGAAAGACCTGAGGATATTGGTGGATGAAAAACTGGACATGACCTTACATTCTGTCCTTGCAGCCCAGAAAGCCAATGTATCCTGGGCTGCATCAAAAGCACTGTGACTAGCAGGTCAAGAGAGGTGATTCTGCCCCACAAGTCCACTTTGGTGAGACCTCACCTCGAGTGCTGCATCCAGCTCTGAGGTTCACAGAACTGGAAGTATGTTGACCTGTTGGACTGAGTCCAGAGGAAGGCCACAAAGATAATCAGAGGGCTGGCACACCTCTCCTGTGAGTACAGGCTGAGAGAGTTGTTCAGCCTGCAGAAGAGAAAACCCTGGGGAGCCCCTTAGGCAGCCCTCTAGTACCTAAAGAGGGTTACAAGAGAGCTGGAGAGGGGCTTTTGATGCGGGCATGTAGTGACAGGACAAGGGGAAATGACTTTAAACTGAAAGAAGGCAGACTTAGATCAGGTATTTAGACCAGATTTCAGGAAGAAATTATTTACTATGAGGGTGGTGAGGTTGCCCAGAGAAGCTGCGGATGTCCCAATCCCTGGAGGCGTTCAAGACCATGTTGGACAGGGCTGTGAGCAACCTTTTCTCATGTAAGGTCTCCCTGTCCACAGCCTCAGGGAGGCTGGAATTAATATATCTTTTAGGTATCTTCCAACCCAAACTACTCTATGATTCTATAAGTTACATTAAGAGAAATGAAGGATTTTTAATTCCACAGAACCAGTCAAAGAAACTCATGTCACTGCTTAAGAAAGAAACTGAGGTGGAGGACTTCAGGACAGAGCAATATATGCCCAAAGGAGGCTGTGACCCTGTGCGAAGCCCACACAGGAGCAGGTTTGCTGGTAGGACTTGTCACCCTATGGAAGGGATCCACACTGGAGCAGTTCATGCAGAATTGCAGGCTGTGGAAAGGACCCACGTTGGAGAAGTTTGTGGAGGTCTGTATCCTGTGGGAGGGACCTCACAATGGAGAAGGGAAAGAGTGTGAGGAGTCCCCCTCCTGAGTAGGAATCAGTGGCAGAGACAACATGTGACAAACTGACCACAACACCCTTGTCCTCCTGTGGTGCTGGAGGGAGGAGGCAGAGAAAGGCAGGAGTGAAGCTGAGCTTGGGAAGAAGGGAGAGGTGGGGTGAAGTTGTTCTAAGATTTGGGTTTGATTCTCATTATCTTATTCTGATTTGATTAGCAATAAATTAATTTCCCCAAGTCAAGTCTATTGCCCATGACAGTGATTGTGAGTGATCTCTCCCTTATCTCAACCCATGAAACTTTCAATATATTTTCTTTTCCCTACCCAGCTGAGGACTGTGAGTAAAGAGCGGCATTGGCGGCACCTGGCCAGGGGTCAGCCCATCACAGATGTAAATTGAGCAAACCAAATAAAACACATTTTAAAAAATAATCATCAAATTGCTGTATATCCTAGAACCTTACTGCTTAACTGCTTTACTTTACCTTTGTTTTTTTGGCAAGAGACAGGAGTGAGAATCTTTTTATCTGAAAACTTATCACTTTTTCTTCATATGCCTTTCATTCCAATACTAGATATTTCAGAAAAGGACCTGGATGCTTCAATCTCGGTATATCTCATTTACAGTGATAAAGATAAATTTGTGAAGTATTTTAGGGAGTTGAAGCCCTAATTGTTTTTTTCCCCCATTAGTGAACTAGGCAAAATTGATAAACAGACTTAACATAAGTGTCAGAGAAGTTTATAAATGTATTAAAAATAAAGATATTTGAGTCCAGATTAAGAACCAAAACAGAATAAAGAAGAAATTTTTGTGTTTTGACCTGTACTCTTAGTCAAACATAGGCCTTAATAAGGAGTTTAATATTTTCCCAACTTAATTAATATCTAATGTCTGTAATAAAATACCTGTGACACAAGCAACACTAAAATTAGCTACTTACTGTGATAGACTGGAATACCACAGCTAAAATAGGGTTGTACAGTCCTTTTTTATCCGCGGTGTACATGGCACAGAATATTTTAGTACAAGTGTTGGTATAAAAACATGCTAAACAAAGTTCTGCTTTTTAAACCTATTGATGATGAACCTATTAGAGCTTCTGCATTATTAGAGAGTAGGGAAATACAAGTTATTCTGGGATAATATATACTTATCCTACATCCTATGCCATCCTTGTTACAATGTCCATTCCTTATTTTATTGCAACAGGTACTAAAACCCCATAATTTCTTGCAACAGCTTTTCTAACTCTAGTTTGTGACAATGTTTAGTAGGGAAAGTACTAACTTCTATAATGAAAATTGCACCTCGGAGTCAAAATAAACATCACATTGAAAAAAATAGCTCACCAACTTATAAAAAGGTACATGATGGTAAGGTTCATAAGCATGTAAAGCTTCTTAGTACACTGTGGGCAAGACTCTGTCTCAGTCTGTTTTCAAGCATCACTTCTCTTTTGTAACAAGAGAAACACATGTTCAGAATTGATATAACAAACTCTTTCCTTAGGTAATTATTTGACAACATTTATATGATGAATACTGCACTTTCTCTGTTATTCCCTTCTCAGTGTAAACAACAACCAACAAACTGGCACCAAGTTATCTTATTAACCGATAACCTACTCTTCCACCTGTCCTGTGCTAGATACTGCAGAAACCTCCGTCAAGTGCTTCAAATAATAACCAATTTTCACTAGTAGTCTTCAAGTATTTCCATGTTTTTCCGAATCGTTGCATAACTTCTGACATCAATACCCTTATCTGCAGTGAATTGCCTCAACAGTTTAATACCTCTTCGACATCGAAAAAATTTCCTGAGGTACAACTGATTGTTGCTGTCAACAAAACCTGTTCTGAACACAAGCCACTTACTGAAACGTCCTCTACTTCAGTTATTAAAAAAACCCCAATGCAACTCTCTTCTTTCAATCAGAACAAATCCAATCACTTTTTAATAACTGCTTGGAAAATTGCTTATTGAGGAAAGGAAATGACAGTTCACTTAAAGGGAAAAAAAAAGAGAAAAAATCAAAAAGGTTGAATGTTTGAGGTTTGAGTTGAACATTAAAAAAATCATTTAGTTTCAATTGATTTTTAAAATGAGATTACTAGAGAAAATATTGATCTCTCATCAGTCTGTCTGGTCCTTCTTCATTGATTCTTCCCCTTATAAGCAACACCTCTGTGTGTACCTCAAGAGTATTTTCACAGCTTAGATTCTTGGCTATTCCTTAAAATAGTAAGTAACAGAGGTTTTACTTTTAAAACATTTATGTTTTTATTTATATATTTTTTGCTTTATTTGATACAGAATTCATCTTGGTGAAAAATCTGTATTTTTATGGATCTAATATTCCATGAGAAGATGTATTGCTATAGACTGCTTAAAGTCCATGAGCAATAACAGTTTTCTAGTACAAATAGAGAATCTTAATTAAAATATGCTATAATCCCATTGAGGTCTATTGTACTTCTATCACTGCCCTGAAAACAAAGTGATAAATAAATCCAGTGTTCAGTCTGCAATGAGTTCAGATTTTTTGTTTTAGACTTGCAGCTTGTATTTTCACTAACACTCACTTCCCTACATATTCTAGTGCCTTCAGATGCCAGCACATTTTCCAGCCAGCCAGCACCACCTCAAAGGTCCACCCTGTACACTCTAACAGGTCTCTCCCCACCTACCCATTTCTCCACGCTCTTGGTTTCTCTCTGCCCCCATGATGTCCTTGCACTGAATGTTGCCAGCTCTCCCTGTGCCTCCTCTGGTGTCCTGTCAGCAGGGCCAGAAGCACCATATCTGTGGCTCACCCTGAGCGACAGGCATAGGAATGGATTAACCAGTGCTCATGTCTTGAGTGGGCATCATCTACTACCAAGCAAAACAGCTGAATTCTCCCCCTGCCTTTCTACTCAGAGAGACATTAATCTCTATCTGTTCCTCTCTGTCACACAGCCACTGATTTTGATTAAACCAGCAGAAACTTAATTATCTTTGAAAACTGGTAACTGAGATGTGCTTGGCCAAAAGGGTAAAAAGTTATTGATGTGTGTTTGGCAGCAAGGTGAGAAAGGGATACAAACTGTGATTTGATAAGCCCAGTTTCCTTTTGACATCAGGCTGAACATAAAAAAAGTACAATCTTACCACAAAAGCTTACTGAACAGGCCTAGAAGCCTGATGATTAGTAGACTACAGATCCACAAAGATTTTTAGAGACTTACTGCTCGAAAACTGTTATACTATTGCCTACTATTAGAAAACAATCTCAGACAAAAATAAGAAAGAAGGCCTATCAGAAAAATCTCAGCTTTCCCAAACTAAAAAAGAATTAGTAAAACAGCTATTGACATTTTATCTGGACTAACGTGGCTTTCCTGATTAACATCTGCCAAGGTCTCATGAAAAACAGCATATTAGATTGCAGAGAAGCAGTCACAGCACATGCCAGTAGTTACAGGCAGCATATGGTAACCCAACAGAGCAAAAGCAGGACTTCTTAGCTCGCTATTAGCCACTATTAACAGAAACACTTTTGACATTTAACACAGTCTGAAAACTGGAGATGAACAAGACAAAAAGGTAGGTTACCAGCCATCTAGAGCTGCAAAACCCAAATTCCCTATACAGTATGTGGGCAGAAAAAGTTGTGGTGAGAAAAAGTTGCAGCAACCAAGTTAGATACCTGCATTAGACAACTTTACCTATTCCTGCAGTTTCAGGTCTTCAAAATAGTTTGGCGTCTTGACCTTCACCAAAAACACCTTTCCCCAAGAAGAAGTCAGTATAGAGGCAACTTAGCTCTGAACAGTGTCTAAGCTACAGCTAAATTACCACAGGTCCCCTACTTGCATTATCTTTAGCGGAAGATAATCTTATAACTGCACTCCAGAATCAATCCTATATGCTGAGGACCACAATTAATCAGAGTGCAGAGATTAGCCTAATAATATGCTGATACCATAGTAATCAGAATATTTTTAACTGGCTAGTCCCAATGCTCAGATGTGCTCTCAGATAGAAGTAATCATAAGCAATTTTTTTCTCCAAAACATCCAACCTTTTTTACAGAAGCAAAAGATTCCAAAATTATGTGAAAGAAATCAACACAATAGTACAAAGAAAGCAGGGCCGTGGAACTGCTGTAAGGGAAACTGTTTAACAACATGACTAACTTCCCTCCTTCCTTCCTATGGACCAGCAGTTTTATTGACTCATTTCCCTCCTTCCTCTTTCTTCTCTACCTGAAGTCCTAAAAGTTTGTTACTTTGGAATAACCATTATGTTTATATTAATTGTTTACATTTGGTTACTCCCAGTCTTCTTATTATTCAGACTGAAAAACAAGTTACAGTAAACAAAATGTTGCATCCTTTCAAAGAGACTGGGATCTTGAAAACAAACATTACAGAAGAAATCAAAGCTGCATGTTGGAGATTTATTTGGGTATTTTCACTTTGAAAGAGGTGAAAGATTCGCAGATGGGAAAATTCCCTGTTGATTTGTGCCCAATGTTCAGGTTGAAGTGACCGTACTAATTGATTAAGTGAAGGAGACAGAAGCAGAGCAAGTGCCCTTAAGACAATTAGCAATGCAGCTCTTCCAGTCTTCAATTAGATACCGTTCACACTCATATAAAAGAAGAATTAAGTCCTGTATTTCTGCACCAGTTACTAACAGAAGACAGTACAACTTTAGATTACTTGGAGATAGATGATGAAGGAAAAAAGCTACGAAAGAAGGTAGGAACAGCAAGAGAGGATGAAGACAGGAAGGAGTTCATTTATCAAAACTCCTAATCCATTAGCTCTTCAGCAGCACAGCAACTGTTCCTCAAGAGATCTGCACGTACATGTTCTTTCAGCTTGGTAAACAAATATCTATCAGCTGGTAATTGATCCCAATAGGCTGCTTTGCTGATGTGTTTATTTCAATGGATTCCTCAACTTTTAGGTCTGAATCCTGTTAACCCTTATTACAAGGCTATAAAGCATTATTTTTCCTTCATATTATCGATATCATAGTAGCACCATTTTCTCTGTCTTGACACCTTCTTGCACTCAAGAAACCACAGAGCACAAAAATCTACCTTCTCCAGAAATCTAGATGAACTGAAGATTATTAAAAGTAGCAATTCCAACCTGCAGGACCTAAATGGTAGAACGTTTGTGAATATATTCATGATCACAAACACAAAACTATCATACGACCCTGCTATACTATGCAGTGTTAAATACGGAAAGGTCAAAATTTTTGAGAAATTATATTTTAATTGTATTATTACAATAATCTCCACTATTTTTTAAAAATCTAGGATTCAATAATTCAGGAGAGAGTCTAAAATTAACAAATTTAACAATTTTATGATTATAAACAGAACAAAATAAAAGCATTGCTATTTCAAAGATCATTAAAATAGTTTATATTTCAAATACTTTAGGCAAAAACATCCTTCAATTTATGAAGACAGAAGTTAGACTTTATTGTAATATTAAAAAAACCAGATCACCACAAAATTCAGGATTAAATGTTAAATGTGTGTAGGAAATAATTGTGGATCCTATGTATCCTCCTTGCTAAATTGTTACTTATCTAATACTTTCCTTAGACAAAGTCCATTGGTGATGTACTACTGTTATGCAGCAGGGACTTGTATTTTCACAGGAAAGGATTAACCCCACAAATTTTATAGCAACATAAAGTGGACAGTTGCACTGTCCAGGAAGTACTGTATGTTGAATATGGAATTGCATAATCAGGGCCAGTATGAACACTGCGCACTGTATTCATAGTATGAATGTGGTATTTTCTCACATAGTAAAAAAACAGAATATCATGGGGTTTATTTAATATTAATAAATAAATATTCAGAAAAAATATCTGCCCATGTGTATCTGCCATCCTTACACTGAGACTATCTGAACATCTGAGTATGTTTCCTTCAAAATGTAAAACTTTTCATACAAATAAAAATTCATGAACAATAATGGCAAGCATCATAAGATCAATAGTGATGAACTCAAGTTTTCAATAAAATCTGAAGTACTGTACCTGTAAATGTTTTACAATATTCACAACTTCTCTAGTTGAATAGGGATAGTTAATAATGCCTTGGTCAGCTAAGCTCCTGAGCTCTCCAAAAGCAGCTACCAGTTTCTGAAGAATTGGCTCTGGAACATCAGGACCATATTGCTTAAGCATAGCCAGTTCAGACTGTGGTTTGGGATTATCAACAGCATGGCAACTAAAAATGTCCCCTAAAAAGAGAAAAAGCATGAAGTTAAGTCATTATTTATAAAGACCTCGCATCACAACATCCCCTTTAAGTTTAATACTGAACCTTCAATAAAAAAGCAATGACTCAAAGAATGCTGAGTACCAGCTTATTAAAACTAAACAAGGCAAAAATTACTTTGAAAAATGTGAAGTACAAGCTATGAAGAACATCAAGCTTTCTGGAAACACATAGATCTCTCCTGTCATTTCAATGAAGCTGATCATTAAGGAGAAATTAACTTCATAAAGAAGCACAAGTCAAATGAATTCAGAAAAATAGAAAAGAAAGAAGTTTTAAAGAAAACCTAACTGGTTGAATGGGACTCATGTTCAACACACCACAGGATGCAGGAAAATCTTGAAATGCAGGAAGATCCTAATGCAAACCCAATTAAGAGGTCTAGAGGAAATACTGGATTTACCTTTTCTCCTTGCCTGTCTTGAAGTATGCTAAGACATTTGGCAAGATATTCTTTCCATATATTGGCATTATACTGATCCAAATCATATAATCTATAAAATTGAGTTTTACAAAACTTCGTAGAAGCATGATCAGATCCTGTTGAAAAAGGACTTGGATTTAAAGCAGGAGAGATCCTAAGCTTGAAAAACAAAATCAATGAAGAACTCCAAAATCTTAATCAAGCCTCTGCCATGTGGTTCAAAAGTAATAACACTGGGGTGATCTGTTTTGTTTAAAGGGTCCATGTAATGAAGGGAATTAGGTCATAAAAAAAGAAACACACAACGCTAAATCATCTTGGGGCAAGATAGCTGGGTGAAATTCAGAGCCAATGAGTTCCAGACATGCAATACCCAATTCAGTGAGAACCACACCTGAAAAACAAAGAGTTCCTACGTAATATGGAATTGAGTTTGCACCTGCTTGTTTGAATATGTTGTTATTTCTTGCAGAATAAGCCTTATGGCCAAAGTTAACAGGGAAACACCCACGAATTAAGGTGCCTGCACATAAATGACCAAGGCAACACAGATAATACAATCAGTGGTGTCTGGATGGGCATTCAGTTCACAGCCATCATGTAACACTGCCAAAACACTGCCAGAGTCCCACATAGACTAACACTGGACTACCACAGGCCAATGGTTCTTCATCACTTGCCCTTATGCAACATAAATTCTCACCTTTACTGTGAGATGAAGCTCTAGGGAACCTTTGCTGATACAAAGCATTTCTGGGACCTACCAGGAGCTTTCCAAAATAAGGCTGCTGTTGATATGAAAAACTTTGATGTGAAATTTGGACAGCCTTTCATGAAACTAGGATGAATTCAGTACCTTGTCCAATATATGTATTTTACTAAGGCCTATCACACATGTCCCACATGCATGGAGAGGCAAATAAGGATTAAGAAGCATGTAGCATAGTGATAACAGCAAAAAATATAGTACTCTCTACTGCTGAAAGGACAGAGAAGAACCATCTCTTGTACCAAAGAGAGCATCTACCCTGTGGCATTTTGATATGCGGAAAAAAATGCTGAGCAGTTGAGAGAGATGTCAGCTATTAAGTTGCTTACAGCTCATTTTTTTGCTATATTTGCCTACAATATACACTCATTAACAAAGATTTCTCACAACCTTGGCTGTCTGCATTGTTTTTCCAGACCTCAGTAACCAAAACAGTTTTAACACAGATGACCACAGGGCAAGTTTGGGACATTTTATTAAGATATGTAAATTTACATGATAGTCTTCAAGTTGAATCTCATCTTGAATGCCTTATGTGAAACAAAGTATCAATTTGCATAAGAACCCCTTCTCCTCATGAAATCCAATTAATAAAGACAGTTATTCTAGTAATCAATTCTATGAAAGATCACAATTTAATAGGAATCACTTACCTAATGTGCCAAAAAAGTCATTACCCAAGAAAGGAAATCCAGGTCTATTTGCCAGAACTATCATTCTAAAATCAGGATGAATAACTATTACATTTTCTCTACCCTCTACATGAGCATGATCTGGAAAAGAAATAAAATGTATTAATTGCATATTTAAGCTTTGCAATACTGAATGAACAAACATAATTAGATTAGAAGAACAATTCTTAGAAGAAAAATTCTTCTAATCTAATTATGTTCTTCTTAGAATTAGAAGAACAGTTACAAAAATAAAAGGCTCAATAGCTTTTTGCATGTCGTTCAACTAAGAGGCTTCTAGGTTTCATTCTAAAGTTTCATAGTTTGTTATATAAAAATTTAATCAACGTGTTTAATTAAAAAAAACCATAAAAATGTATCTACTGTTCTTTGGGTGTGGACTACCGGTCCTCTTTATATTTAATTTCACTGAAATAGTGAAGCCAATGGTGAATAAAATGTGGTTTTATATAGGTCTGACATTATCTGATTTGGGAAAACATGACTGAAATTCCTTCTGGTTACTACAAAAATCTGTGAGAGGCCTGAGATACATGATTTAATATAAGTGAAGACTGTAGTTTTCCAAAATGACTCATTGTTCCCTTACAGCATGTTTCCAGTGGCACATGGTGTTTGGGAATCCTTTAACTGCCTCTAAAAAACTACAGTAATCACTGGGACTGGTTAGAAAAATATTTTTTAAAAATCCACCTACAGTTTACAATGACAAGTAAAATTCAGGTGGGCCATGTGAGTGCTGAATGATTGCTACACTCAAACATTATTCCCAATATTGTTAAAATGAAACACATTACATAAAGTACAGTGTCTAATAACATCAAGAGGGCATTTCAAACATGGTCTTTCTTTGAAAAATAAGGAAAAATATTTGGTTCCTGCAATTCATATGAATTAAATTCCATCAAGTTACAAAACATTCTTATCCTGCAGGATATACTTAAATAATGTAAGCATTTGCAATACTTGATTAGATGAAACCCTTAACAATTCAACCTTTGGTTTACTCTATCTTCATTCTATATCTGATTAAGTTACATCCCAAATGTCTAAAATGGGGATAACCAAGATCATAATTTGGCCAACTAGATCTTTACTTCTTGTGGTGAATGAGGAGAGAGGTCAAGTTACAGTATATTGGGTTTTGGGTTTTTTGTTGGTGGGACTTTTTTATTTTTCAGGAAAATTCACAAGAATGCTAAATGAAGAAAACCTTTGCGGCTATTACAAAAGTAGTAAAGAAAATTACTGTAAATTCTTTAACTGTTAACCTTTTAGCATCAAGTAATGTATCCACTCAGATTGTTTTGGGTCTCTACTTAGTAATGTAATTGCTGAAACCCAGATACATGTTGTATTTTACTGTAAATGATCAAAACACCTTCTCTCTACTTACTGGCAACAATTCGTCTTCCATCTGACAAAACCATTTCTCCACTTTCTACTAAAGTTTTTAAGATACAGGTTACATTTGTTGGTGCTTTGTCTGCCTCATCGATTACCAAAATATGTCCAAACTTCACTGCTTTCACCTAGAAGAGAAAAGAATCAAAACGTCACAATGCCCCCAGAACACCTGCAAGTATCTGCATTGTTGATTTCTCAGTCAGCAGCAGTGATGTCTCAGTGACACTGAGACAAGAAAGGGATTCAAGCAGGGATAAGCTGTGACCAAACCATGGTAGAGGGAAGAGGAGGAAGGTGGGATAAGAAAGGGAGGGTGTTTCTGTTTCTTCTGGATAGGGATGGAAAGGGCTGTGCTGGGGGAGGGAAGTGAGGGCCTGACTGAGAATGAATTGGAGCGCTGACAGAGCAGTGCAAAGCCAGTTTGCATCTAGACTGTGGCTGAAAGAACTGAAGAATGCCTGCAACAGCTGTTTGGAGACCAACTTAGCATATAGGTGTGAGGTGCAACAAAAGAGAAGGAGGGAAATACCACTCTAACAGTTAGAATGTGTCAAGTTAATATTAAATTATTTTGCATACTCATGTTGTCTGTGGAGTCTCCCAAGATTATCCTCTTATTCACACTTGGCATAGCAAGTGAGGCAAATGTGACCAAAGTAGAAGTTAATGTTTGCTACCATGCTCACTCACTATGCCAGGAAAAAATCAAATTATGACTATTTAAGATTCTAAATGAAAAACATTTCTAAATATAAAATCCAAATGTTACTACTGACCAGTGGTGAATCTTCATATATAATAAGACCATCCTTAACAGAAGGTTGTAGAGTAAGGCTTTGTACAGTGGTATCCCTGAAATGTGGAAAACCAGACAGTATTAATTATAAACACACAGGAATTTTAGTTACAATAAAATGCAAAATGAGTAAATGAAAAACTGAATACTCTCTGAGAGGAAAAAATATCTCTTTTTTTAGAACTGGAAAAAATGGTGTACCAGCTTAATGGTCAAATGTATCTCTATCTCTGCCAGGACTTTCACAGTAGTTCTCCATTTCTCATAAACCCAGAGAACAAAACCATTGAGAAGTGAATCAGTATTTTTTTGTATGTAGGCACATTATTGATGTTATTATTTCCAGTTAAGTATGCTGAAACTGTCATTTACATGACAAACAGGTGAGTCCTCCCAGAAGAACCAAACAAGAATCATTACTGGTTTAGCTGCTCTTCTCCACACACTGCTGAGCAAAAAAATGCCTGCCAAACCCTCAAACCAAAACAAGAACCAAAAAAATCAAACTCCCTCCCAAAATCAAACCAACAACAAAAAAAATCTAAAACCAACAACACCTTACCCCCAATAAAACAACCAAACTAAAAATACTCATAATGAATTCTAAAAATTGATTGGTTTTAGTTCTATCTAAGCCATACTAGCTTGCTATATTTTATATCATGAACAGTATAAGCTCTTAGATGGGACAGCAAAGATTCTTTAACAGCAAAGAATTTATTTTTGAAATTTTGTATTTGAATTGTTCAAATTATTTTCTCCTTCAAACTTAAAATAGTGCTAATTAAAATCTGTAATGAGAATATTTCTTAAACTTTACTATTTTCATCAATTTCAACCACCACTGAATGTACAGATAAATAGGAAATAGTTCCAATTCAGAAAGGTCAAGCAACATACACCATCACACTGGATTCACCTATATAAATTATGTCCATAACCTTGGGAAAGCCACTCCTGACTGCACAAAATACTTGCCAAAACTCTTGTCAAGATCTATATAACCAACCCCATTTACTTTGGGGTTCAGAGGGACTAATGAGCTAGAGAATAATCCAGACATGGGGCATAACAGAAGGTCCCCATGACTCCCATGGTTTCATGGGCAACAGGATATGCAATTCAGTTTTAGGGTAAGCAAGCTATACCATTCCTTTCCTCCTGTATTTCAGAATTTGGATTAGTCTGTCAACAGAGCAATGGAGTGATCACATGACAAAACCCTTCAGGAGAGCTTCACTTAATGTAGCATCAGATCCACATACTGGTACATAGGAAAGGCTGGTAATCTCTGCATTGTATGTGAGATTTGATGCAACAAAAATCTCTTATCCTTCATAGCCACGCTGTATAACAGAACTGTTTGCTAAAGTCTAGCTGACTCACTCTTCTAAATATCCACCTTAGTTCTCTTTAATTTTGTAACACCTTGTGAAAAACTAACAATATTCTGATAAGCTTCTTGGGTACAGGAAATCAAACACAGTACTGTTTGCAGCACACTATTAAGTGGCCATCTTCCAATTGCAGTTTTTAAATGACAGCATAACTTGCACATTTCCTTTATTTGAAACTGCTGTCAGCAGGATTTCTGTCCCTAATAATGAATAATTTCTTGTTTAGCTTTAGATCCATGATTTATTTATTCCAGAGTTTCCATGCACAGGAATAAAGCAGAGAGCAGGAAGAGGTATTTTTAACACTTAGCTACTTCGTCTGAACTTCAATATGGGAGGGGAAAGGTTACAAAGCTGGGACCACCTTCACTGCATTTAACCCCATCAAATGCAGCCTGTCACAAGCAGCAACACCACCACAAATAGTTATATTAACATTGTATTCACTTGCAGCATGTAATTTTTTAAATCACTAAGCATTAGCATTAATCTATTATCTTAGAAATCCTACCATGGACACAAAAACAAAGCTTCCATTGTCATCCTGCTTGTCTAACCAATTTCTACGCTGGGCAGAGAAATCAATAACACATCCAAAAATAACAGCAAACCAATGATTTTTCTTTCTTGAACACACATTATTTTAGGGACTAAATTCTCAGACTGTATGCATCAGCCTACCTCCATTATCAGTTAACATTTCTGGTTCAAGCCTATACAGTCGCAGACACAGAAGAATTTTAAAATGTGTAAACCAAACTGGAGTTTATGAATCCACAGTCACAGGTTACTAATAACTCCTGGAAAAATGCTCTGAGGAATTAATCCAAGGTAAAAGGGGGAAGGATTTGTCAAACCTGAACAGTGATCTCTTTAAAATAATAGAAAGGTAAGAAAATGGAGGGTCTGAAGAAAGCAAAGGCCAAAGCGTAATATAAAAGAAGATGAAGCATTACAGGATGTGTTGCAGATCATAAATTTGCACTTAAGAGGCCAATGCATGAAAAAAAGTAAAGTGACAGAACACATCAGGAAATTAGGATCTCTAGTGGTGGTGTGGATGGTCACAGGTGATGACGCAAGAAAAGACAGAAATGTCAAATGGTGTTTTACTGCAACACAAGACAGTTTATTTTACTTTTGGTGAGCTAGTTAATCCTCTGGCTCTGCAGAGATTACTTACAACACCCCTTGACATGGAATACTAATTTGTGCTTAGTACCATCAGCAGCCCACACAAATCCTTAGGATGATCTCATTCTTCAGAGAAGACAGATCTTTGGGAAAAATAAACATTACAAGAGCTTTTGGTTTATTTAAGTGCTATTATAGAAGTAGTGTAAATCAGAAAAAAATACAGAAAGTATAAAAGTTGGCCTCCTAATTCCAGCTTCTAATTCTTAAAATTATTTTATCTTTCTTCTATTTTGTTGATATTCAGCCTCAATATTTTAAGGAAATATTTTGGGGGGATTTATAGAAGTTAAATATAAAGCCAAATATTAACTACATTGGCTTGATGACTTAAGTGAATGCAAAACTCCTGCACTTGCTTAGGCTATAACATTCAGACATGTATACAAAAATGATTTTGCCAGGATTATTACACATCAATGTTATTTTCCTTTCAGAAACATAAGCTATACAATTAGATATCAATAATTTCTGTTCTTCAGAAACCTAACACAACCCAGAGTGAAGAATGGCTAAAAATAATTGTACTCTTGGAGCTTTTTCTTCTAAAATTTTCACTTTGTAATGAATTATGTAAAAACACTGAAGTACAGAAAAATAAAAATATGCTAAGTCTGAAACATTTTTCGAAAACATGGCATGTAGAGTTTCCTAAATGTAAAATATGTCTGGCACTCAAAATTCCCACAGGAAAGGAACTAAAAGGTGTAATTCATGTTCACTCAGTAATATTAGCACCTTAATATTAACCAGGCTCTAACAAAGACATGAATATCAAAGACTTCTAATTTCATCATATTTAGCACCGAAGACAAAAATAGTTCTGACACCAAGAAGCAAGACTGTAGGAATGCAGAAACCAGCAAGAAAAGCTATCTGACATACTGTCATCTTACTCAATTGAATAGATTTTGTCTTCACCTGAATGCAAAAGAAAACTACAAAAAGCTCACTAATGCTTTTCCTAAGAATGTACTTTTATCTTTACCAAGGAAACCATTCTCAAAACAAAACAAAACCAAAAGCCCCCACAACAACAACAACAACAACAAAACTGTATTACTAAAATGCAGCAACTGACAGTACCACTCTATTCATAGTAGGACTTTAGAAAATTCTTTCCATGTTTTTTTATTAGCTCACATCACTGTATTTAATTTATTTTTTGCTACTGCTGCACTAGTTACCCTAAAGGCAGCTTTTTCTGAGTTCTGTACACTTACTCAGACATACTCCTGCCACAGTTATTGTTTCATTGAGAGCAATGCTTTCTTTCCAGGAAAGAACTATGAGACATGGCAGGAGAAATTTCCATCAACCTCAGAAACTGTTATCATCTAACTTAACAAAAAGTATTCCAATGCTTTATTTTAGTATTTGAGTACCCAAGCAGGCTTATGCCCAAACACAAGACACAGTGTCAGGGCTTCAGCTAAACTGTGCTCACAGTAACAAGTTTATATAAACCAAACTCACATCTGGCCTTCCTCTTATTCGTCAAATTAAACTTTATGGTAGTTAAAATCAGAGATGCAGAATATATACTCAAATAACTGTTCTTCATTTCTGTGATACATCTATTATCTAAATACCTAGGTACATAGATATATATGTCAATTACATGTCAATCAGACATGAATATACCCATCTGCTGTGACCTAATTTTAAAAAGAGTATTTGAAAAATAATTAGGCCAAGGGCCATTTGAAGCTGTTAATTGGTTAGCTGATCCACTCATGGATTATCCTGATGAGGAGTGGGCAACCTTAACACAAAGAATCAATCTGCCTGATTTTGACATTTGCAAATTAATTTCTTTAGCCTAGGAATCATACAGCCATTGCATTGCATGATCCGACTACTATGTTTAGGAAATTCTGAAATGTCTGAAAAGCCAACCAGCTGTCTCATTTCCCTATTAAAAATTACATTGTTTTGAGCCTTTTTGACTTATCTGTATGCACTGATAATTAAATCCACCTTTTCTTCCTGCTAGGCTGTTATAGTTTCTCAGTAGGACATAAGTTTGTTTAAAATTCAAGAATTATTTGGAGTATAACGGCATTCATTAATCAGTATGACTGCAGGTGGCAGAAGAAAGGTCAAAGGGAATTATACACTGAATTCATGTTATATGCTTAAATCTAAAGTTACACAATTACTTATCCATGATCCATCTGTCAAAACAAGATGCAACTTTTCATTTAATTTATTATAATAACATAAGAAATTCACTTACTCTAAAGTCCATAAATAAAGAAACATGACACCTTACAGCTCCCCCTTATTGTGTGTAAGAATACATTTCATTGAGTACACAGGGAGAAACTGTTACTTTGGCTTTAGAGGAAAATGAAACAACAGGGTCTTCAAACCTGAGGTATTTCTCCATACCAACCATGCAGCAGGATATTGAAGTTGAATTCAATTCCTACAAAAAGACAAATGAAGTAGCTCTCTAACACATGGAATCTGACAATAGCAGAGCTAGTCAGACAGCTGATGAAAAGCTAACATTGGAAACAGAGACCATTAGCTGGCATGAAATCTTGCAAGCTTTGCACTGCAACTCTGTATTGACTGAAAATGTATTTAAGGGGGAAAAACAGGAGTGAAAAAACATAAAGACACCTATTATATGCTAGTCAATACACTCAGTGCTTCACAACATAAATCTTTGTAACAAAAATATGTCATCTTATTATTTATTTCCAAACCTGAGCTACATAAAGAATAAAGCACACACTACAAGGTACAACACTAAAAGAAAATATTCTAGACATTCATGGCTCAAAATCATGAGGAAATACTACCTAGCCTTTTGTTTTGTGGCTGCCAACAAAGAAAAGCACAACACATACACACACACCTCTGCTGTGCTCAGTGGCTTCCTCAAATAAACCAGTGCAGCTACAGAGCACTTCCTTCAGCAGTTCACTGCAGAGATGGCTTTTCTGTATTGTTCATTTTTAAAAACAGACCTGCAGAGCTATATCAGCATTTAAATTGTTTCATGTGCTCCTATATTTTTGCAAGAGAAGATAATCAAATGCAATTCTGAGAATAAGTACACTATAATTGTAGTATCTACCTGTGTTTTGGGCAAAGGAAGCTATTCCTTCTGAAACAACTGTTTAAATTAGAATTTAAAAAATCTGAAGTCAATAAAGCTGAAAGGGTAGTTTTAAATTATCTCAACAGGGGAAACAGGTAATCAGATTTTATAGTGATTATGTGTGCTGAAAAAGAGGGAAAGAAAATTAAGATCTAAAGATTAATGGACAGTTTGTAGTAAGTATTGCTTGTAGGGACACCATAAGATCATTTTCCTACCCCAAACCTCCTAATAATTTGATTGTTAAAGACCACAACAAAATTATGTTTATTTTGAAAAGAATAACATATGCAAACTCGGGTAATTTTTGGAAAAAACCCATCATCAGATTACTGTAATTTATTAGGGAACTAGAAAAGGCACAACACAAAATGTAGTAGATTTTTAAAATGAACTGTGCATGCATCACACTTTCCAATCATCAGTCACTAGAACAAACATTGTAACTTTAACAGGAAGATGCCGTATCATAGGAAAATTTGTTGAAAGAAAATGTAATATTAGGACACATAGAATAAGGCAGCGTAATATCTTCTAAAATAACAGTAAGTTTAAGATAAAAAAACCAATTTCTATAGCGATTAGTATTCTGTTGACAGTGAAAAACATCAAATTTACAACAAAGCCAAATTGTTTCAGCATGTGTGTCACTGCCTAGAAAAGTGAAAAACAAGTTATGTCAGCTTGTAAGAAAAGATACCACATGGAGAACTAAGATTTAACATGGTTAATTTAGGGGCAAAACTTGTTATATTTAAAAGCTAAAGAGGAAAACTTCCTACATTCTCTATTTTCATGAAGAGGCATCAAATTGTATTTACTAGCAGTTTTAACTTTTTTGACCTTACAGAGAACAACCCTCATACACTAAAAAACATTCTCTTTTTGTCATATGACTTTTTGAAGATTTGTATTATCCTTTTTGACAATAAACTAATTTCATAAAAAATTATTTTCTTCATATACAGAAAGGGAACACTGGAACAGAACTAATCACTTCCTGTCTTCTGCACATTCACTGAGGCTCCAAACAGCAGAAAATCCAGTCATATGCCATCAATAAATTATTGATGTAGATTACACTGCAGTCTACTCATCAAAAGCTTCTATTTCTGTAAGCTACAGCAATGTTGTTATGCACATCTGCATACTGAAAACATTAGAGTTGAAGCTGACTAGTTTCATCTATCACGACTTCAGTGGCCACAACTGTAGCAGCTCAGGGAAGAAAGGGATCCAGTTCTCCCACAAGCTGAGAGCAACCAAGTTCCCATAGCAATGGAAAAGAATCAGTACTTCTCATTCCTGGCCATTTTCAACTGTGTAGAGGAATGTCTGTGATGAACTGTCTGCAGAGGAGATGGTGGGCTCCAAATTTTGCATCTCCTACAGCTAATCTGTGGCCAACACAGCCTGAAGCCAGAAAACATATCTGAGAAACTTCTGTTTAACATCCACTTGTTATTTACACTCTTATCATAATAATAAGTAAATGATCTAGAAGTTATCAAAGAATCTCATTACTCAAACTGGTTTTATTATTCTTGTTCTGAAAACAATGTTGAGTCTGAAGCTGTTTCTCAATTCCCCCAACTTTAACTACTATTCCATACTGACACATTTGAGGATCAGCCAAGAACAGTGCAAATGGACACCCCACATGGAACAACTACTGCTGGATCGTATAATTTTATGAAGACAAGATAAACTCATTTTAACTTTTTTTTTTTAAACCACCGAACAATTTTGATTTTGCAAGGCACATTACTAGAATATACCTAGTATAAGAAGGTCACCCAGCTGCTACCTTGCAGAAATGTCACTATATCACAGAATCACAGTGGTTGAGATTGGAAGGCACCTCAGCAGATCATCTAGTCCAAAGCCCCTGCTAAAGCAGGACCACCTAGAGGCAGGGTGCTCAGAACCGTGCCCAGACAGGTTCTGAATATCTCAAAAAATCGAGGAGTGTAATGTATACCAAACTTTGAAGCAAAGGTACAAAGAAAAACAAATGTCATGCCTTCCTGAAGCCAGCAAATGTGTTGCTTGGAACACAGATTTCTCTCTGCAACTAATTTTGTGTAAAGGGACTATCAGGACAGAGAGACTTGTTTACTGTCAGAGGAATAAGGAGCACAACTCATGATGGCAGATGATAATTTCAGAGGTTTCCTGGTACCAGTTGCTTGTTTTGGCTACATGACTTAAATCCAACGCCAGCAGTACAGAGGTGGCAGCTTTCACAGGTCTTGCACTGATACTATGTGTTCTCCACAGTATTTTTCCAGTTCTTCTTATTTGCCTAAATTAGTATTTCAGAATAAATTACATGTAAATATTTTTCCATTTTTATGCTCTTGTATTAAAGTCTAGTAGTGTATTTTGATGAAAGCTAAGACCAGAAAACACCATATGACTCCAAAAACTTGAGCATATATATGAACTCACATGCCTTTAGCATTTATACCACCAGAAACTACCACAAAAAGTAACTGAATTTTATAATTTCAAGTCTGAATCTAAGCTTTTTGGAAACTTTTTATCAGAGGTCTTTTCACAAACAAAAAAACTCAATCAAAAACCTTCACAAAACAAATAAACAAATTCAAACAAAACATAATCCCCAAACTGGAGCCATAAATCAAGCTTTCATTGAAAGCAAAAGGATAAATGCTGTAGTTCTGTAATACACTCCACATAAGAACAGTTACTGCAGGGAGGAGAAATCATTCTAATTTAAATATAAAAACTAGCTTGAGAGTATGATTTCTAAATAGATGCAAACTTCGATGTTTAAATGACAGATAAAGAACATTTTACTCCAGCAAAACCATTCTTTGTATGCCATTAGTTACTAATTTGATGATAAGAGAAGTAAAATTAATCTTTTTTTTAAATCACATCAAATAAGACAACAGTTTAAAGTCATGATACTTCTGACATTTTTATGCAGGAGAGCTGGGAGCTTACAGTTTTATATTTATCTATTACTCTCAAGAGTGCTAAGAAGGATTTTATAGTTTTAACAGGGCACATGTTTTTGCCTGAGTGCTCTCTAAAGTTTTATATTTTTTTCTTCTTTCTCTGGAATCTTCTTGGTTTAAGGGACTTTGCAATTTAAAGCAAGATATTATCACGAGGGAATAAAAAAGCAAGATATAATAAAGAATAATAACAATAAATAAAGATACAGTAAAGAATAATAAAGGAAGATATCCTCATAAGGGGAAGTAGAGGGGCAGGCACTGATCTCTTCTCTCTGGTGACCAGTGACAGGACCAGAGGGAACAGCATGAAGCTCTGTCAGGGAAGGTTTAAGTTGGATATTAGGAAAAAAGTTCTTCTCGCAAAGTGTGGCTGGGCACCGGAATGGGCTCCCCAGGGAAGTGGTCACAGCATGAAGCCAAAGTGTTTGGACAATGCTCTCAGCTACATGCTGTGATACTTGAGATGGTCCTGCACAGAGCCAGGAGTTGGACTTCAGTGATCCTTGTTTGTCCATTATAATTCAGTATATTCTATGATTCTGTGATTATTAGTTTTCATGAAAATATTTCTCCTGATTCCATAAAACAGCAATTTAGTCTACCAAAATTAACGTCAGATTTTTGAGTAGAACCACTAGAAAATTCTTTCTGCATCATTCACCTGAGATAGCAAAAGTAGTAACAGAAAAGGTTTATAAAAGGTTGAGGCTGTCCAGAGGTCACTAATTTAGGAGCAACACAAATACTTGACTCTGTGTTACACGTAGTTAGAGAACATCAAAGCTTCTTACAGCCAGTTTCTTAGTTACTGGCTGTAAAACCAGTACATGGTGAATTTCTCTGAAGACCTCTTACTGGGTTCTGACTGCATAAGTCTCATAGATTTTCACTTTTCTAGTAGCATGAGGAATGCATGCTCAAGGTGAAAGCAGTAAAACCTTAAAGTTTAACATTAGACAAGGTAAAGCTGTTGTTTATTCTGCAGACAGTGTCCTGGATGGACAAAATGGACACAATCATCCCAGAAGGGTAAATAAAATTTAGGATTTCTCTGCTGAAACTTACTCTTGTACAAAAGGCGCGACAGGGAAGTCCTGGCACATGAAAGGTCTTCCTTAACACAGAAAAGCAGTAAAATGCTTTGTAAGTGCAGTCCTAGAGAGAAGACACGCTGAGCCTATGCCAAACTACCTTTTTCAAAATAAGTTCTATAACCCCACAATTAACGAGATGAGAGAGATGGTCAACTCCTGATCGGCTCCTAATATTAGGAAATATGCAAGAGAAATCAGCCAAATTCTTGAGTAATTTTTAAGCAAACATTTTTCTTAATTTCTCTCATTGAACGTAATCACAACTTCCTTCCATTAAAATTTTCCAGTTTATGGTACTAAAATGATTTATTATAAAACTTAAAAATTTCAAGAAAATTAAATTTCTTGATGAGCTGCTGTAAGAAAGGTTAAGGAAAAGGATTTATAACCTCCATAAGCAATCGAAACCTTAAGGTCAGGCTGACTCTTCCCATGTGAACCAGTTGGAGAGTAAGTAAATACAGATGTCAGAAAGGAAGTTTAAGGAAAAACACACTATTTTTTCTGTCATTTATCTCCTTTCATCATCTAGAAGTATAAGACATAAAATGTGAGATTTTAAAATTACCCCTGGTAATAGCTCACTGCATGAGGCAAATACTCCCTGCTTGAATGTCCTTGAACTTATGTAGAGTTACATCAGCAGAACTCCGTACAGTTTCATCAAGACAGCAAAAACCCCTCAAACCAACAAAAAACCCCACCCTAACCAAATAAACAAAAACCAAAACAGATTTAACAGCACTTTTAGTTCTGTTATGTTCCTGTTTCTAGTCAAAAAACGTGAGATATTCTTCTGTAAGACAATTACACTGCATAACAAACCTGCATTACACTACACGATGGTGTATTTCCCCCTTATACACAAGCTATTGAAAGTAAATGTTTCTGGAATATCTTCAGGATTCTGGCATTTAAATAAAATTAAAAAAACGGCAATTAGATTTATAAATCAGAATACTTTTGACATTGTCTGATTATTTTTGTTTGTTATTTATTAACTATTTTTATTCATTACATAACACTACATTTTTTAAAGGTCTTCAGTATATTAATTCTAAAACTCTTTCTTTCCACTGTAGCAGTTTCTTCTCTGGCTGCAACTTAATTATACCACGCAACAAGAACATTTATAGCTAAGGATACACGTCTCTGCTCCACAACAGATATTACATTATTCAGTTGCAACACCCATTGCATACTGGCATTACCATACATACATGCCTATTACTCCTTGTATGGCTGACTGTATGGAGTTGCAGTTGTTATGGGCAAACTCAGGAACTCACAATGCCATCCATTTTCTAACAGATTCACTACCTCACAAGAAACTCAGAGTCTCAGGATATGCAGCTGCAAAGTGTACGCTGATTTCCAGAGAGAGTAGTTAAAGTGGAACTACAGAGTCTGTAACCCAGATTCCAAGGACTAATGAAGTACCATCTGTCAAACACATTTCTGAAAGGGCAGAGAACATCCACCTTCATCTTTCACTGAGTCACCTCCATATTTTTCAGGAAGAAAGCAATACAATTATTCCTTTCCCTTACAAGGTAGTCAACTACAATGCATGCTTGGAATGTTCAATTTCTCAATTTTTTCAGGTATATAAGCACCACTAAAGGATTATATTTAGAAATATTTCCTCAGCGTGCCTAAAGGCACCAGCTAAGAAATCTACAAAAACACACAGAGCTATTAAAGATGAAGAGCATATTCCAGCATATTTTCTAGTAAGATACATCTATGCCATAAGCTACTGACTGAATTTTTCCCCTCAAAGAATGTAAAAGGTTACTAGTGAACTGTTTTGGGAGAGGTTTGTAAAGTTGCTCTTATTTTGGTTTGCAATCCAGAAGTGCACTAACAATACTGTAATCCTTGTTTAAATGTCCTGTAAAGCTAAGCAAAGTATTATATAGACTGAGTTCTTCAAAAAGAATTTAAAAATGTTACCCAGGAAATAGAGATTTCTGATTTTTCTATATTCACAAACAATTTTTGTAGAACAGCATAGGACAGCTCATCATTTTCAGCTTCATTTTCTACTTCAATCTATCTCTAAAACCCTGTTATCATAAGCAGTACTTTACAGACTACGGAAGGTTATATTGACAAGACAATAAAAGCACTTTTTTTTCCTAGTGATGCATCAACTAGCATGCTGCAACTAATATATTCCACAGCCCCATCATCACCCCAAACATAGTGCTTATACAGTGTTCTCCTGAGCTATCTGAACTCATATTAAAGCACTGCTCTGCTTGAACACTAGAGAATACACAGAAAGACAGAAATACTGTAGGACTTCGTGAACTAATTGGAATTTGGAAAAATGGCAGTGTATTTTATCCAGAAGGAGTTTGTGGCTGCACCAAACAGAGAAGATGCCAGGAAAGTTAACATAAAACGGAAAGTAAGAGGTCACAAAAGCAGTATTTCACAAAGAAGTGATGGAAGTCTAGAAGAGGTAGTATAAAGGAAAACAGCAGTAGAAAAGCACTGAGACAGAGCTATGCGAGTATCAGGAATACAGGTACAAGACATTTGAAAACAAAAAGCTGGGTGAGAAACTGAGAAAGAAAGTGTAACAGAGACTGTGTTGTTAAAAGGCAAAGATCAACAATTTTATGAGCCCTATTTAAGAAACAGTGATAATGAAAAGAGACAGAGTGGTGAAACTAGGAAGTTGAAGACAAAGCAGTAAGGATTAGGAAAGAAGCTGAAATAGGATGCAGTTCAAGCAAAAATGAGTCTTCGAAACATATTTAGTCTTTATGTCAATTGATTGGTTTCAAGTTAATGTCATAAAAAACAGGCAGATAATTCTCTATTATTTCAGTTTTTGAATTGTTTTCACGTATTGTGATGAAGTCCACTTTTAGCTTGTGATGTAATTTTCTAATCCAAATGTTCATGTTTGAGAAAGAAATACATGTGCTTAGCACAAGTGTCAAAGGAAAAAACCCAAAGAGTCTTTGCTATGTAAAATATTTCTTGTCTGATGAGTGATATATTCAAACAAGCACCTTTGAATTTTTCCCTCCCAAAATACCTCATGCTTAGGGAAATTTCTTCAGGAATGACAGCAAAATATATTACACATTTCTTCAACAAAGTTCAACATCAGTACACTCTGACTTCTACTTCCTCTTACATTAAACAATGTGATTGCATTATATTCTTGTACCCCCTCCTCAACATGTGACCTTATTGCCTCTGCAATATTCCTGTGGTCTGTGTGCCACTCCTATAACAGGGTCTTTGCTCAAACAGTAGAAACACCTTAAACTTCAAAACCGCAAGTTTTAAAATATGAGACATTAGAATATAAACACAAAGTATGAAAATATAACACATTCTTACCTATGCAGCTGTAAATACTCTCTGGGTCTGTTTAGAAGGTGAAGGAATCTGTCAACAATCTTGTTTTTCCCAACACCCTGCAACAAATAAATAAATATAATACTAAGACATAATACAGATTTAAAGAGTTATAAACAAAGAAAAGACAACTTGCCAAAGCTGCTACAATACTCTCCATATTCCTTTTTAGAAAAATACAACTTCAATCCATTTCAGACAATTCTGAAGACAATTTAATGATACATGTTTTATTTTATATATTATATGAAAAATACTTATCAGGCTTACTAGAAACACCCAGAGATAGGATTGTGTCCCTAGAGTTAGGTCACACATGCTGTTGGATCCTTTAACTAACAGCAGTTTTTCCAGACTTTTTTTCTCAAAGGTATTGCAAATATGTCAATGCTAGAAAGTTGTCTTGCACTTAGTAGGAAAAGGTAATTCTCCATGGTTGTAGGAAACATCCTGTGACTGTCACATGGAGTTTGAGCACAGCCTTGGTGATATTTGCTGATCCCATTCCACTGGAGATACTGAAAAAGACCCAGGTGGAATCAGAATTCAATCGGAGAGAAAACTGATCTCTAACTGTCCTATGGTAGGATATCCACGTTAGCAAGCTGTGCAAAACAATGACAGTGGATTTATAAAGGTGTTACCAACACCCTGGTGTGCCCTATAAAAGAGATTAGGAGCTGGTATTTCAGTCCAGACCTAACCTGGCCCCATGGAAGAAATTAGCAAAGAGCATGAATTATGTGTGTTGCTGGAGAACATCCTCTACTTTAGTTTTATCCTAAGAGAATTCAGGTCCAGTATCAAACTGCAGTAAGGAGATTCCCTTGAAAAGTACATTCTTGATCAAGTCTAAAATGCTAATGTAGATGCAGACCAAGATGACAGTTCAAATGCAGAAATTCCTATCCTTCCTTCAAGGATGTGGCTGCAGCCTTGGGAGCTCAGAATGCCAGTGAGATTGCCAGGGGTTGCAAAGGAAAAAGAAAATGAAATAGCAGAAAAACAAGGTCAATTGTAACCCAGTCAAAAGCTGTTTGATGAGACTCTGTCCCTCCGCTGAGATTCTCTCTCTGACTGCATGAATGCATCTAGTAGTCCACATCATTGCAAAGCAAAGAAGATAAATATAACCCACAGAAAGATTAAAAAGATTAGATTAAACCAACTTGAGATTCACTAATCTGTTTCACTTGGCATTCAAACAGAGTAAGAGCATTCAGAGCTGCAAGTTATGACATTTATGACTGTAAGTTCTAGCTGAATGATGGTAACTGCCAGATGAAGAATTGCAAACTCTTTAAGCTTCTTAAAACGGGACCAGAGTCCCTCATCTGACTACATTTATGAGAATGGAGAATCGCGCACATATGTGCAATAGCTGAAATCACAGAAAGAGAGTTCTCACCACGAAAGCAGAGTAAAAAATACCACAGAGCAGACAAAAATAGAACTACCTAGATTCTACTGCAGACTTGACTCCAGACGGGAGAGCCAGCTCAATTTAGTGCTCTGCCACCTGCCTTCTCACAAAGCTTCTTCTATCTGATTCTTCAGAAGAATCTACAGATTTACACATAGGTGTAGTAAGAAGCTGCAACATGCTTAATATCTTTCATCAGTCCTTTTTGAAAAGTGTGACTAGAAACAGTTCTCTACTACTTTGAAAGGGGATGAAATAGCACTCACAGATGCTTGCAGGAATGAGGACATGTCCATTCGGAGGGAAATATGCAAGTTTGGAAATTTTTTAAGAAGCACTAAAAGTAACCAGAAAGAGGCTAAGAATCCCCTAGTGGTGTACATGGACAGTTTTATTCACACGTATTTCCTGCTCCTTGCAGGCAGATACTTAAAATCATAAATGGGGGGATAAACAGGAATACATCTAGAGTCAAGTACAAAACACCCATGCTGAAAGCAGCTTCCTTTCCTAAGAGAGTTAAGATGGCTGGGCAGATGTCTGCACGCATTTTCTCTACCAATCCCAGGCAGATTGCATATCCTATTTCGATGCAGAGTGGGACCCCAGCCAGCTGTGGCAAGTACAAAGATGATGAAATAGATCAACATATTGAATCAATGTAAAACATACTTAATATCAAACAATGTGGTTACTGTAATTTAAAAAAAATGGGTTTCATGTGCATTAACTGAAAGTGGATGTGGCTTTTATGCTTTTGATAAATTCTTAGAATTATGCCTGAAAAGAATATTTTCCCAACTACAAAGTAACACCACTAGATTTTTTTCTTCCTCTCCCATTCCAATAGAAAGAGGACATGGTTTTGTATATTTCTATTCAGGTTGTTATCACCAAGGCTATTAGGAGGAGAGCACCTCACTCCTGAGAACCTTCAGAGGACACAAGCATGGTCAAAGATCACTGTGGAGGAAGGGAAAAAGCACAGTTACTAAAGTAACTCAGTGAAGTCAATGGGAGCTATGCCATGACCACACCTCACCCTTTCTTCATTTCTATTTGTGCATCTTGCCAGACTCTGCACAGCTCCTTTTATTTAAGTATACCTCAATTTTAGAACATCATACATTTTTTAGAAGGTGCATGCAGTATTCAAAAGCCAAAAGGCATTCCCACCAGGTTTTAGTTATTATAAACATGTTAACATTTCCCAACTTCTAGACTGAAATGCTTCAGAGAGTACATTGTGTGCCTTCATAAAGGCTGTGGTGTACCACATAAAATCCGTGGCTGGCAATAGTAGCTGGAGCAAAGATCACGTCAGAGCTTTTTGATTCCATCCCTCTACATTCCTACTTCATAACAAGTTACCACTTCTCTTTGTCTTGGCTACTCCATTGAGAAGCCACAATATAATAGAAAGGAAGGAAGAGACCATAGATACTTGGAAGACTTTATAGCACCATTAAGAAACTGCAGAAAACAGCTTGGATGAGTTTGTTCTTAAGTATTATGCATTAGTGTAAGGCTAAAAAAGGCAGGTTTATTCTAAATTCACCTGACCCCATGGGATAAAGAATATGCCTGGTAGTCTTCAGGTCGACAAGAAATGTGGAAAACCAACCCTGTTCAATGAATTACTGTCACATCAGAAACAAAAAATTATAAAATGGCAACAAAGTCACCCTCCTATCCCCTGAGTGCCAAGGATCAAACTGGATCTTCTGGACATCCATATAGCCAGCAGTCAACTATTTAAGCTGAAAGAATCAGAGCTACCTTTCATTTGAACAAACTTGAAGACAGATGAACTTGGACTGGATGCAGAACATAATCTCCTGTAATTTGCAATTATTGCAGCCTAAGGTAACATCCAGAGGACAAATGAGTTTGCCATTAACACTTGCTGTCTGCTATTTATATACGCACTATTGCAGTTGCTTAATTTAACAGAAATATAAGCAGATGCTAATTAGGGAGAAAAGAACATCTGTGTTGGTGTTTCAGCTGAATGGAATAAAAATATTTCAGAAAGCAAATATTAGACAATTTTTATTCCATCAGACATATGGAACAACTGAAATAGAAAAATGGGAAGTAAATATCTGCACTAATGAATAAGAAAAAAGAAATGCAATCAGAAGACAAAATAACCCCTTAGTTAAAAATTCTTCTAATTGACAGTGTAAACACTTGCTACCAAGAATGAAATGACCTAATCTTCTAGCAGTGACTGCAGTTTCAAACATAAACAAGGTTGTTACAGGCCCCAGGAGGCATTTTGCAATTCAGGATGCAGATCTCACAGTAATGGGACAAATTTATCCCCTGCACAGCTCAAATAAAGTCAATAAAGTTATAGTCCAAAAGAACTGGACCAAGTTTTTGAAATCAACAATTGGCCTCTTAGGAAAAAAATCTAAGCTGTGCTGCCTCATTTTTTATCTTCTTTTAAATGATTTGCAGGTCATCCTGAAGTAGCTAAAGAGGTTGCCATGTTGTGCTCTTCAATACTGCTTTTCATCTGAAGCACTGCAATCACACCTCCACCTTGGTGCACAGCCACTCTTCGTAGCAGAGCACTTGTTTCATTACAGAAAGAATAAAACAAATTTTCAGACTGGTAAAAAAGTAGTTTATAATTCTTCTCCTTAGGAAATCTTATTTTAGAATTAATTTAAAAATGGTATTATTAGGGAATGAAAGACGAATTCAACTTCTCATTAGATTTTAGTATACAGAACTCTTGTGTCAGAGTTCTCAGTTTCTTACTTCACAGAAAGTGTTGAATTGACAGCATTGTTATCACAGAAACTTATGGCTGAACAATGAAAATGTTCAGAAAATGAAACCAGTTTCACTACTGTGCAGTTTCTAACACTGGGTCTGGCACTGAACCACCTTCCATTGCCTCAGCTTGCCTGTTTCTGCCAGCAAAAACATTTGCAATGCATGCACTTTGGTTGAGATTGCTATTTTTAAAACAGAGGATTATATTTCTGGATTTCTAAAAAAATGTATTGTTATCAGAAAAGCAACAAGCAGCACTTACACAATATTATTTCACACACTCCAGGTGTTATGAAGCCTTGCTTGGAACAAATGTGACTCACAGCCTGCCCAGAGAGGTGGGGGATCACTATCCCTGGAGGTTTTAAAGATGAGACTGGATGTGGCACTTGATGCCACCATCTAGTAATCACAGTGGTGTTGGAAATGATGATCTCAGAGGTCTCTTCCAAACCAGTTGATTCTATGATTCTATGATTCATGCAGTTTAATAATTACACAAAGTGTGTCACCAGCAGACACTAGACATTGCTACCAGAAGACCACTGCAATCGACCCTATCATTGCTATCTTGTTTGAATGTTAGCAACAAATTAAAATAGTTGTGCAAAACTAGAGGTGGTTTTCAGTCTTGCCCCAGCAGCAATGTACATATCAGTCAGAAAAGCAAGTGTTCTGTGGCTTAGTATCTTGGTTTTTTATTCTGAGTTTATCATCTGGAGCATGCAAAAATTATGGTGACAGCAAATAATTTTCACCATAAAAACAAATAAACTTAATTCCCTAACAGGAATCATGAATGAAATGCTTTGGATATATCTCTCACTACAGGTCTAGATAAGCTTGTAGAGTTTATGCCCGTTTCTGACTTTAAGAACAACTTTGAAACCAAAATCCTGTCAAGCTGAATACATTTACATTTCCAATGAGATAAGACAACTGTAGTCCAATGGAGAGGAGCATATGGAAAATTTATAATAGAAAGACTCTGTGTGAAGAAACATTCAAAATAAAAATCAATTAGTTGATTCTTTTTTAAATTTTGGTTCTTCAGTTTAATGTGTAAAGACAGCAAGCAGTACTATAAGCAGAGGCACATTTAATGACCATGACTATTCTCATACATGCACATACTGCTATGACTGTAGCAAGTAAGAGAGAAATATTTTCTGAGTTTTCCACAAGTTGTCATACCTAATTCCATAGACAAAAAATATCATAATATTTGGCCCCAATTAGCTCATTTGGAGATAATTTTCTTCGTGCTCATAGTAATAATAATAAGTTGGTTTAGGATAATACATTCTTGCCCCATAGAGGAAACTGTCTACCCTTAAACAAGTTTAAGCTGGAAAAAAAGCACCCTTATTTCTAGAAAAGTTAAAATGCCAAGCATTTGCTATTTCAAGTTTTCTGATGACTGCTACTATTATACTCTTAGTTTGCACTTAATTAAATTTCACAATGAGTTAAGAATATTATATTAGAAGGAAATATCTAGTCAAGTATGTAATTTTAAATATCTTCAAGAAAGACTAAATTCTTCAAGAATAAAATAAAATCCTAGTGGGAGCCCAAGAAATCACATAAGTTGATCTCTCAGTTAAAGAAAGGCAGTTGCAAGGATGGAATTACATTCTTCTATCAGGGAAATAAATTAGCAAATGTGCCAGGAGGCCATTACATTTCTAAGTTCTTTTAATCACAGAATGGTTGGGATTGGCAGGGCCCTCTGGAGATCATCTAGCCCAACTCCCCTGCTGAAGTAAGTTCACCCACAGCAGATTGCACAGGATCACGTTCAGGCAGGTTTTGAATATTTCCAGAGAAGGAGAATCCATGGCCTCTCTGTGCAGCATGTTCCAGGGCACTGTCACCTTCACAGTAAAGAAGTTTGTCCTCATACTCAGATGGAATTTCCTGTGTTCCAGTTTGTGCACGTTGACCCTCATCCTATCACTGGGCACCATTGAAATCAATCTGGCCCCATCCTCTTGACATCCACCCTTAATGTATTTGTATGCCTTGATAAGATCCCTTTCTCCAAGATAAACAGGCCCAGCACCCTCAGCCTTTCCTCATAAGAGATGCTTCATTCCTCTCATCATCTTCATAGCCCTCTGCTGGGCACAGTAGTTATAATTAATGTATTTGTAATAATCTACCTACTGTGGGCTCATATCAACACTTCTACTAAGTGCTTCCAAAGATTTTGTCGTGGTCTTCTTTCAAATTATTTGCAGTATTTAGCGCCTTTATAGATTTTTTCATTCTACCTCTGAACAGTTCATTCAAAAAACCATGGCAACAGACCAATACCAAATAAAATACTTCAATTTTGCTTAACGTGCTGTTAGGCATTTTAGAATTTCAAGACAGTAAAATAATTCAGAAATGAGAGGGCTGTAAGCCCTCTCTATCCAGAAGGCCACAAATCCCTTGTAACTGTAAATATTTTGTTTGGTATCTTCAAAGACAGTTGATAGTAGCCAAGACCTCACCTATGACCAATAAAGGTGAAAACATCCGACACATCTCTATACACAACTTCCAAATGCAACAATTTGGGAAATATTAAATATAACATTTAAATTGTGAGACAAAAAAAAGCATTTCAGCCACTGCTATTTTCCAAGCTTTTCCATATAAACAAATCCTATTTATTAACATAGTTTCGTATTTGCCAAAGGAAATCCAAGGAAAAGACAGTAAAGGATAGCAAGTAGTGGCCAATCCATGAACTGCACAATGTCCATCAGGAAAAATTTCACAAAAACACAGCTAAATATTTTCCTTGGTAGTAAGAATCAATATTCCAGTCTGTCTCATAAAGCTCAGAAGCCACTGCAAGAGCTGTATGTCATCATCATGGCTAGGCTTCGCGAACGAAGATTTGGGAAGGGCACCACCCACGCTTGCTGCAAGCGTTCTGGTGGCTAAAAAGGCTGATATGGGATAGGCAGGTCCGGTCACAAAAGGCACAGTGGAACGTCTCTTTAGGTGATATTGGTGAGGAAAGGTTCTTTCTGCGTTGTCTTT
>JAWWLZ010000001.1:58117198-58135172 GCA_035041345.1 Poliocrania exsul | reverse complement strand
AGAGACCACATGGTCTTGGGTAAGCACTGAGCACTCACTTCTCCTAGGGTAATGAACTAGGCCCAGGAGAAAACATACTGTTGCAGAGTCCTTCAGATCAATGAGGCTACACAAGAAAACCACAACCACCATAGAAGTATCCTCATAAAGATGAGAAAAAAGTACAATGTCCTTTCTATTCACCTTTAAGAATACCAGAAATATTTTAAAAGAAATAACAGACTTCAAGGAGCAAGACAGAAATTGTATTATCTACTAAAACACATTAAAAGCTATCTTGAATGTCAGCAACTGACCAAGAAGCTCTTGAACTTCCACCAAAACTGGCAGTCCTACCTGGAAAGGCAGGCTTTATTAACAGCATCATAAAGGCTTTCATCTGGATGTTGTGACAGTCGACGACAAATTCGCAATAGTTGTCGAGTAGATAAAAATGAAGCCAGTGACTGTGCCTGTCAGAAAATACAAGACAGTTTAATTACTCAATCTGTGTGATGGATTTAAATGAACTAAGTCAGGAGAAAAATTGTTGAGGTGTTTCTTTCAGAAAATGGACATTTGAACAATCCAGTGAGACTGGAGCAGCCATCAGCTAAGAATAAACAAAGCCACAGCTGCTGCTGACCAGTAAAGGAGAAATCACTCCCTACGAGTTCCCAGTGACTCCCCAGAAGTTTCTCATGAGAACACTTCGACTATCACAGATGACCCCTGAAAACATTCAGGATGAGTTCATCTAAACAGTGAATTTGTGAGATATGGATTATAACCAATTAGAATTTGTAGTTTGATGGTGTGAAGTTCAATTTAGCCAATAGAATGTAGCCTTAACCCTATATATACCATGCGCTGTGTGTAATAAAGGGTCTTCCACCATAAACCTTAAAGGCTTGTTGAGTGAAGTTCTCTTCCTCTGCCTAAAGATTGCTTACTTTAAAAAATGCAATCCAAAAGGAATTATTTCAACTCTTCTCCTAATTCATAGATACTTTGTGCCTTCTACAGCAACTTGAGCTTTTTAATAGGCAAGCCTGTAATTCTGTATTTTTTGCAATAAGTCACCGTCATGGAAATCATTGTCAGCAAAAGATTAGCCTTATGATTTCACTTGGTAAGCAACAGGAATTAAAAATGGGCTGTGAACTGTATTTTATGCACAATATAAAACCTAACACTAAACAATACTAACAATAACAAGGAGGTTAGCCACCGTAAAAGGATCAATGTGCTAAAAACTCGTCTGCTCTTCACAAACTGAACATGAGCTCCATGTGTAATGCTCTGGCAGGATTCTGGGACATATAAACAAGACAACACTGGGCAGCAGTAAGGAGATTGTATCACCTCTGCAAACGCCTTCTGGGCGGGCCATTACTGGAACACTGAGTCCTTTTCTGTTGTCCACATGTTAAAATAAATGCGAAAAACTGGACGTCATTCAGCAGAGATTTACAGAAACTATTCAACGCTTGGTAAGGCAGACCTCAAACACACAGAGTAAAATTTAAAAAAACAAACAAACAGAACCTCAAAACCAGTGATCATATTTTTAAAGAAATATATAAAAACTGAGAAAGAAAGCATTCTATAATTATATCTACCGGATGAAAGTATCTAATACAAACAGGTTCCTTATTTTAGCAGGAAACACACAACAATGAGTATGATCTGATAAGTCACGCCATGCTTTGCCTGGGTCAAGAGAAATATTTTAATTAGGTAATTTCAAAATGTTTTGTTTGGGTTCATATAAATGATTTCTATCTCCATTAAAAGTAGCTTAATATATGATGTTGCTTCAATTGGAAAAAAAAAATTGAAATTTGACATCCAGAGGGAACAGACAAAAAAAATACTTCAAGAACTTCAGAGCCTTTTTTCCTCCCTTATTAATTTTTAAGCATGAGGAATGTCTTAACACCAGTTCCTTCCCCTGAAAAACTACAGTTTTGACAAAAAGGCATTTATATTTAAAAAAAAAATCAGCTCTATGAAATTCTACAAAGCTTCTCTCAAATTACAAGAAAGCAATGAATAATACCATTTAGTATAGCTCTGAGCAAGAAGCAAGAATTATTTACATTGGGCTAACTGCAAAGATTACTACTCCTTCTCCTTCTGCTTTCACTGACAAGATTGTGAAGCATCTTCTAAACAATCATAGTTTACCACCCAACACTGTGGACACTGTGATGCAAATTATGGTCTTTCATGTGTTATTTCAAGACCTGCTCAGCCATGCCTAAAGCAAGTGTAAGGGAGAGGGGCAGTGCTGTATCCTTGCTATCTCTATTTACTAGCCAGAACCCTTGCTGCTTTTGGAGATTATATTCTCTTTAGAAAAATATCTTCAACAGCTGAAAGGTTCCCAAGTAGAGTATGTTTGGGCAGATAAGCAATAAATCACAACCTATGAGACTGCACCAATGGAGAAAGGCAGCTGGGCATATGAAATGAGGCAGTGCATTTCATATATTGTGCCATCTTGATTAAGTCCAGTCTCTAGGAATGTGGGCATTTTAAATTCTAAATAATATATAGCTTTAGATCCTGCACCAAAATAAATAAGCATAGAGGAACAGGACCCCTGAAGAAAAACTGCATCACATCTTCTGAATATATGTAACTGGTAGTTAAAATTTTGGGAAGAAAATTTCCTCCTGTCTTATCTAGTTTGGGTTTTCTGATATTGAACAACCAGAAACTCAAAATTGGGTTAGTGACAATCTAAGAGGCATTTAATTCAACAGGATATTGATTGTGGTCTCTAGATTCTATTGTAAATCAAGCAAACAATTACAATGACGCAGACAACACCCACAGAGTGAGCAGTTTACAGGTATTCTATTGTTAACAAAATCGCTTTAAACAATGGTTAATATTTCAGGGTAATCTCTGACAGAGGCTTATTTACTTAGACAACTCTATAAATAGCATAACATACAGAAGGCACATATTTCAGCTCTTTGCACAGGTGTGCTATCGCCAATATGTCTCATATCACTGCTCATCTGTAAGAATCCTCCCTCAAACCATACTGTGACTCACTTCTCATCCAACATAAATTCATTTAGATCTTTCACAATTTTACAGATACCAACAAGTCCACATTTGGAAAGGATTTTTGTAATGCTCTGTTCAGGCATGGTATGTCTCTGTCAAAACCAATACACTTATACATTAGATATAGGAAGCTAAACAGATAATAATAACAACACTGTCCCAATGGTGTACCTAAAAGTCAACCTTTTTACTAAATTTTTTTAAGCTCAGAAGAATATAATAGCCTCTTGTCAACTTCTCAAACAGTAATACTGTAAAAACTATTACCCATGTTAAAATCATGAAAACTAAGGACAACGTATTTGCATATCAGTTAAACTCCTGGATTCCAATAAAAATGTCTTACTTTTTAGTTACATCAAAAACATGCAGTGTTTTAGTTGCCATAGCAATAATTTCTTTTTCTTTTCACTATGATTTAACTGTACCTTTTAAAGGAATTTTGTGGTCACTTCGCCAGCAGAACTTATTTTTCTTGACATGACTTCATTAATAGAATAGCCTATAGCAGTAATGCAGCCAGGAGTTCTGGTGCTTTCCCTCCCTGAGTCTTTATGGCTGTCCGTTGGCATTTTCTCACGTCTAGGTAGTTCCTATTGCCCAAAAAGCCCCAATAATTTCATCTATCGAATTTTCAATTACTAAAGTGAAGTAATCAAAACATATTTGAACAAACAGGATTATATCCATACCTATTCAAAAGGCACCTCAGCATGTTTCACTGTGAGTCACATATCCAAACTCACTGGCAACATGTGTACTGTTCTTCTTGATTCTCTGGAATTCAGGCAAATTCCTAAAAGCTTTACTTACGCAGATTCCAAATACGTACATCATAAATCAAAAAAGTTTAGATTATGCAGTGCAATAATTGCCAGCAATAACTTTCTGGGGCTGGTTTTTCAATCAGCCAGCCTTTGAAATAACACTATAGCTTAGCATGTTTCACCTAGCCTTTGCTGAAACAGTCAGAGTAGGAGACAGTAAATTCAAGGGGGAAAAAATAAAAAGAGCTTACTGTGGCATCATTTGTGTCCCGAAGCTTGTGTGTTAATGACAACAACTGTTCCACAGCAACACTGGGTACATTTGGAATCTGGTTGAAAGAAAAACAGTATTAATAACAGTATTAATCTTACTGCAAGATATGCAAGTTCTGCACACAATGAGTATACAGTTGCTGCAGTTGCTTTATGACAAAGAGTACTTTGTTATTACAGCATCATTTAATATCACAATAAGAATGATACCATTAAAATAATAAGCAGATATGCTGCTTTGATAAGATTTGAAAAGTAACTCATTTATGCTACACTGAAATAGCAATATATTTTTTATGTAGCAAATAATCCTGTTCAGTAAGCAATAGTCAGTAAGTGCCTAAAATACTGAATGTACTTGCCATTTTTGTAATAACTTCCATTTCTTCACTCTTGCTTAAAGATCGAACATTATGAAAAAGAAACAGTGTCAAAAACTCTGGACCCAGCCATTGTTGGGTACTACTTCCAATGACAGGAGGTTCTGCTAAAACCACTATTCTGAAAGAAGGATGGATAGGAAAGATAGACCTGCAAAAAAAGAGTTTAAAAATGCATTACCTGGCTTAAGCAGTGAATATCAAATTTAATTTTTGCAATAGATGAAAAAAAGGTAAATTATTGCACTGAATCATATCACAGTATATTCAGACCATTTGCAATTCAACTTTATACTTTTTAAAAAAAGCTGCATAATGTGACTTCCAATTTTATATTATTTTTTTATCCTTAGAAGGGCACCCGAGTATTTTCATCTGCAACAGGACCTACATGCCTAAAGATGGACAAAGACCACCAACTAAGCTACAGTCTACTGTGTTGTATGTCTGACATGGACACATCTCACTCATTTGATGGACTTTCACAAGTGCTTTACCTAAAGCAGGTTGTCTCACAGGCAAATCAGGGAGAAAACAAGACCTCTCAAAGCTGCAAATAATAAGGAACTTCTTTTACTCAATTAGACTGACAGAAAGGATGACACTGTAGAGATTGGCCTAGATACCGTGAGGAGCTGAATTTAGTAACAGTTTAGGAATATTCCCCTTACAGATGCTATTTGTGGTCCTTGGAAAATCATCTAGACTCTTGGCACGAGATTAATATGCCTAACTTCATAATACTGCTGAAAGTTATACCTCAAAGGCCAAACCAATCACCTCACTCCTGACTCATTTTAGAGCCAGCATGAGGGGACAGGTCCCTCAAATTAAGACTTACAAGAACTTAAGAACTGCTGTCCTGTGTCTTTAAATCTACTGAACCTGCTACATGTTCCATCCCTCATTATGACAGCTGGAGATACTTCCTGGGGAAAAGACAAAAATCTAGCCACTATCAGTAGTCTGTCCCACTCATACTTGCCCAGCACCTACAGCCATATCTTCAAAGATATTGGAGGGTAGATCCCTATTTGCTTTAGTGTCTGTTTACCCACAAATGCGTGTAACACCCTTCTGAAATTCTTCATCCTATCTGCCTCTACAACTTCCTGTGACAACACATGCCCTGTTCCCGATTCTAAAAGGTACTTTAAAGGTACTTTTTTATCATTGCTTTTTAAATATTTACGGCACTGGCCTGCGAGCTTCAGTGAGTGTCCCTCAGTTCTCACTGCAGCATTTGGTGACTACTAGCCTTGATTTCACTGAAAATAATGGGAGCTTACAACACAAACTTAAATATATAACTTTTAGAGGTGTTACAGCACTAACAGACCACTGCTTTGGATTTTGGTATCTTTGCCTTCTTCACATCTTTTGCATTCCTTATCTGTGTAATATTTTCACCTCCTATGACTGGGCATTCATTGGTACTCCTCAATCAGCATAACTGCATGATCTCTGGAAGCAGCAGAAATAATAGAGTAACAAGTCAGATACAAAAATCAGTCAAACTGTGGAAGAAGGGCCTGTTTTCAACAACTATTGTTATAGTACTCTTATTAAAATAGAAGTTCATTTGGAAAAAGCAAGAGAAATTTAATTTATACAGCTTATACTGCTGTTACCATGTCATTTTCCATATAAATTACTGAAGACAGAGATTAACAATTCTACTGCATAGTTGGCTCATCTGTTCATCAAAACAATAAACATGTGATCCAACAGAATGATCACAGCAGTCTCTTGTATCAAAGCAAACTAAGGCAGTAGCATGAGTTATTCTCAGCTGAAAGTTGTAAGCCTAGAAGCTACTCGCTTATTGATAAAAATAGAAATAGATGTCTGAAAACATCACATGAAAGAGGAACCAATGGGAATGTCACTGTCACAAAGCATAAAGCAAGGTCAGGGAACATTAGCCAACCTTATTAAAGAAGGAAACATATCCTAGATAGGAAGAATACATACACTTTCAGACTTGCCTTCCCCTACATTACTAGAAAGAAAAACAACTCTGCTGCAGAAATCCATCAAGTTCTGGCCCTTCTGCAATACTGTAAGAGAACACAAGAAGCAGTCAACTTTCCTGGTAAAGGAACCACATTTCTTTTGTATCACTTCCTTATCATTGCCTAACTCAAAGACCATGGTGGGGACAGCCAGGGAGAGCACAGAAAGAAGTGGGAGGAGAAGAGATGCAAAGTCAGGACAAACTTGGTGGTATCAGTTAAATTCACTGACGTACCCTCTAGACTTGGACATATCACAACATCACTGCTGTAGGTTTCCAGTTTGTAAACATGAATAAAACTACTTGTTTACTTCATAAGCCTATTGTTTGGACTGATGTTTGCAATGCTGAAAATGTAAAGCTAATGTATTATTAAAACAAACGACAAAAATGACTCAATCCTGCAGTGCTCTGAAAGTTCCCAGCTTCCATCACCACAACTGAAGAGCTTCAACATTGTTCCATCACATTATAGATCAAGACTCTAAATGAATATAATATGGAGAGCTCCTGCGTGGAGCTATACTTTATAGAAAAGAAATCTTTGACCTGACAGGAAATCTTGTGTTTTTTCAAATGAAGGCCAAAGAAGTGTATCTTGTTAAAAACTTGGCACATTTTAAATTAACAAGACTCCAACACAGTGGGAAGATTTGGTGTTAACTGATTCATGCAAAGAGTCTCTATCCTTATCTCTATTAAATATTTTCTGACAACACAGGCAGCAGAGCACTCTCCTAATAAAATGACTGTCCTTCTTTTGACATCACTGTTTAATTCCAATCAAGGATTACCACCATTGCTCTGGAGAGGAAGCTCAGAGCACAGTGTGGTCAGGGTGATTTTAGCGAAAGATTTTCTTGTTATTGACACATGATTCTGAGTAATTGAAGCTTTCCATTAAAAAAAAAAAAGGAAAACAAAAAACAATTCAGAACAGCACTTGCAATGCCACTTCGTCAAATGAAACTATTTTTAGTTGTCTCTTCCTGTAATGTGATTTAATAAATCTGACTTTCTATCAAATTCTATCAGTTGAGAATTGTTATAATACTGGGACCAAAATGACCTACTGTTACTTTTTTTCTGTTTTTCTTAAATTTCTCCAGCCTGAAATTAAAAGATTATTTTATCTTAAAACTCAGTAAACTGGAAAAAAGCAAACCCCTCAACCACAAATGAAGTAAAAGCTAAAAAATGTAAGCAATTAAAATTCTATTGCTTGATAAACTCACTCCCTGCCACATTTCATATTTGTCTCACCTACTGTACATTCCCTTTCAGCCTAATCACATGGGAAATCACTGTCTACAAGGCACTAAATCCATCCATGCATTATGTGTGACTTCTTTTAGTTTTTGAACTATCCTATTATATACCTATTTCTGGGTTTACCTGTAACAGCTGCCTTTCTGCTCACCACACCCAGGACTCAGCATCTGCGTGTGTGTGTGTGTGTGTGTGCGCGCGCGTGTGTGTGCATGTGTTGTGGAGAGTATGTCCACACACACAGGTTAACACACTGCACCATGAGACAAACAAACACTTCACTGCTTGTCTTGTAAAGGCTTTGTGCTATCTTTATGGTATCTGTCTTGGTGAAGTAATGGATGATTACAGAAGAAATGCTGTGCAGAAATCTTTGCTAGGCACAGCACTTGAACACACTTTCTCTTAATCTCTGAACCTGTTCAGGGAAATGAATAAAGCATCAGCAGCTATAATTTCCTTCTAGGGAAAATATCATAAAGGACCATCTGTCACTTTCTGAAGGGCCACTCCTTTTTAATTCTCCTTAAACTCATAAACAAGAATTCTTGGTCTTCACAAATGATCGAATGTCATCTTAATATGACTGTTTGCTAACTTAACTCCACAGCCAAGTAGTATAAGATAAAATAAAGAAAAAAGGACTCTGTGGTCAATACCAGTTACCTTGTAGCTTTTAGCAGGCCAAGGAATACCCCAAAATTTCACAAGGGCAACATACTGCTTGCACTTGTCAGTCCTGAGAGAGTTATCGCACTCAAGCCCTTCTTAGAAAAATGCTAATTTTTATACAGATATAGAAATGTAATCAAATGATAGAGAACATATAACTCAATGACAATAATTAACATAATTTAAAATATATTTAGAATTTAGAATGTATTTAACTAGTCCTTATAAAAGTAATAACACTTTCAAATGAAGTTGTCAAAAATACAATTTATGAATAACTGTCCTAACATGAAAAAATTTAAAACAATCTAAAACCCCAAATATACTTTCCTCTTCATCCAGCATTGCTATTACCACTGCTGTTGTTTAAGCACATTCACATTCTCTGCTGTAATACTGCTTGCTTTCATATACAGAGGTGATTTTTTTAGACCTCACTCTGATCAGACATACCATCCCTTTGGTAAAAAAAACCCCAACAAACCTCTTGACCCTATTCTCCCTTCTCTTCTACTACACATAGAAGTATCCTGACTATTGAAGTACTAAAAATTAAAGGTACTAAAACTACAGGAAAATATCTTTTTAAGTATCAGGTATTTTCATACAGGAGCATAAAAGCCTAGTACAAAATGTGTCTTGCTTGTCTAAAGTAGGAATCTCCTAAAACACCTCCATTAGTATCTCAATTTTTTATCTTCTTAAAAATGGGAAAAATCTTTAGGTGTATCAAATCCTTTTACCTACACAGACTAAAAAAATGTTTACAGCATTTTTGACTCATTGGTTAGGTACATCTTCTCTCTAAATCAGATTTAGATGAAAATTCTATTTTAAAATTCCATTCACAAAGTACTGAGTCCAAGTAGTCTACTAAAAAGCATTATCCATTTTTCTTTTCCACTATCAAAGACGTATTTGTATTTATTTACCCTGCAATAGCATCTGGTCACATCACTAGCGAGTCTTAAACTAAGAGAATAGATAGTAACAGTGAGTTATTTTGTATTTATGACCAAATAGAAGTAGCATAGAAGAAAGAAATGCAAACTATATTACAAATAGCCACTACAGTCAAAACACTCATGCACCGCAAAGCTCAGCTGAATGGGGGACAGGGAGAAGTTTGTACTCCCTCTTTTCAGTTTCTCTGACACATGGCAGTAAGGTATCAGTTCTCTACCACAGCTACCTTCCCTCTCAGGCTGTCGCTTCCTCTGAAATCCTGAAGATGGCCTTGACCTCTCCTGATCTAATGATCTCCTAAAGAAGCTTTGGGCTTCTTTCTTTCAAATTCCAGCCTTTCGGAAATACTCTTTTTTCTCTTCTCTTCTCTCTATATTCTCCTCTGTTTAAGACTATTTTCAGCTGCTTCACTTAGGTCCTCCCTGACTGCTTAGATATTTAAGATTCCCTCATGCACTTCCAGTGAATCACTGATGTGCCTCCCAGCACGTTTTTTACCTCTTCCTCTGTTTCTCTTAAGAACTGTATTAGCACATGACATCAGGTAGATAATAAAAAGGTTAAAAACAAAATAAAATGTTACTTTTCTAGCTTCATATGCATCCTTTGTACCATACTGATTCCTAGTATATGTAAGAAAATCAGGGCTGAATAAGTGGGACTTAGTAAAAAAAAGTCAGAATAATCCTTTGGTTCAAACAAAACTTGAAACCACTTTCCACAGGAACTCCCTTATTGGAAAATTAATAGTAGACTTAATGTGCCACTTAACCATCGCAGATTCAGTCCAAACTGGGAATGACATAATATATTCCAGACACCTGGCAAAGAGCAATTGTATTGAAATTACTTTAGTCAAATCCAGTAAAACAGGATAAGTAAAGTAGTCTTTTCATCTTACTCTGATACCAGAAATACAGCTAAGGCCACTAGCCACAGTCAGTGACATGCACCAAGGGAGATGTTTCTCAGCAATATGGAAAGCATCTCACAGTCATGATCAGTTAAGGATTTGCCCAGCTAGTCTGCTAATAAAGTCATAGTAGAATGTACTCTACATAACTTCTCCACAAGGAAACATATTGCAGGCAAAGGAGGGATGATTAGCACCATTGCGAATAAATTCTGTGATTAAAACAGCTGTCAGTACCTCAGATACCATTTGATGAGAAGGTGCCTGGAGAGAAGGGTTAATTCTGCAGCATTCTGCAATACTGGAAGGTACTGAAGCTTGCAGTGACAGGTAACTACTGCTGAAAAGGATGAATAACAAAGAGGAACACAGTCCTGGAATCAAGGAGCAAATACTGACATTGCAGCCCAGAGTCAGTGGAAGGTAGTGAAGTTTTCAGAATATAGAAGGCACCAAAAGCAGCATGAGATCCTGGGACACTGTCAGTTCCTTAAGGGCTGATGAGAACAATGCCCTTTCTACACAGGAGTTGTTCAGTGATGCCAAAGAAGCCCATAGCCAAAACCAAAGAAGTGGTCACATGTTTGCATTACTTAAGCCTGTTTTCTTTTGAATAAGGCAGTACAGAAAACATAGGCAGGCTGAATGTTTCACCTAGGAGAAGGCAGGATTCTCAGCAAAATGCAGATAATTCAGTACCAAGGATTTTCACCTCTACCAAAAATGGAGCTAAATGGTCACACTGAGCTTCCAGATGCAAGAATGCCTAGACAGTGGACCATCTGTTTGTGTTTTAAGACTACGTAAATCAGAAACACATTCTTGCCTAATACAACAGACAACTCTTGCTTCTGGATTTTAGGGGGTGAAAGCTCACTGTCAGTCAAATAGGTAACTCAGAGTGTAGCAACTCACAAAACAGTATGTTGCAAAATGTTAAGGGGGTTAGGTAAAAGCAGTACATTGCAACCTGAAACAAAGAGAGACAGCCTTTTTATGGAGCCTCCAAAGTAGCCAAAAACAATGCACAAATACACAATTATCACTGAACTGTGGAACCAAAAGGTTACTTGATGAGATTGAAAGGAAGGAAAGCAGATTCAGAGGTGAAACAATAAGGAGAAGGGTTTGCAGAACAATCATTAAAGCAGACAGCTTGGACAGTTCTCATGGTCTAACAGCTAATGAAGGTTAAAGGGAGTCCATTGCCAAAACAGCTAGAACAAACAAATAGCTAGAACAAACAAGGAGGGGCAGAATCCAGATGTAAAGCTCTATTCTTGGAAGAGAGATTTGGTCCAATAAGAGGGGCAATTCTGAAGAACAGTGTGTGATGAATAATCTGGGTTTTTGGAATATAACGGCAATGAACTAAAGTGTACTAGGCAATAAGTAAAACAGCACAGCTATTGCCATTCTGTCTAAAAGAACCTTGGACAAAATCCTGAACATGGAGCATGGAGATTTACACAATAGACATATTTTGAAGCACTAAGTCCAGTGCAAAGTTGGGATACAAACCCAGACAGGCCCTTGGAGCTTTTTTGCTGCTCTTTCAAAGTTTGTGCTTAAAACTCTGATAAACAGAACACTTCCCTGATATATAGGTCTTCACTCAAATAAAACAAACGCAGAAAATGGAGTATGCCCTCAGCAGAGTATGCAGAATTTGCAACAAGCAGGCTTAGATTACACTATACCTACAAAAAAAGAGGTTTAGAAGGCTTAAAATGAAGTTTGTTTTTCTGGATGGTTTTGAAAGAGGGGGTTTTTTTCTTAACCCACAGTATTTTGATCAAAAAGGGAACCACAAATAAGAAAACAATAAGTAAAAGAAAAGCGGCTTTTCTAAAGGGTGGACTATAAAGGAGGTCAAAGAAAAATTTCAGATTCACAGAGACAATTGAGAGAAACTGGGTGGCACATCATGAACTATAAGCGACCTGGTCTCTTCAAGGTTTGGACACATGCATAGCCTGCAGCCTAAATATGAGCATGGACATCTGACATAAAACTTCCACTGTGTTTTTCAAAAGGAAGATCCATTTCAGAATCACAGTATGTTTAGCTCCTTATATACTAATAATTATTAGACTGCATTTGTTTTGACATACCTTCAGCATTAACTAGAACTGGTCAGCAGTGTTTGACCATGTATCAAGTACAGCCTCAGAGAACTAGAAAGCATTTCTATCTGTGGAATGTTTCTGGCAGACAAGTGGAAGTGAGGGAACAAAAAGAATAAGCATACTGGGTTCCAACCCATCCTTAGGATTTCCTGCCTCATATTAGTTGTAAATTAAATACCAGCTTTCTAGCTAATGAGGCAAAAGAATGTTACAAGTGGTATTTAATTATTAATTTAGTTTTATTTTCCAAGGTTTTGAATAAAATGTTCCAAAATTAAATATATAGCTTTGTCTCTATTTTTGCACATACTTATAATTTCTCTTCAATCTTTAACTCCTTCTCTTAAAGGATATTGAATGTTTTCCTTCTAGTTCAAGCACTCTAAACAGGATATAATTTTCCCATGCCACAAAAAGAAATAGAGCTCACAAGGAATCTGACATTTAAAACATGCTTCTCCTACTGATTAGCAAGTACCCATTAAACAGAAAAGCATTTGGCAGTTTTTTATTTAAAAAAATTAAATGTTCTTTGCATTCTATAGCTGTAGCTGACTCTTTACCTTTCCTGTAGTTTCTCATCAGAGAGCTGTAACTCTTCTTTTAAGTTTTGATATCTATCTTCCCTTAACAATCTGGTGCCATCATAAAGAGTCAATTCTCTGTCGTGTATTAGCCTGAAAATAAAGAATAAGCTTGATCTAGCATTTGATTAACCATTTATACAATGCTTACAACACTAAGGTTTTTTCTAAAAGCTATCTCAGTCAATATGGGCCACAGTAAAAAGTTTTAACAACTCAAGATGCATCCAGGCATGGAAGTAAAATAACATGCATAAGTTTTAGCACACAGTCAGTCAACTTAGTTTAAGTAGATACGGTAAGAATGAAAAAAAACCAAACATGTGTCTTACCAGTGGAGTGTGCATAAATGGCATGAAACAGCTGTTTTGTTATGCTTGTAATAAGCAATCTGCTTCTGTTTCTTGAAGTGATACCTTTCAGTGTGCTTTAATGATTAATATACACACAGACCTAGCTTTTATTTTTTTGTATGCAGAAGCTGATTAGCTATAACACATGCACATGTCAGAGAAAAAATAACAGAAAACTAAACTGATGACAAAGCAAAAACAAAGACAAGTATAATTCTCTCTTCTGCCCTTCTGCATATAAATATATAATAAGAGAAAGCACCAAATGTTTTGCTACTACCTAATTTTAACTGTCATGATGTCCTTTTAGTTTGCAAAAGGCATTATACGACGCAGGCATATGAAACAGCACTAAAAATTGACCTGACAGTATAGATTATTAATAACATAGTATTTGCTACTACCATTTCTCTTCTGCAAAGTTTATTTTTTTATTGAACAATGGAATAATCTTTTTTATAAAGAGTTCTTTGCTATCAATATAAAGTATACTTTTACATAAAACTGTAATGATCACGTATTATTTAGAAGCAGAACGCACTCACAGGATTTAAAATGTTTTTGACATCTTGCATTTCCAGATCATTGTGCAAATATTACTGATTTTTAGATTTTGTAATTTTAGAGTAAAATCTACCTTATTCAAAAATTCAGAGTTACATTCTATATTAAAAACAGGCTGAAATTTCCTGTATTATTGTAGACTTAGAAAAAAGGAAATAATTGCTTCTGCTTTTATGTATGAAAAGAATGAGCACTACATATTCCATGAAACCTCAATGCTCAGCTTGATCTTTACTGCATTCTTGACATTAAAAAGCCATAGTCAACAAAAGGAACAACTTCTCAGTATGCATGTGCTCAACAAACATATCATGTGCACCCAACTCAGCCACGCCCACACCCTGACCTTTGAAGCACAGCCAGAGTGCCAGGGTTAATTCGATGAATGCCGTCAAGAATAACAAGCTTTCCTTCCAGAGCTGCAGTAACAAGTGGCGATGGTCTCCAAGCAGTGTCTCCATTAGGGAGAGTGTACCTTTGCTGTAGCAAATCTCTAGCCGTCATATCCTGTAAGTATCAGTTCATCAGAAGAATACATTAATGCTCATGCTCTGTTTCTTAATTTACAAGTACATGCTTTCTCCTTAAAAACCTGCATTGTGTTCTTCCTAAGCATATACCCATGCAAGATTACCACTGAATCTTCAATTACTTTTCCAAACAGTATTAGAAATACACACACGAATCTATACACAAAATGTTAAATAGTCTTTGGAAGTTCTAGTTCTTGCCAATGTCACCTCTTTGCAACAAGAACAAAAGTCTTAACCCCCACCCCTTTAACACAATACCAGCATATGACAACTTGTACACAGCTCTGTGTACAGAAGGGGGCAGCAATTTACACCTGTAACAAACAAGAATAATTTCTTTCATATGGAAGCCACCTGAAAGAGCAAAGATTTCATCATTAACCTTGAACACAGCATGATATTCCACCTCTCAGCAGGAAAATGCAGTGGAAGCATCACAGAGTAATGGACAGGGTAAGAAAGAAGACTAATACACAAAATATCAAAAGTACATAGCATATCCCAAAATAATGGCTGAGGGATAGAACAAAACCAAAGGCAAAATCTATTATATCCTCCAGCAAACATATTTCAGATGTTCCATTATAACAGGCACAAGAGTAACAAAGACGAAACAGTAATTTTGTGACCTGTAAGACTAAATTCCTTCCTCAAGCTGTGCTGTGAACACAACTTAACTTAAAATCAGATGAGAATACATTTGCTGTTGTAGTTATAGCTTTTGCATATGTACTTTTCACAACTATAAACCCTTTGAACTATAAAGAATAAAAATAGAATATATTACGTCATATGCCCTGAATCATTTCCTCTTTCTACATTTCCTTAAAAGCCCTAAAATAACAGGACAAAGTCTGGTTCCTTCAGTGTTTCCACATTTGTATAATTTAAAGTCTAACATTCAAATCCACAAAACCATACCATATTTTTAGTGTTGCATTTCTGTTGTTTTACTGCTCTATTTGCTCTTTTCTATTTTATTAATGAATAAGACTAAAACCTTAATGTGAAACACTTTCATCAAAGTCAGCGAAAAATGTGTCTTTAGGACTTGTGTAAGAACTGCATTCAGCAACTAGTAAATGCTGTCACTGAATATTTAATTAAGACGCCTTTTGCTAATTCAGAGAATTATTTCATCTCTAGAGAAATGAAACCGCATACAGTATGAATTGACTGGGAGCTTAGTATGCTACACAGCATGTCCATCTCTAACTCCAACAACACCTGAGAATCATGCCCTAATTTTCTGGAGATAAACTCAGAAGTGCATTTTGTTGCAAAATATTTTATGAAATATAAAATGAATACTTATATTGTGATTTAAATGGATGAACAGGATTCAATTTAGGGACTCATTAAAAGAAGTATCATTGCCAACACCTGCACAGTTTTTGTAAGGAACTTATTTTATGGCTAAGTATCTGTCCAGTGACTTATTGTCTTTGTTTATTTACTCTAACTCAATTTTTAAACAATTTTATTCAAACCATTCAATATATGATATTAAAAATAGTCTTTTAATGCTCTAATGCCTCCCTTTGAAGGGGAGGTAACTGAAGTATAAGAACTAGTTCTTCCTCTCATTTTGGACAAAGCAATGGCTTGTGAAAGAAAACAACAAGCTTATTTTAATTTGTAACAGTCATTCTAACTTAAGAGGTTTACATTGCATTGTTTATTTTCTAAAATAGCTTGTATTGGGAAAAAAATAGATGTTTTAAGAGAGAAAATAAGTAGGGTAACTTCTGTTCCACTCCCTTAAGCAACTATACGGATACAGGCCTCCAACCTAGACATTTTTCATGGCTCACAGTACTAACCATGTTCTTGGCAATTATGAGGTGAAAAATCTATGTTTCCTGCTTTTCACACCAACTTGGACTTATCATTTGTTAGTATTACTTAAATAAAAAATTGGAAGGATTTTGTAAAGAAAAATTATGAGGTCATGCATAAAAAAGTCCTAGAAACAAAAACATCCCAGTACACAAACACTAGTGATGTGCTAAAAAGACTGCTTTTGCTGCAGAACAAATGGAACAAGTTGCTGGAAAGCTGTTATAACATAACTCTGTTACTTATTTTTTCCTCTGAAACTCTGGGAGGAGAAAATGTTGTATTTTAAGCAATTTAAACTAAAATTTCCCTAGCTACAGTCCACAAAGAACTAACTGTGTGCTGCCTCACACTTGCTGTTGCTTAACTGCATTAAGAGACAAGTTAAAAACAAACCTTTCCTAATCAGGATAAGTTTCCTTTCTCAACAATTTGCCTACATGGAATTGCATATAATGAGAAATCTGTATAGTGATGTCAGAGATCACAAATGAGACAGGAACTGTTCTCTGAACCAACTATTAATATGAGAGATGATCTGTGTTCTTCAAAGATTTGGTTTAGGTAAATTTCATTCTCATCTCACAACATAAAAGGTTTTACAACTGGGGATTTTTTTGTGATACCAATATAGAGAAATACACCTTTTCACACTATGCAAGCCCTTAAACCAACTTCAGATGCAAAGAATTATGAAGCAAATATTAAAAGTAAAGATTATATATATAAAAATTAACCACAAGACAAATAAAATCCTCCTTAATTTCAGGAATGGATTTAGGACAATATGATACCTCTCGGAAAAAAAAACCCAAAACAAAAAGACACTTTTTTTAACAAAAGTAGAAAAAAAATATTAGATTTACAGCATTATCAAACTTTTAGTCTTCATTGTTAAATTAATATATGAATTCAACATCTGTTCTGTCATTAAATTACCCTATTACTTTGCTATGCAAAGCCTCTGATACAGCATTATATATTTTAAGAAAAACAAATGTGTTCTGAAATTCTATTTATAGCTCAAATACATTCAATAATATTTTTATACCCTGCTTCTTGTAAAAACTTTTGAGTTTATGTAATACACTGTACATTAGGAAACATCTACACATGTGGATCCTACATAAACTTGGCTACACTGGAAATAATAGTAACAAGCAGCTCACAGGCATTTATTTGCTTCAGTGATACTGTTTGATATCACCAAAAAGCCTCTCTGTAAAACCCTTTTGCCCTTTGAACTTGATCAAACCCTGGCAAAACCAAAGGAAAGCTTCACTTCAGTGGGAAATACTTCAAACCCTTCAACTAGATTTTATTTCATAGGAATTACAGATCTCTCTGAAAAAAAGATGTTTACTAAATAAATAGTTCCATTGTCAGCTCTGCTCATGCCTTGAAAAAGGAAGTCTTCTGCTCATATTCATCAAAGGCTGGCCACACTATTCTTGACACAGGACAGGATGCCATTGGCCTTCTTGGCCACCTGGGCACACTGTTGGCTCATGTTCAGCCCCCTGTCAATCCAAACCCCCAGGTCCCTTTCTGCCTGGCTACTCTCCAGTCACTCTCTGCCCAGCCTGTAGCGCTGCATGGGGTTGTTGTGGCCAAAGTGCAGGACCTGGCACTTGGCCTTGTTGAACTTCATC
>JAWWLZ010000001.1:58087444-58117098 GCA_035041345.1 Poliocrania exsul | reverse complement strand
CAGCAGGTCGACACTCCCTCCCAACTTGGTGTCATCAGCAAATTTGCTGATGATGGACTCAATCCCCTCATCTAAATAATTGATAAAGATGTTAAACAAAGCTGGGCCCAACACTGACCCCTGGAGGACACCACTGGTGACCAGCCGCCAGCTGGACACAGCCCCGTTCACCAGCACTCTCTGGGCCTGGCCCTCCAGCCAGCTCTTCTTCTCTTTCATTCCTCCTCATGGTTATGGAGAAAACACTACACTTGATCTCTATCTGTGTGAAAAGCTACCAAATTCCTTAATTCTACTTCTAAATCCTGCAATTTTTCAGTTTATGCCATCAGGTTAGAGCATATTACAATGTAAGACAGACGATTTGTTCCAAACATATTGAGTGACCACTGGCTATGACAGAGATTGGGATTTTGTCCTAGTTCAGCAGGTGGGACCAGTTTATTACTGTGTGGGTGTGACCAAAGCTGTGTATTCTACACCTTCCATTTAATTTCCCATGAACTGTTAACAACGGACCATTTGCAGCAGCTGCCCAGGGCACACCTGACCCCTCAGGATCTAAGCTGGGTGTTCAAGAAGCCTGTAAGATAAGAGCTGTGATGACTCCTCTCCAAGGAATCATTAGCACCTCCACACCCAGCCTGAGAGGGCGTGTCTGCTAATGGGCCATCAACGATTCCAAAATACCCCATGACTCACAGAGTTAGATCACCCATTGTGGAACTCCCTGCCCTGTGGGAGATACTGGGTGCTCCCACCTGGACCTGAGGGTATATAATCTTGGGGTTTGGAGACCTCTGGAACCACTTGTCAGATCCAGAGGAGGATCAGAACCTCGAAAGGACTGTGACTGCCACTCTTGACCAGCCTGCGACCATCATCTACACCAACAGGTTTTCCCCTTCCTCTTACTTTAGACTCAGGAGAACCACATGGGGCTCAGTGCAGGGGCTAATGAACACCATTGCATTTGTGCCCCAGGGTGCTGGGTTATACTTCTGGGGTTTGTGGGTTAAAACCAATTTCTCTTTGTGCCATTGCATTTACTGTGGTATTTTTATGGAATTATAACTCTGACTTATAATCTCTCTTAAGCTGGATTCATTTCTCCTGCCGCTTTACCTTTAAACCAGCACAGGTTTTCAAAAGAAACCTAACATCTCCAGTGCTGTGAGAAAGTCTGAAGCACTGTTCAGATGAAATACAAGCAAAAACCTCTATGTGTACAGCAGCCCTGCTGTGCCTTGCTTAACATACTGCGAGACAACAGACAACTCAAAAGTCTTCATTCCTTTACCATTCTGCAAGTCCAACCCTCCTGGAACCATTACTACTACTTCTATGTTAATCTTTTAAAATACAAACTTTACATTTTACTCAGTAACTGTCTTCTTCCAACACATGAAAAATGCAGCTAATTTTTAAGGCAACTATGTCAACTGCATGTGCATGTCTCAAACTGTCTTAATGAACACTTCACCCCAAATTCATCTTAAAATCCACACTTGTACTACGACACAACATAAATAAATTAGCAACAATCAGGTTAAGGGTGGAAGATTCCTGTCTGTTATAGTATCTATAAATAACAAAGTTAATATTCATTGAGTACAGTATGAACATATTACATTTAAACAGCAATCCTTGTGTTTTATTTCTAGGTTCAAATGTTTCTGTACATGGAACCTCAATTTCTAATCTCTACTGCAACACAGTCCCACCACAACTGTAATCAGACTAAATCTAAATGTAAAAAAGAAAAGGCACAGAATTTATAATATTGATTAAAATTCCACATCTTGGGCACCATAAAAAAATAAGTATGTAAGAGGATATTAGAGATCTTGACAGAGGAAACACACACACGAAAAAAAACAAAGACAGACTAAACCTATGTAACACGAAGAATAACTTTTACAAAATTCCCCAGAAACATAAACTGCATTGTGCATTCTTAATAAAAGAAAGAAACTAGCTGCCATAATGATAAAAAAGTACTGATACTGAAGAACTTAATTATAAGATTAAATAGCATATGGACCAAGATGAACAAAACAACGAATTACAAAAGTTCCACAGGCATTCAAAATGCCCAAGTGGCCCAAGAACGCCAATGGGATCCTGGCCTGTATCAAGAATAGTGTGGCCAGCAGGCCCAGGGCAGTGATCCTTCCCCTGTACTCAGCGCAGGTGAGGCCACACCTTGAGTATTGTGTTCAGTTCTGGGCCCAGCAGATCAGGAAAGATATTGAGAGGCTGGAGCGGGTCCAGAGAAGAGCTACAAGGCTGGTGAAGGGACTGGAGCATAAGTCCTATGAGAAAAGGCTGAGGGAGCTGGGGTTGTTTAGCCTGGAGAAGAAGAGACCTTATCACTCTCTACAACTACCTGAAAGGATGTTGTAGCCAGGTGGGGGTTGGTCTCTTCTCCCAGGCAACCAGCAGTAGAATAAGAGGGCATGGGCTTAAGCTCTGCCAGGGGAGGTTTAGGTTGGATATTAGGAAGAAGATCTTTACAGAGAGAGTGGTCAGGCATTGGAATGGGCTTCCCAGAGAGGTAGTGGATTCTCCGACCCTGGAGGTTTTTAAGGTGAGACTGGACGTGGCACTGAGTGCCATGATCTAGTGATCAAAGTGGGGCTGGATTAAGGGTTGGACTTGACCTCGGAGGTCTCTTCCAAGCCAACTGATTTTATGATTCTGTGAACTAGAAGTGGTCATCCCTCTGACCTAAAGGCAGGAAACACACTTGAGAACAGGAAAAAAAGTAAAAGAGAAGACACAAAAACCAAAGTTTTCTTTAAACGCTCAGTCATGCCAAAGCACAGAATGAGTGTCAATTCTCTGTGGCTAGAAGGATGACCTTGTGTTAAATGATTCTCTATACATTTTACTTAAGATTATCTCTTTCACATTCACAATGAAGTCAATAAAATTGAAGGAAAGCAGTATCAGGATAACATTGTGATAACATTGCACTATCTATATTGCTGCACAGTACTGCCTCTATTTAGGCCAGTAGTAAGAAGAGACTTAGATGAGCATTCTAACAGAGAGTAAAAAATGTTCTATAATGATCAGAGAACTTGGCTATCACTGAAATCTTTGCCTCCTTTATTGTTTTAACCCATATCAGTGATTTTAAAAGTTGCCGTACTATAGGAACACAGCTGCAGCTTTTAAAGTCACTGATTGAGAGAGACAGTATACACAAAGAATCGGGGTCTGTGTATTATACTTGAGATCACATTTAAAGCACGATTATCAGCAGACAGTTCCCTTACCTGGTAAAGCATGATAGGTTCTATGCTGTATCCCAGCATATCAGCAAACTCCTTGGCAATAACGGTTTTGCCACAACCCTAAAAAGTAAAAAAATAAGAATTAGATTACATTCTAAGGATCATGGGGAAGAAGGGAGAATAGAAACTTAAATTCTTACTTTTCCTCCAATTAAACACATATCTTTAACCATATGGGATTGCATCATTTCGGCCAACAGTTGACTATGGCTGGAAGTCCTTATGAAAGTATCTGATCGAGGATGACTTTTTAACAGTCCAGTTCCAGCTGGAACCTGTAAGAATAAAAAGTCAAAATAAGCTAAATAGCTAAGTAAGTTATACCATAATAACTCTAGGCTTTGTGTAGACTAGGTTACACTTGTCCAAAACTATTGTAATGTTTTGCTGATAATTGTCATCCATCAAACTTCAAACTGTCACTGTCACAAAATTTAATCATATAATTTGTAATGAACAAACTCCTTCACATCTTTGCCAGCTCTTCATGAAAAAAAGTCAACAAAATGTGAATCAATACAATTGCAGCAATAGGGTCTGCAAAGAACTTCAAGCTTTTCATGCTGGAGAGAAAATAAAAAATCACCAATATTCACTGCTCATCAGAGAAACATAGAAGAGAAAGAGCAATTAGTATTGTGAAAATCTGAAAGAGCTTCTTTGACCAGAACCTTGGAGAGTTTCGATTGTTCACTACGTTAAAGCACCTGTTCTCTACTTCTCCATCCTGTTCTAATCTGGGAATTGTTCCATCTGCAAACCACTTATGCCCTCCTGTTCCCAGAGGCACAGTCCAGACATACTTTCAGAAGGTATCACCTGTATGTCAAATGAAAACAAAAATCTTTGCCTCAGAAAAAAATTGAACCAGGTTCCTACAGACTCATCTTCTCCTGAAAAATTCCCATTTGCTGTTGTTCCCTTTTTCATTTTGTCATGGTACAAACTCTCTGAGGATATTCCTCACCACTGTTAGTATGATCTCACTGACTGACACTAACTCATCTTTACAGACTCTCTAGAATCTCCAAATTCAACATTAACTTCAAATTCTCAAATCAGCATCTGTTTCCTGAATAAGAAATTATTTCACCACCTAGTGGGTCATACACTTCATTGGAAGAAACTCAAATTAATCATAGTTGATGTGATTACTTTGTTCCATTTTCCCAGCATCCTGTGTCGGAACATTACCAAGTGCTCATTAGATTTTATTTCATGTGTAAACAAAGACAGACTATTGTTTTTACTAAAAGAAAAAGGGAAAGCAGCATGAAGAGAACCGTAAGTACTCTCTACTATTCTAATCCAATAAAACAAAAAAAGAAATTCAGAGGCTTTTTTTTCATCCAAACTGTAATGATTCTCATGAAACTTTATTCAGAAATAAAATCTTGTGTATCCATAAACTAATATTCCAGTATCTAAATGTGTTTCCAGTAAATACCATGTGTTACTCTACCAAAAAAAATATTCAACTGACTTTTAGGATCAAGTCTGTCAAATTCTTGATGAGATAAAAACAAGTGATGATTTTTAAAAACAAATTATAATTTGATGAATATATAAATTCATACCTGAAACGTCACTTCTTTTTCACCAATTTGGATAGTTACATCAGCCTTGAAGGGTTTGTTTCCATGTACACTCTCTACTTTAGTAATCTTTCTGGGACACAAGTGGGTTTTTGAGTCTTGAAGCTCAAAACGCTGTAGAATTAAGAGATGGGGAAATGAATTATTAAATACAACTTCCTGGTATTTAAAATGGTTCCTTATAAAACAAAGCTAGAAGCCTATTTACAATTAATTATTTGCAAAGTTCTAAATCCATCTACTTCACGTCAACTTTTACTTCACATACCTGTGTTCTCATTCTTGATGGTCTATATATTTTACATTTAAAACCAAGGCAGAGTTTGTATACCAACTACTTATCAGACTGTAATGACAAATGTAAAGTGAAAGTGTCACATGGTGACTTTGCCAAGTCTTAGCCTGACAGTTCCAAAATAACATGAGAAACAAACGGTAGCCTTTAGCATGTGTAATAATAGATCACCTTTCTCTGCAGGTCATGACAACAACTGCAGATTTAAACATCTGACTACCAATAAAAATAACCACCAAACATTACACTGACTTAGCTTCACAGCTGCCTTATACAATGAAAATTGAGGGCAACCTGTACAAATTGAGCCTTCAGCATGTTCTGGGTATATCGAGGACATAAAACAGAACATTTGTCTTCTCAATCCTCTTTTGAGCATACTTATTTCATGCTGTACATAGAAAATATGGAAACCATTTAAAAATGTTGGGAAAGGAGTGTCATATTGGGGAGTTTATGTAGGAAAAAAACTAGTAACTGAAACTATTCAGTTCATAGAGCTATTTTATTCAACAGATTGAAAGCTGAGTAAATAAGAGAAAAAGGAGTATTATCCAACTCCCTGGAAATATTAGAATTTTTTTTTAAACAGAATTCACTAACGTAAAGTAATTCTTAAAAACCCTGTAGTTTTATTACTACTAGGATTCACAGCACTGCCCATTAAAAGTTTAGAAAGAAAACCGAGATGAGGTTTTTTTGTAAATTCCCTCCCTGGAACAAAAGCCTACAAAAATGTTATGTTTAAACATGTATATAAGATAAATGTGCTTCAGTAAAGGGCTACACCAAATTATATTCATATTGTAACAGCTGAGTTTACTTCGGATAGCACTAAATGCTTAAACAACAAAAGAGGACAGGAATGCTTACTGAGTAGTATCAAAAACTATGATTCTAAGAAATGCTTCAACTATGATTCTGTGAAAGGAATTACCAGATGATCTCACTTATGTTCATTAGTAAATTACAATATTCTTACAAAGTTAATGGCATTTTGGATAGAGTCAAAGGTGCTCATACGCAAAATTGCAAACTGCTTGTACGCTAAAATCCCTTACCAGCAAAAGAAAATAACTGTGAGTCAGGAAGAAGATTATCTGCACCAGCAGGCTCAGTATCAAACAAAGATTCGGAGACAGCATCAGCAGACCTTGTACACAAAGGAGTTCAAAATTTCAAAGGTATTTTTCTGTTTGGTTGGGTTTTTTTGGTTTGGTGGTTTGGTGTTTTTTTGTTGTTGTTGTTGTTGTTGTTGTTGAGGGATCTGTAGCAAGTGTTTTAGAACTCTAAGTCAGAACAGTGAAAGAGGACTGCCTATGTGCAGAGTGTTACTGAATTTATACAATGTAAATTCATTCATCTAACTGGATTTGTGCAATTTGAATTCCTCACACGTACGCACACAGATGCAGCTGAATACTGTAGCAATTAAACAAGTGACCACACTTACACTTGAACAGGAGCAGCAAATAAAACTGTCTGCGGTTTTCAGAGTAGGACAGATCTCTTTGATGCAGTTCTTAATTCAGAATTATGATAGACAGATTTGGAATCAGAGAGGCATGAAATGGATGTACACCATATTAAACGTATTTCTGCTGAGCTAGATACAACTTGTTCTATAAAATATTCAAGGTGATAGCTGCAAGGGAAAAAATATTTGTGGCTTGAAAGAACAACTACTGAGCACAGTCAGTATCAGAAAGTTTGGGAGATACTTGGAGAGCCAGAAGTGGGCAGTCTCATTGATTCAGACTAAAGAGGAAAGCAAAAAGAATAGACTAGCCACCAAAAACCAGGGATGTGGTTTGACAGCCCACAACATTCTGCATGTGTAGAAGCATGTGAGAAAAGGCAAACTGTAAAAATTAGGAAAAAAAGGAAGAGGAATTCTGACCACATGCACGTATCTAAAGATTGGTAACGTCTCAAAATGGAAATTGCAAAGAATACACCAGCAATCCAGTTTTTCCAAGGAACAGAGAGTCTAAATGAGCAGTAGTTGCAGATAAGCACTCTGATGAACGCATAAGACAGCTACGCTATTCAAAAGAGGCATCCAAAGCCTGAAAAGATTCTCTGTATGGGATGGAAAGAGAATTTTCCAATGAACAGGAGGACTGAACTACCTCACAAGAAGCAAAATATGAACTGCAAGTGCAAGATGGGATGGATAGACAGATGAAATTTGACAGATTCCACTACAGTGGTTATGTATTGGCACTAAGAGCATCCATTAATGCAAAACCCCAAAGATTATAAAATACTTTGGAAGGAATAAGAGAGAAACAAATCCTTAGAAAATTTGTAACAGAAATATCTTAGAAGTTAATAGAATTCTTCTGAAGAAGGATTCTTTCTTGTCTAGACAAGGAATAAGATTCCAGTTTTCTGAACTATTAGGCTACTCTCTATGAGTGCCTGTATAGTTTGAAGATTCCTCACTGCGAGGCAGAGAAACAGCTTTCAAGGAGGAGGTCAGGTAAGATTAAAGTGGGTGTGCAAGTAATAAAGAAATGGGTAAAAGGAACAAAAAAGCTTTTATTTGATATAAGATCAAGATAGTAAACACAGAACTAATCAAAGCATGAAAAAAATGAAGAAAAATTCTAGGGCCTTAGAATGAAGTTAAAATCGTGGATATAGGCTAAAACGGACATGCTCATTTATTGAGACAAATCTGACCCGTATGTTATTTCTAAAATTTCATGCAAAGATTCTTCTGATTAAAAGGTCAAAAAATCCAAACAGTGAGTGTTTCCAACACTAGTTAGAAAAGGCACACAAAACGCATGTGAGAATTAAAAGAGCAAAACCAAAATATCCAGTGAATCTGAAGTAAAATATCAAAAGTTTATGAGACAAGGAAGAAATAAGTACAGAAAAGCTAGAACCTCTTTTGAGTCACCAAACTCAGCATACATGAAGATGGCCAGTTTTATAATAGCAAAATACAATAGCAAAAACTTGGATACTGTGGGAGAAATATCATATGTACTTAAGCTTACTGATTGAGAATGTTTAACTGGAAGTGTTTTCCTTGAAATCACTGATTTCTCCATATCTCAGTTTTTCAGAGAAAAACCTTAAATATATTTTTACTTAATTTTTACAATCATATTTCAAATGTTCATCTGTCAGTCAAAATAATTTGCCATGCCAGTATTTCATCTAATTACAGAATAATTTTAAAGGCCAGAATTCCAAGTAACTAATATTTTCTTTTGTACAATCTTCTAAGTTAAGGATCATCTCTAAGAATCAGAATACGAATTGATACAATTGTGTCCTAGTTACAGCAGCCAGGACCAGTTTATCACTGTGTGGGTGTAACCAAAACTACGTATTCTACACCCTCTACGTGATTTCTCATGAACTGTTAAAAATGGAGAGTTTGCAGCAGCAGCTGCCCAGGGCACACCTCACACCTCAGGCTACAAGCTGGGTGTTAAAGAACACTGCAAGGCATAGAAATGTTTTTGTCTTCACACCAATGACTCAGCTGTGGTGACTCCCCTCTGGGGCAGCATCAGCATCTTCACACCCAGCCTGAGGGGTCATGTCTGACAATGGGCCATTACAGACTGGCACAAAAGGCAGTTGCGACAACATAGACCATCAAAGATTCCAAAAATATCCCGTGACTCACAGAGTTAAATCACCCATTGTGAAGCTCATCGCCCTGGGGGAGGTACAGGGCATTCCCACATGAACCTGAGCATATATAATCTTGGAGTTTGGGACTTCTGGTATCACTTGTTGGATTCAGAGGAAGATTAGAACATCAACAGGACTGCGACTGCCACTCTCAACAAGACTGAAATTATTACTTTGACAGAACTGTGACCATCATCCTCACCCTTTTCTTTTACTTTGCACTCAGGGGGACCACATGGCACTCAGCACAGGGGCTGACGAATGCCACTCTGTTCGTGTGCCAGGGTGTTGGGTTATACATCTGGTTTTGTGGGTTAAAAACAGTTTTTCTCTGTATCACTGTATTTATTGTAATATTTTTTAGTAAATTTTAATTCTGATTTGTAATCTCTCTTGAGTTGGGTTCATCTTTCCTGCCAGTTTACCTTTAAACCAGCACAAATTGCCAAAGTACAGAAACTTCAAATAAGGGTAAACAAATGCACATCATTCACAAGTTTATTTTGGTACTTCTGTCCTGTGCTGCAAACCGTAGCACTTGTACAAATGTTCTGTATGATACGCAACTCTGAAGACCACTGCTGATGCAGCATTAGTGTGCAATCCTTAAATACCTTCTTTTATGCTAACCATTTTTTATGTATCAAGGAGTTACATTCATATCAAATTAAAAAGTTGGTAGCTAGACAGTTAAGCCTAAAACAGGTTTTAACTTCAACTAGATCCACACAACAAGAGATTTGGATTTCAAAGCATCTTCACACATCCAAGACCAACAAGAACCATAGAATGGTTGTGTTTGAAAAGGACCTTAAAGAACATTTGCTTCCAACTCTGTTTGATGAGTAGGGGCAACTTACACTAGACCAGATAGCTCCAAGTCCCACCCAACCTAGCACTGAATGCTTCCAGGGATGGGGCATCCACAACTTCTCTGAGCAACCTGTAACAGTCGCTCACCACCCTCACTGTCAAGAATTTCTTCCTAATATCTAACCTAAACCTACACTCTTTAAGTTCGAAGCCGTTCCCCCTTCCTATATGGATATTCCATATGCCTTGTGAAAAGTCCCACTCCAGCTTTCTTGTACAGCTGCTCTAAGGTCTCCCCAGAGTCGTCTTTTATCCAGGATGAACAACCCCAAATCCCTCTGCCTGTCTTCCTAGGAGAGGTGCTCCAGCCTTCTCATATTCTTTGTGGCTTCTTCTGAACTCACTCCAGCAAGTCCACATCCTTCTTTTGTTAGGGGCCCCAGACATGGACACAGTAGTACAGGTGGGGTCTCTTCAGAGAGGAGTAATGGGGCAGAATTAGTTCCCTCAACCTGCTGGTCACACTGCTTTTGCTGCAGCTCTGGTCTGCAAGCACACATTGCTGAGTCACATCAAGCTTCTCACCACACACTCTCCTACGAAAGTACCTTCACTCACAGGGAAGTGTAAGTCAATATTTCACATTAATTCATTACTGAGAATAAGAATTACAAATACTACTTATATCTTGGTGTAGTCTCAGTAAGCAAGGAGGCTTATAAAGAATTTCCCCATGTTGAAGATAACATTTGGGAAGACAGTACCTTGAGAATATCATCTCTTCAAGAAATATGTGCAGCATCTAACAACTACCAAAATTAGCTCTTTGGTATAACCACTGGCTGTCTTACTTCTGAGCTCCAACAGCTGACTGGAAGGGAAGATATCCTGAAATTAGGATATGTTATCAGCTATATTACTACATCCCCATATCTTCCCTAAGTCTGATGCCTAATGCCTAAACTTTACATTTCATGATCTGAAATTTTGAGTTTTTTTCTTTAAATGTTGGTTGATGTTAAGAAGTGATTGAATATACACAAACTAATCCGTCAATTTGAATACACATTCAGTATTTATTCTTTTACCTCTTGATACCTCCCAGTTAAGACTACCTTTTCCCAATTCTAGTCTTTTACACAGAAATAAGTATTCAGTGGTAACCATTAGCTGGACACTCTTAGGAAACCTGTAGAAAGGTAGAATAAGAAATAACTTTGTTTCTGCTAGACTCCTCTCCCTCACCATTCCTACAAAATGGAAAAAATAATTTCTTATCAATGTTCTGGAGCTGCTATTATCATAGTATCATTATAAACAGATGTTCCTCAATACAACCAGCTGTTTTCTGTATTTCTTAAGGTTCATTGCTTAACAAGATTTGCTGTGTGCAAATAGAATAAAATTCCAAATAAGATTACATGTACTCATTGACATAGTAAGTTCATGTAAGTAGTGATGATGAAGATTAAAAACAAAAAAGAAAAATTAACACAGAAAAATTTAATAATGAGATATTTGAAAGTAGATTATTATGATTATGATCAAGAAAGGAAATTTTATGAGTCAAATTAACCTGTCTAACATAGGAAGCAAATGCATGCACAACACAAAGTTAAAGAAAAGAAAATAAATAGAAAATAAACAGAAAATGGAGGAAGCTGATGGCATTGATCATATAGACATTTAACATCTATAATTGATCAAGTAAACAAAATCCCAAAGTATTTAAAATAAAGGCATATTAAGAACAGAAGTGACTGTTAGTGTTCTGCTAACAGATAGAAATCTATTTTCACGCAGATGATGGTTCTTATAGGCAACTTCAATTACCCCAAACTCTGGTGGAAGTGTAACCCAGCATGACACAGAATCACAGAAAGGGTGAAGTCGGAAGGGACCACAGTGGCTGATCTGGTCCAATTCCCTGCCCAGGCAGGGTCATCCCAGAGCACATTGCACAGGATTGCATCAACATGGTTCTTGAATATCTCCAGTCAGGGAGACTCCATAACCTCTCTGGGCAGCCTGTTCCAGTGCATGGTCATCTACACAGTATAGAAGTTCTTCCTCATATTCAGGTGGCACTTCCTGTGCATCAGTTTCTGCTGACTCTTGTTCTATTGCTTGGCACCACAAAGAAGAACTTGGCTCCATCCTCTTGACACTCTCCCTTCAGATACTTACATACACTGATGAGATCCTCACTCAGGCATCTCTTCTCAAGGCTGAATAGGCACAGCTCCCTCAGCCTTTCCTCATAAGTGATGCTCTTGTTGCCTTCCACTGGACTCACTCCAGGAGCTCCATGTCTTTCTTGTACTGAGGAGTCCAGAAGTGGACACAGCACTCCAGATGCAGCCTCCCTAGGACTGAGTAGAGGGGCAGGATCACCTTCCTCAAGCCCCTGGCAATGCTCTTTCTAACACACACAAGGATACCAGTGGCCTTCTGGGCCACAAGGGCACACTGCTGGCTCATGGACAGCTTGCTGTCCACCAGGACCACCAGGTCCTCCTCCACAGAGCTGATCAATCTAGATTTCTGAGGCTGCCTGAATAACATCTCAGCACAGGCAGTGCCCTGGCTAGGGAGGAGTGATGCACAAACAGCTCCTTTTATGCACAAGCAAGGAGCAATTGGTTATGGATGTGGAAATCAATCCCAGTCTCAGCTGTAGTAACCATGAAAAACGGTATTCAGAATCATGACGGGGAATGAAGAAGGCAAGTGACAAATTACTAAACATACTGGATTTCAGGCCATATTGGCTTCTTCAGAAAGTGGTAGGTAGGACCTCACAAGAGTCAGCCTGGATGCTTCAGAAAAGTTAGCAGGTCATTCAGGACAACCTCCTTCAAATACAAGGACTGGCCATCCCAAAACTCACAGACAAGTAGGAGAGCAGTCTCGTTACGCAGGGGATACAGGACTGAACTCTAGTGCAGAAAGGCAGTATATGGAGTGGGGGGTGTCAGCAGGGATGGGCTACAAACATTTCCCTGCCACATAAGCTTGGTTATAGGAAAACTAAAAATTCACTAGCTAGCTACAAAGTTGGTTATTTCCAAATCTGCACATACAAATAACATCTGATTTTCAAGACTGAAAGAGCTGGGTAAGATGTTCTACGCTGTGAATGCTAATTTTCAACAACATACAGAATTCCTACAACATATTAAAAAAATGAAAAAAGCTAACACTGTGCTTAAGTTTTAAAAGGATAAATGGAATAACCCAGCATATTTATAGACTTTGTAAGCTATTATTAAACATGGGCAAACCAACAAAACAGATCTGACCAACAAGAAACAAACTGGCTAACACAACAAATTCAGAGACCAGTATAATCTATAATCATGCTATACTGAAAGTATTTTGTGCATGTCATATCTATAGTCATTTTAGTATCTTCTCTGAAAAGTCAAATGCTAGAGTGTATACTTTAAGCATTTGACTACCTTAACCATATAGGTAGGTACTCTCTAGTTAATTAACCGCTTACTATATAATAAGGATTTTTCTGTAACTTTTAACTGAGGTCTAAATATTCCAGAGAACCTAATGGTTTCACCTTTCACTATCACAAAATTTACTAGCTTATGAAGGTTTTTTTAAAAATGCTATTACAAAGTTTTAAGCATCAGCAATAATGTAGCCATTTAGTTTACTTTAAATTCCTTTTTTATACAGAAGTAGTGAAGCAACATTAGTCAAAGAACTACTGCCATAATCCATCACTCCCTGGAATTACACTACAAATCTGCAATACTTACTTTCAACATGTCTTTGACTGCAGTCCTGCCTTCCTTTCCAAGGAAAATATCATAAGGGTAAAGCCGGTCAATAACATGCTGGATGGACATCATAGGAAAGGAATCCTAATGAAAATTTAAAAATACAAATTAAAAAAATTATTGGCTCATTCTGTCACGAGTCTTTAACCCAAAAATCCTATGCAACTCTGAACTTAAAGTAAGACTGTATACAAATGACCACTACAAACGGTATTTGATTAAATGTAAAACCAGAAATTTCTCAGGAGTAATTCATTATAATGCAAATGTCCAAGGTAGCACTATGTCCTAAGAATTATTTTCTTTCCTGTGCATAAATGGAAGCCACAGTGACTGGCTCAGATACTTAAAGACATACATGGCCAAGAGAGACAAATCCCACTACTGGTAATTGAGTTTAACAGCACCACTAGAAAAGAATCAGTATGACAAGAAATCTGTATTACATGAATGATCTACACACTCACATAAATCGGTAGCATATAATTTTAATTCTATTATATTGTACAGATTATATTTAACAAATCTGTTCACAGAAATTTCTGAAGTTTGATTAAAACTGTTTTGTTTTGAAATAAGTTATTCTGCTTGCATTTTCTACACAAAACTGAAAACAACCTTTTTATTTATAATCTCATTAGTTCTAAGTAGTAACTCTTTTTTCAGTTGCTGCCTCAACTAGACAAAGATTTGACTAATTTGCTGCAGTAAAAGAAAGAAACAGAAATGACTTTATGACTATTCAAGAAACTATGCATAAAGCCTTTCCTGGTAGGAAAAAGGTGTTTCAAACCCCCTATGGAAAGTATTGACTGTTTGCTTCAATAACAACTTGCAAATTTTTAAGGATTACTTGTGTGTAACACTAGTGAATAACAGTCATTGGACTGGCACTATCTTTTTAAGACTTCATCAAAGCAAATAATTCAAATAAAATCAACTGATTTTCAGTTATACATTCGGATTTACAAAAGCACCCAACTGAAACAAAGCTCCTTGGAAATGAAAACAGGAGATGCATATTTTATGGAATGCATAATTCAATTTACATTTATAAGCAGCAATACATTTATACTATTTTTAATGTTCCACATTAAAAAAACTCAGTAAAAATAAACTATTTAATGCACTGTAGTAGATGTATTGCTTCAAGGATTAGGGAGCCCTTTATTGCATTTTAAAAGCCCTCCATCTATATAGAAGAACATACCATGTAGTATGCCCACATTATCTCAAATTAATAATAATTACAATGGCATGTATCAAATGAGCCTCTTCGGAACAGGACCCTATTAAAAAATTCTCCCTTTCAGCAAGCAGGAGTTCTCAAGCCAAGAAATAAGCGTTGGGACTGTGTGAATCCATGACTGAAGATAAGAAACTACTTGCTACAATACATAACCTCCCCACTTTTAAACAGTTAAACCAACTAAGCTAGAAGCAGAGGATGGCACTGGCCCAGCATCTGAGGGAAAAATGCTGTAGCTAGAAGTCACTGAGAACAGTCAGCTTAGAAAACCAAGTGATTAAAACTAATTCTAAAAGAAACAGTTTTCATCCACCTAAAAAAGACACTGTCATACAATGATAACACTTCACATTCTCTAATGTAAAATAAAATGCTTCCTTCACTTCATAGTTTAGATAACAGCTTAGGGCTCATTTTCTTTCTGTTCCTCTGAAAGCCATCTGGCATTCATTTAAAAATAATTTTTCACTATGGGACTCAAAGAATAAAAAGTTGCAATTTATTTTAAAATCCAACACATACTTCTTTCCTAAAGCCCTCCAAATACTGCTTCATTTCACTGAACTTGAATTTTAATCACTTCTGCATCTAATGTGGGAGCACAAATTCAGAAAATAAATTATGTCTGTAAGTATCCAGCACAACTGAGAGGACTGAGCACCACAGTAAGACAAGTAATTGCTGTTTCAATGTATATAACCCAATAAAATAGAAAGTGATCTGTTGCTAAGCAGTACCACAGACAGAATGACTGCACATGAGACAACAGAGAACTACTCTAAGACCCTACTACAGACACCTGCACCTTGGAGACAGAGGCTGAGAAACTGTCCTGGTATTTTATCTTCCTGGGTTGACCATATCTTCCTGCATACAAAAGGACATCAGCTCTTCTGTCTCTTCATAAAGATCTCATCTCTCTGACTTCCTTCAGGAGGCACCTTCCATTTTGACTTTAACTGTTTACCATGTAATTATAAAGTCCAAGAGGCAAAGGACTATCTGGGAAAACAGAAAGACTGCCACAGCTTTAGTTCTCACCTGCCTGATTTATCACTGTAAACTCAGCAGTATTTCCCCATGGTCTGTAGCTGTCAGGAAGCACTGCACAACCAGCCTCTTCATGTAACCCTCCATTTCTAAGTTTATTCTAAATCCACAGTCAGCTCAAAGACCTAATGTAGGCTTCATCTCATACAACTTAACTGTTTCCTATATCTACATTTGAATAACTTTTTTGTGTCCTTTAAAGTGCCAGTGGAGAGTAATAGCTGTCTTTGCAATGCTAGCAATCTGATTTACATGCATACAAAGCACTTAAGGTTTTGATTTTTATTTCTCTCCACTGACTACATCAGTGCCATCAGGTAAACTGCAGATGTTCCTTAAGTCAGGTAAGATGATTTACCAGAGGGCAAAAGATAACAAACTGAGCACTAAGATACATTTAATCACACCACAAATTTTATATCATACCATACTTTGTCTTTCAGTAATATACAATATGCTTGGATAAAGTATTATCCAGAGATATCCGAGTGAGACTTTCCTCCCTCAAACTATTCTTAGTTTTTTCAGCATTTTTTCTTTAAATATTCATGTTAATCTTCTGACAATATGAATAAACCAGACCTAATTCTGAAAAATTTTAAGCCTGTACAGTTTCACAGCACATGTATGCACATACCAAAATCTGAACTGCAGCCGATAAGCTGTCTAAAGGAAAATCTGGAAGTCCCAATGAAGAAGATTCTTGAGAGCAGAGAGTTGTAGCAAATGACAGGAGCTGAGAAATTCTGCATAGGAAAAAGTAATTACAGAGTTTTATACATGCTATCTATATTTAAAACACCAAACCATAAAAAGTTAAATACAGTAAAAGATGCTGGAACTACTTCTGAGTGCAAACAAGAAAGATGTGACTGAAGTTCTGAAGCATTAAAGATTCACTATATAAAGGCTGCATACAAAAAGCTGTGTGAGCATATACCCACACATATTAAAAAATTTCTTCACTTCTCACCTATGCAGTGACACAGAAGCAGAAATAGCACGGAATCCTGAAAGGACATTGCTTATTCATTTCTTCTTTTTTTTTTTAAATTATGAAAAATTACCTTTCTGTGGAAATGTTTGATCCGATTGAATATAACAGCTGAAGATGGTCCTGAAAATAGAATATAAAACCATTGAATAAATTAATTTTAGGATCATACTGTGGGTCACAGTATATAAGGCATTTTCTACCTTTCCCCCTAATTTAGACATGAGGATTCTACTTACTCCTTGACACAGAAATCATTTTATTTAAGAAAATAAAAAATCAAATTTTTCTTTTAGGATTAAGGTTTATGGAAGTTACTTTTCTGCTGCAGCATTCCATGGCAATGCTAAGCCTGCATTCAGGAATTTATTATTAAATATGAAAATACAAAAAACTCAAGAATTCTTTTCAGAGGTAAGTAAAGCATAACCTCAAAATACTGTCTCTACTCCATATTAATAATCCAATCTTCTGCTACGACACTCACCTTAAAGGGCAGATGATAAACATCTCTAGCTTGAAACCGCGAGCGAAGGGGCGGATCCAAAGGGTTACCAGAGTACTTCGGCACTGGCAGGCCCAATGCTATCACTCGAAAATCTTCACTAACCCGAACAATCTTCCATGCGTCTAATTCTGATTTTGTATGATCCTAAAGAAATTAAAATAAAGCAGCAGAAAGAAAAAAAACCGCATTACATCATCAAAACCTTACAATGACTAAGCTCCAGGTCAATTAACAGCCCTGGTCATTCAACCTAAATGTGGTAGTATTCTCGTCTTTCATTCAGAGTGCCTAGAAAGCAACTCAACTGGTTAAATCTGTGGAAGGTAAAAACAAGTTTTTCCAAAATGAACATAGAAAGCATGCTTGATTAGGTACAGCTTTCAGGCCTGTAGCAATTTGACCAAAAACCCCACAGATGGTGGTGCCTGTTGTGATGTTACCTTACATTACATCATGTGAAAAGATATCAATACAACACTGGTTTTTACAAAGAACAGAATATAAACAAACCAAAAAATGTATTTTATTCTAAAATACTAGAAGTGGGTTATTATGAATAACTTTTTTCCTTCTTTCCCACTACTCCTATTGTAAGTGTAACAGCAACTAAAATATCCACTTTAAAACTTCCATTTAAAAATTATGCTTTATTATATTAAATAATACAAAACTAGACTGTCTCATAAGGACATTAAATATTGTATTATTGTCATGTAAAGGATTCACTGCGTATAAAAATACACTCTTTTGTCTTTCCACATCACAGTTGAGTCTTTCTTGAAACCACACATGGGTACATTTCCTTCAGACCTAGATGCACAGTAATTATTCACACGGGAGAAGTGAAATGAACATTAGATTATATAATACAATATTCCCCAGACAATAAAACAACAATATTAAATTTAGTGCTGTAGCAAGAGATTTATTTCACTCATAAACTACTGGCAATGTGCCTGAGGCACTAATTTTAAAACATTTAATCATTAGAAAAATGTTAAATAGGAAAATGTTTTGAAACTGAATCTAAATTTGAATTCTCATTTTCAGTCTTTAATTACAATTATATTTTAAAGGCTTAGTTTTGAAATGTAATAATAACAATGCTTCCAATGACCGTGTCTGCTAAGTAAATACAATAAAAATATTGTTGGAAATGGAATGGATCAGAAGAATTTTAACCACAGGTGAGAGGCATAAGAAATATGATAAATTTTCAGAAATTCACTATGGTACTTCAGCACAGCTGGCAACTTCATACAATCAAGAGCAATGACAGAAGGCTTATTGCACATTTTCTTTCTGTGCCACATGGGTCTGACTTATGCAATTAACCACAGTTATATATGGCAGACAGAAAGACGAGCAAGCAGGTGTTAGACTGACAGGTATGTGACTGGAAACTACAGTGTATGAAGGCAACATACAAAGTACTACTGAAACTGTCAAAACCCTGAGAATATTACTGAATAAAATCCCGTTTCCTATCAATCTAACAATTCTCTACAGATTGCTCCTAAAGTATACTTTTATAAATTAAAAGGCAAACCAGCAGTAATTAATATAGTGTTGCTCATCTTGGCCTCATTCTTTTTGTATCTTAACATTTTAAAGGCTTAGCAACAAGGCTATTGAAATGTTGAAGGATTATCTGCACTTCATGGGAACAGTTTAAACTTAATAACTTTTCATAAGTATAATATAGTTATTCTCATATTGTGGCTTCCGCATTTTAGAAAAATACAGGCTTCAAGCAAGGTTAAAGTAGACGAGATCCAGATGAACACTTTTTGTTGTTGAAAACAGCAGCTTTCACCCTTCCTGCTTCAGTGCTTCCAGTGTTCCAAAAAAACCCACAGAAACTTTGGTGAGATTTCCCCTATTTGACTCATAAGTAATCTCCCCCTCGCAACAGTATTCAGGCACTTCCAAGAACAGGACAAAAAAAAAAAAAAAAGGAAAATCAAAATAGCATTTCCATACCTGCAAAAGTTTGTCATAACGTTCTGCAGACATGAGAAAACGACCATCTTCAAGCTGCATTTCCCTATTTTCCAGCAAGTTGTTTAACACGGGCAGAACGTTCCGCTCAGCCTTCTCCAAGCCTTCCAAAACAAGGATTCTGCCTTCGGTTGCTGCACGAACTGCACACTTTAAAAAAAAAAACAAAACCCTCACAATATTATAATAGGATTACACTTCATATATTCCAATAAATCCTGTTGAAAAAGAACCTCCAAATGTTTCCCAAACCAATGTTTCTTTCTGTAAGAATCAGTAAGATTCACATCAAGTGACCAGGAAGAGTGACAGCTGACTACCTTAACAGTGCTACACATTCATGAGCTGGATTTCTATCTCCTAACTATTACAGGGACCAGCAGAAATAAGTTCCACTATTTTGTAACAACAGAATAAAATACAAAACTTTGCATAATTTTAGTGTATACACAGTACATATTAATACATGTGGCATCCTTTCTTTTTGATGTTATATAATATTTTGCATTTCTGAGTATTTTAACAATTTTGGGACAGCTATTTAAACAGAAAACACACACAATCAAAGTAAGTTTAAATATTTACAACTGCATTAAAATATTTTTTAAAAAATATTTTTAAAATATAGTATTCCTTTAAATTTTTCAGAATATGCACCAGTATAATTCACCTTCAGTACATTGCTTAGTCTGAACTGATTACAAATCTATTGAAACCAAATACGGATGATGAAAACAAAATAGTGCTATAAATAATCAGATATTTTAAAAGTGATTAAAATGAAAAATATTTAGAATTATATTTCTTGACTGAATATGGTCTTCTACAAAATCAGAATAAAAAAGTAGCCGTTAATTTGATAATCCTTTGGAGATTTAGGAATAGAAAATTATTTCTTTTCTAGTTAATTAGTTGTTTACATATGGTCATTTATTTAAGTGCACAATGTGGAGCCAAAATGTAAAACTAACCTCGGGTGCTGGTGATTTTGTGCAACATTATTATAATGACATGCACTCAAGTACATTAACTTCACTTGATATCTAATATTCCTAATTACTGTCCAGTAAAAGACTCTGAAATACAATGCAATCTTGTGTTCCTCCAATTTGCAGAAGTTTAATCACATAACAACAGAGCAGGTTTGAGCACAGGCAACATTTAGAGATATCAGAGTCTTTCTTTGCATTCCTATCACATTCAAACACAATTTTAGACACAAGCACAGTTGCAAAGGGAGAACAAATGAAATCTCTTCCCAGCATGTCTCCTATAAACTCCTACAGAACAACCTGTCACATAATGCTAGATGGAAATCTCTAAAGAATACAATAGATGCCAAAAATTAGGTCAGAGAGAAAGAAGGAAGATATGAGAAAGATAATGAAGAAGCACCAGAATACAAAACCAAAACCCCAAGAAACACAAAACCACCCCAAAATACGTATGAAAGCAGATGTATAAAGGACAAAAGCATAAGGATAAACTAGAAACAAAGAGTTCAACACAACAAATTAGTTGCTACATGGTATAAAGCATACAACTGAATCAGAGATTCCTCCAAGTCAGATAAAGAAGACAGTAAATGATAAGACTAACTAGAGAAGATGCTTCTTACATAGTTTAGAAACACAAGGAACAACTGTCCAATTAGCCAAAACATAAACTTTTCACATTGCTATAAAGATGGAAATAATTCCTTATTATTAATGTATCTAATCTGGACTCAGGCATACATTACTGAAAAAAGGCACTCCTAAATCCTGCATCTCCAGATCAAGTTCCTTTCTTAGAAAGACAGGATTTCTATATCTAGCCTCATAATCAGTACCTGAGGAACGTGGAATAAACCCATTAAACAAGTAATAATCCTCAGATTATTTGTCTTCCACTGAACCACCAATTCTTTAAAAAAGCTATGAATTTTGGTTTTTTTCATTCAAGACATTATATTCTACTAACAGGAAACATAAAATATCCCTCTTCTCATACCATAAAATCTGTACAAAGAACAAATTCTCTACTAACATTCCTCCCTAGGAAGGTCATTGGTCAAGTAAAAAGTCTGATCCAATCTGCTTGAATAGAAAACCTGAGTCTCCAGCAGACAGTCCAACACCTGGCAAGAACAAAACACTATTTTGTCTAAACGCAGTCTGCAGATACAGCCAGAATACACTTTAACAAACAATTCATATGCCAAGCTGGTTGGATTCTGTATATTATGAGTTTATGAAGTCTTTATCACTGATTTTTACTAGCCAGAGGAAAATACACATTCTGTTCATATGGTTTCAAAATATTTTGAGTATCCATAGAATCTTGTTGACTCATGTTGAGACACGCACACTATGGATGAAGGCTTGCTGAAGTAACAGGCTTCCAGTTTAAGCACAAACCTCTCTCTTGAAGGCCATCTTCTGTAGGGGTGACACTGCTGACAGTGAATATTAGGAAGTATACAACAACAATTAACTTCAAGAAAGAAGATACTCTCCCTTAGCAGTTCAATCTTGAGAAGCAGCCTACTACATACACTGTGCTGACTCCTGATCATCAGCTTACAGGATCAGAATTCTAAAAGTACAGATCTTGGACACTCTTTGAAGTTTTTATTACAAATTCTATCCCTCAGGAAAATAAAATTTCTAGATATCCTTCAGACCTCTGCCCATCTGAATTACCTTTTACAATCAGCTTCGGGAAAGACTTAGTGCACAACCATGGTTTTTTACTTCTAAATCAACAATACCCCATAACAATGAAACCACCACAACCTGGGTGCTAATTTACTCTGATTTGCCTTCTTCCAAACTATGCTCCTCATTCATCTTCAAAGCTTATTTGAAATAGTGGAAATTTTCCTCCAGAATACAACAAAGTACTGCACACTTCATCTGCCTCTTGTTCTTATGTTAAGTTGCATAAAGTCTGCTCTTAGGATCAGAACAGCTGAACTTTCTCTCACTGATCTATGCTATTTCTGCATTCTGGTTGGTACTGTGCAGTAATTTTTTGCTGGGCATATTACAAGGCATCCTCTGAATCATTACTTAGGTTTTATCTGTGTACTGATGGATTGATATGAAAATTAAAATGCATTAAAAAATCAGAGGAAGGAAAGTAAGTTTGCAATCTGTCACTGAAAACCATTTTAAAAAAACACGTCCACAAAACAAATCATAATTCTGTAATGAGAACCCATAGAGTTGCTCTGCCTCCCTCTCTCAATTACCCTTGTTCACTCTAAATGCTGAACATAAAACACAAATTTGACAAGTGGGGGGCTTATATCATCCAACCTTGCTGATAAATCAGATTAAACACATTCATTCTTGTTAAAAGGCCAAGAGGGATTTGTTAAATGCTTACTTTCAGATTTATTGTCACTGCAGTGAGGGACTGTTTTACTCATCAGAGGAAAACAGATGCTGCTGCCTTCCACCTGTGCTCCCAGGGCTCTGAAAGGATGGTAACCTGGATACCTGCTCCAGGGAATACCTGCAGCTACCGCAGGCTGGGATCAGGAACCCTTCCCACAGCACTGCTGTCAGCATAATGGCTTCATACAACAAAAACATGGTGCAGAATGCTTACCACGGTTTCACACTGCACCTACAAAAATACATATTTTATCTTTAAAGCAAAACCACCTTAGGAACAAGACAACCCTAAGCAGACTTTCATTGACTTTTCTGTAGCTGAACCACGGTGATCTCCTCCACTTGAGCAGTGCAAAATACAAGTGCAGGAAGCTGTAACCCCCAATTTTGACATAAATCACACTGTATAAGCACATGGATGACATAAAACCTCATATCACAACAATGTAATGTCCAGATGTGACTTATGGATCAAAAGAGATCCTTAACAACCATCTGGTAAAGGCAACACAAAACTTTGGCTAGTTTTGAGCTACCGCAATGCTGACTGCCTGCAGCAGACTAACAGAACTTGAACTATTAAATCCATTCTGTTTAGCAGTGATAGGAGCTGGACATTTGAGTTCCCCTGACCTACCATGCTAACAAGTATCAAAAAACTCATAGGAAATTGATGTCTTCTAAATTTATTTCCATAGGTTAAATACAAGGAATCACATTTTTTAAATTGTTAAAACTAACCAACAAATAAAAGGTATCAGGAAAAGAAATGACAGAGATGCAAAATGAAATACATTAGGAGCTTTTACTCCTCATTTTATGAAGAAAGGAAGAACACACTGATCAAAACTTGTAATTTACTCTAAATGGCTGTTATTTTTCTAAGATGCTACAGAAGCAGTAATAATTTTTTTACAATGTTTATATGAAAATAGCAAGCTATCTAGACATTTAGAGACAGTCTAAAGATCAACATACAAATACATGCTGGGGCAGTGAAGCATATAAAAATTGTTTCCTACTGGGGAAAATACTTTGCTAGATTTTAAAGATAAACAACATGTCTGATGGTATGCTTCCACCAAAGACTGTATTTAAAGATACTTATTCAGCTTTAAGGCCTCTTAAGTCACTAGTTACTGCTCTCCTTCATGAGTACAGGAAACTGGAAACCTCTTGAGCCATACTAATATAGATGACTAATAGCTGAAATAATAGAATCCTAGAAACATTAAGGTTGAAAAGGACCTTTAAGATCATTAAGTCCAACTGTCAATCCAGCACCGTCACCATGTTGACCATTTAACCATGTCCTCACATGCCACATTTGCATGTTTTTTGAACACTTCAGAGCACACTGACTCCACCACTTTCCTGGGCAGTCTGTCTCAATGCTCTACAACCCTCTCTGTGAAACTTTTTTTCCAATATCCGATCTAAACCTCTACTGGTACAACTTGAGGCTATTTCCTCTCATCCTGTCACTTGTCACCCATGGCAAGAGACTCACCTCCATGTTTCTACAACCTCCTCTTAGGTAGTTGTACAGAGCAATAAGGTCTCCCTTGAGCCTCCTTCTCTCCAGCCTAAACAATCCCAGCTCCCTCACTGCTCCTCATAAGACTTGTACTCTAGAACCTTCCCCAGCTTTGTTGCCCTTCTCTGGACTTGCTCTAGCACCTCAATGCCCTTCATATAGCAAAAGGCCCAAAACGGAACACAGGACTCGTGATCCTGCCTCACCAGTGCCAAGTGCAGAGGGACAATCACTTCCCTGCTGGCCACACTGTTTCTGATATAGACCAGGATGTCACTGGCCTTCTTGGCTACCTGGGCACGCTGCTGGCTCATGTTCTGCTGGCTGTCAACCACCTCTGTCCAGGTCCTTTTCCAACAGGGAGCTTTACAGCCACTCTGCCCCCAGGCTGTAACACTGCATGGGTGGTGTTGTGACCCTAGGGCAGGACCCAGCACTTCACCTTATTGAACATTACACTGTTGGCCTCAACCCTTTGATCCAGCCTGTCCAGATCCCTCTGCAGAGTCTTTCTGTCCTCCAGCAGATCAACACTCCATCCTTCTTGGTGTCATCTGCAAATTGACTGAGGGTGCACCTGATCCCCTCATCCAGGTCATCAATGAAGATGTTAAGCAGGACTGGCACCAACAGGGAGCACTGGGAAACATAACTGGTGACCAGTCATTTTACATCTAGCTGATTGATGTAACTCCATTTACCATCACTTCGGGCCCCAGTCATCCTGCCAGTTTTTAACCTAGCACTCATCCAAGTCATGAGCAGTTTGTCCAGGAGAATGCTGTGGGAAATGGAGTCAAAAGCTTTAATGAAGTCCAAGTAAACAACATCCGCAGCCTTTTCATTATCCATTAAGTGGGTCACCTTGTCACAGAAGGATATCAGGTTATTAAGTAGGACATGCCCTTCACGAGCTCATGTTGGCTCGGCTTGATCCTCTGGTTGTCCTGCACATGTTACATGATGGCACTAAAGAGGATCTGCTCCATGACCCTTCCTGGCACCAAGGTCAGGCTGACAGATCTGTAGTTACCAGGATTCTCCTTCTGCCTGTTGTTATAAATAGGCATCATATTTGTGGTTGACCAGGACTGCTGGTCAATGACTGAATATGATAAAAGACTTTCTCCAAAATAACAAAAACTATGTAGTAAGATAAAGGCCTTTTAAAGCCACATTCAATCAGTTTAAAAACAAAAATGTCAACTTGTTATGAAAACTTATTGTTATCTTTTTCCTTAAATATTTTTTAAATCTTGTTTAAAAATCGTGGTTTAAAATAATATGTATTGAATATAAAAGTTCTGAATGCATAATGCCATCCAAGGATGAGACGACAAACAAACCTACTATTCATGAAAAATGTGTGGTTTATTTCTTGTTACAAAACAAGTTATCCCAAAACTTTTTCACTCTGTAGACAATGACAAACTACAGTTTTGCATTTTACAATATAGGTCACAAATATCCTGAGTTACATATACTCCAAATGCAATGTTCAGGTTCTATTAAAATCAATGTAATAGTAACTAATGTGATTAGTCAAATTAAACAAGTAACTTAAGAACTAATTCAATCTTTTCCTCCCCTCTGTAATGGAGCAAAGGACTACATCTTCACTATTCAGCCTACCTCCCTACTCAGTCAATCGTTTTCAGGGCAGGTTTTATAGTGAATTTTCCCTTGTGGAGTTAGGCATATTACAGGGCAGGTACTGTTATGCACTCCTTTTTTTATTAAAACCCCCACAAAAGAGAATGAAATTGCAGTATACCAAAGAACTGTCAGACAGGCTAATAGTTAGTATCCAAAGAGGGAATCCAGCTGTCTGCAGTAGTTATCGTTTCAGGAAGGATGAATGGCCTGAACTGGTGAGAATCTAATTCGTGATGCAACACTATGGCATAAAACAAAAAGCAGCTAAAGAAATAAACTCTTGAGTTTATTGGAATTTCAAATTGGAAAACTGGGCTAGAAACATATGATACAACATAAATATGGTAATGTGACAACAACTAGGGCAGTCTTTCATTTTACCATCATTGATTTTTACTTCTCCAGTCACTGATTTCAGCTTCCTCCCCACAATTCTTTTTCCCATTTTTGAAGTACCACACATTAAATGATCTGTTTTATTTCTATCACCCCTTACCCTAAGATGACAGTCAGGTGTTTTTGCAACAGTGCCTGCAAACTGTATTTACAAGAAATTATGTCCCCACATAGGCATAGTCCAGCTATTTTAGCTGCTTTACAACAGGTATATCAGTATAACAGCGCATTTGCATCAGATACATGGAATGTTCTGGCTCTTGGGCAGAGACCAGACTCAGGACAAAGCAAACTGAGTTTTTTAATAGATTTACTAGCATAAATACCTACAAACAAAGAAACCTAGCGGGGGAAGTCGGGAGGGTGTTATCTTGATTTTTTACAATAAAGTAAACAATCTTAATGCAGAGGAAAAGGACTTCACTCAACAAGCCTTTAAGGTTTATGGTGAAAGACCCCTTATTACACACTGCACACCGTTTATATAGGGTTAGGCTACGTTCTATTGGCTAAATTGAATCTCACACCATCAAACTACAAATTCTAATTGTTTATAATCCATATCTCTCAAGTCCAGTGTTTTGGTGAACTCATCTTGGGTGTTTTCAGGTACATCTCTGATGTCCTGTGAGAAAGTTGAAGTGTTCTCATGAGAAACTTCTGGGGAGTCACTGAGAAGTCCTAGGGAGTGATTTCTCCTTTACCAGTCAACAGCAGCTGTGGCCTTGTTTATTCTTAGGTGGTAGCTGCTTTCTGTCTCACAGGGTCCATATAGATCTGAATTGCTCACCTTTCATTTTTCTGTACCAACACTACAACTCTTGTCTTCTGGACAAGAATAAAGGAGAAGGGTAATTGGAATTTTTCTTCCTGGTGAGTAGCAAAATAAAAAGGAATTTAGGTACTTGACAGATATCTAAAAATTATTAAGTTAGTTATCACTCATAAATCATTTTGACTCAGAGCACCATCCATCAAGTCTATATTGCCTATGGATATTATGACCCCACATAATACAAAGTATTGCTCCTTCCTCCCCTGTAGGAAATAATAGCTGAAAAGAAAGTGGAATACACATGTAACAGATACACTTTTGATTTAAATCTGTAAGTAATTATAAATACATGGTCCTAATATTTCTCACATTACATCACACTCATCTATATTCCCTATATGTCAACACAAGATACCAGACTCTGAACTGCCAACCTAACAAATTCAATTAAATGCTGACACTTTCAGAAGCATGAAAAAAGTACTGCAAATGATTACAATAAAATCACTTCTCAGAGTTAAGAGGCTACTATATGGGGGTCCTTATCATGTGTTCTCTTTTTTGATACAAGATATACTATGTCAACATCAATAAAGACTCACTTCATCCAAATATTCTTGATTTCTACATAATACTTCCCTTCCCTCTTTCTATACAACGTTGGACAAAACAAGAAAATAAACGGCAGCATCCACACTTCTGGAGCAGTGCATTGCCTCTCTCTCCTCTCTACAGATGTGGCTACCTCACTCCTTGTTCTGGGTAGAGATACTGCAGTGACAGTCAATGAAGTTATACTTTCTGACAATGCCTTTGCTGTGGCTAACTTAGCAGCACATCAAAAACCAACTGTCACCTCCCAGACAGTAAGTTCATAAATCACAGAATTACACAACTTCCACTCACCAGTTATTTTTTTTTTTAAAGTTGAATTACTCTTACTTGGCTTTTTAGTAATATACGGAAAGATTTTTATTTTTATCTGTATACATAAACACATATACAAACTCATTTCAAATACAATTATAATCTCACTCTCAAATATTAATATAATTTCATTCAATTATTCTCACGTCTTATTTTATAATTCCCTTTCTAATCTGCTTTGATTAAAGGAAACCCAACTCAAGTCTGTTTAGTGCTACTCCAGGGGATTTCATGTCATGTTCATTTTACAGACAGGACAGTTTAAGCTGTCATTTCTGTCACTGTGGGTTTTTAATTGTTTACTACTAGAAGTCTTCCAAACCTTGTCAGAAGATTATTTTTCTGATATCATGACAACCAATTTTATATTTTATCGCTGTATAACTTATGATGCTGATGCAGTTAGGGATAAGTACTGAATTAAAATGAGTATGTTCACATAGTTCAAAGATACTCCAAAACAGTCTAATTCTGCACATGCAGAAATGACAGCAATACACATATATACCCACTCCATGGATACAGCTTACTCAGCAAGTCTTCAAAAATGTCACATTGCATTTGTCATTTTTCAGCACATAATCATATGATATTTTCCTACTTACTCCAACCTGAGTTAATTTGATTGTCTTGAACAGAAAAGGCTGTACATTTTATTAAGTCATTTGTGTTTGGAAAGCTTGCTTCATTTAATGCAAAAGCGGAAGACACAGGGCAAACAAAACCAGGCATTTCAGACAACATGGTTTGTGACACAATCCTGGAGCAATACACCTCTCAAGCACTAACAAAATGGCTTAGCTGCTCTCCCAAATGAATCCACTACATTAAAATAATGTAGGTTTACTTAGATGTAATAATTATTAATGCAGGAGGCCGTACTAATGAGAGTGTAATCCAGAGATATGTCTTTTATAGCTGTACACACACAATAAAAGGAAGACCACATCTGAAAAAAAAAGGACAAAGAATATCAAACCTAACTCCTTAATTTTTGAAAATACAATAGACTGATACTGGAATCTTCATACTGGTACAACAAAGTTGATGGCTCAGCTACAAAGAGTTATAAAAGCAGAAAACCACTTTGCAAGACAAGCTCTTCTATCAATAAAAGCAAAATTTGAAGGGGCCATTTAAATATTTATGTAATATAAAGTAATTCCAACTAATTACTTCATATACAACATAATTAACCCATGTAATAAATTACAGAATAAAACCAAGAGGTTACTTCATTAGCTCAGTTAACAGCAATAATGACATTTTTGAGGCTTTTAACAGAAAATTAATAGCTGAAAGCCAAAATTAATGGCCCAAGGTAAAGCCAAGAAAACAGAATTTTCTGCTCTCAGGACCTGAATTAAAACAAATACTTCAGCATTACCCCATTATAAATTCTTTATTTTACATTATTTTAATTGGGAGCGGATTTGACAATTGAATGTTTACTTTTATTTTAATGGTCTCCTATTTTTGATGTAAGCTAACTCTTCTTCACATACCTCTTTTCAGTAACCCCAAGTCTCCCATTTGATTCAACTCTAGTACTAAGAAATACTAATATGCAAGAACATTTGATACTTGCCCTTCAGTATGTATTTCAATACAGAATTTCAATAACTGCTTCTCAATTACTGCCTTTCAAAACTATTCTAAATAACTAACTGCAATCATACTCAGTAACTTCATGTTAAAATATAGCAGATGTTTTGA
>JAWWLZ010000001.1:58063858-58079630 GCA_035041345.1 Poliocrania exsul | reverse complement strand
AAAAGCTCAGCAGCCTCTGCAAAGCAGGATGTTAAGCGCTGCAGAGCTGCTTCTGTGTGAGCAACGAGGGCGGCATAAAGTATTTCCAAAGCACAATAGGTCTTTCAAATGCAACTTCAGATGCACATACATGCTACCTTGTATATTATTTATATATATTTAGATACTTGTACTGTGTTATCTGCATTGCAAGGCTTTGAAGTTTTCTCTAACACGACTTGAAAAGAATTCTTCTCTATTCAGGAACTATACATCAACTTCAGTAGAAGTACCATGTAATCATTTTCTATGACATTTAGAAGACAGGACAAATTCACATCATCAGCAAGTATATTACAGCGATTTTTATTAATTATCCAATGAGTCAGACAGCATCCAATGCAAACTGGGTTTGCACGATGTGTTTAGTGGCACTCCACTGATTTGCAGTAGTTAAATGGCAGGCCCCATATTCTTAATCTGCAGGGTGGTGCGTAGGAAGCCTCTACAGTGTATTCTCTAAGACACCATCTGGCACATGCAGGAGAGTAGTCGGTGCTACAATTTGCTATTCCTGTGTACGAAGGACAGACAGAGAAAGAAACTGCATTCTCTCGATGTGTAGTATGTGATAAGTAGGACAGCACCTACCAGAATCTGCGCAAACATTTTATAAAGTGAGCAGCTGAAGCTGAATGACGACATTCACAAAGAAGAAAAGTAGAAAATGTTTGAGATAGATTTTGAAGCAAACACAGCAGCTGCTCTTGTTTGACCCACCAATCAGTTTTAGATAAAACCAAGACTGAAATGGCTATGGCTAGCCTTGGGAATTTTCTGGTTCACTCATACTTAAATTCTTGGCAGATGCTGCACTCACTGAAGCCATAAGATTTGTTGGAGTTAGAAGACAGTATCTGCTGGCAAGTCCTTGTGTTCCAGCTACGAAAGAAATCCCATAAATGAAGGAGACACCTAACTCTTCCCACTGTTCAGACAGTTAAGTGAACTGACTCCCAAAAATACCTATTCCAAATGCAGTACCAAATACAGCAGAACTCATGCCACTGTATCACTCTAGTTTGGTCAATCACACAGTAACTAACAGGCTCTTAGAAGACATCAATAAACATAATTTTCAACAGAGTAAAAGATCTCTGCATACCCTGAGCCTTCACTGCAATGCATGCTCAGAGTTTGAAAACATCTCCTTTTTAACAGGAAAGTCAAAAATTCATGACAGGAAAAAGATCTCCCTCTTGTCTGAACACCAAGGGGTCCTTCAGCTGTCCAGAGCAGTCTGCAGTACATCAGCAAGGGGGAAGCTGCCATAAAATACAGGTATGGAAGAAGGGGACAAGGAGGGAGGTCTTTGTCTGAAAACATAAACATTGCTCAAAAACGGAATTTTCACTCAATTCACAGCCCCTCATGATGGGGGAGAATGAAGAGAGTAAGTTGGCCAGGAGAGAATGAAGAAGGCAGCATGGCCAAGATTAAGAGGTAGGCACTCCTATGTGGTCTGCTTCAGTGGCTGTCATTTAGCACCTTGCAAGTAAAACATTGCTGCTCTTCCCATTTTATGCTGGTGCACAGAGCCCAAAGAGTTTTCAGACTCATAATGTGGTTACATCACAGACAGTGCTCACTGGAATACTATTTTTCCTCATAAATTTTTCATGGAAACAGTCTTCATTCCAAAAATATTTGTCCTTGTGGTGGTAAGGAAACAAGTTGCAAGGGGCTTAGAAAGGGGGAAGTTACTTCTTGGATTAGACCGTAAACTAAAAGATTAATTCCTTTGAGTTAATTGCTTCACAGGAAAGTATTAGTTTTACAAAGACAAATCATATTTCTTCATGTAAATTAAAATATAAAGGAAACATGCAAACCCAAGTAACTTTCTGGAAGAAACGCTGAATGGGATACAGAAGACTGTTTCTCCTAGTGACACATAAATATAGAAAAAATGAAACTATTCTCAGCTGGTTGTGCAACTCACAGAGAAACACATAGTCAGAATAATTATCTGTAACTCAGGCTCCAACTGGAGAGACATACATGTGTCTGCTTTTGGGTGCAACTGCTCAGTCCAGCACCAAAAAGTACAAGAGACTCTAGAAAAGAGCAAGAAAAATTACCAAAAGAAATTGGAATTCAGTCTAGAAAATAAATACCTGTTTTCCAATATGCAAGACAGAATCACTATGAAGAAAAAAGTTCTGTACATCATGGTTATGGTAGATAGAATAAGACCCAGGGACTAAAAGTATGCCCCAAAAGACCCAAATGAAGCATTCAAACAAGCTTTTGTCAAAAAAGAATCTTCAATTACTCAAGCAAAGTGCGCAGAGAGGTTCTGAAATCTATGTCACCAGCACATTTTCAGAACAAGAAGGACAAACATCTCTCAGGAATGGTTTGGATTCAACTGATCTTCCTTTGAGGCATAAAGAACAGTGCAGACAACTCTCTGAGCTCCACCCAGACCTTCACTGCAGATTTCTATGTCCCCATATCTCCCCATGCCTTACTCTCAGCATAGACAAAATGGGGATAATGATGTAAAACGTTCAGAGCTCTACTGACAAAAAAGCCCACTATTTCAGATTCTCAATGCAGTGGTAACACCCAAATAGCAGAACAGTTTGAACCTACATGAAAACTCTAACTATTGGAATAATCACCATCTCTAACAGCAGACATCTTCCCCAAGCCTAGGAATGAAGAAATCACAGAATATTCTGAGTTGAAAGGGACCCACAGGGGTCATGGAGTCCAACTCAAGTGAATGGCCTGATGATATTAGCACTAACCAGCTGAGCTAATCTCAGGGTCTGCCTTAAATTTTTGTTAGCACAAAATTACAGTTATTCTGCAATACAACTATCTCTATAATGTGTCACACTCTGACACTCAGATGTAAAGTAAGCACAAAGAAGAAACACACATTACAGTGCAAATCTGAACCTACATTGAGCAAAAACTGAACATACACTTGCCCTGGCCTTAGTGTGCAGTGCGTACCATTCTGTGGAAAGGACACACAGGCATCTTACTCTTCAGGTGACAAACAACTAAACAGAAACTGTTCACACCACTGAGCCTATTACAGAGAAATAATCTCTCAACTTCCTCAACCATAGAACAATTTCAAGCACAGAAATCCATTTAGTGCAACTTTTTTTTTGTATTTCATTATTATATGCACAAATATTCCTCATGACAACACACGTTTCATGTATTTCAACTGACAAAACCCCAAAAGACTTTACTTGTATACATACATGTCGCTTTTGATCACACACTGAGAAGGGTGCTCAGGCTCATGGCATCTGGCACAAACCCACACACTTCTTGAAATTAATCTTCCACAATTTAATGCAGCTGCATGTAACATGACCACAATCTCAAATGCACTTGCACCTTCATAGAGCAGCAAAGCCCTCTTGCAAGAGGACATTCTTTGTCCTGCCTTAATGAGGATTTGCGATCATTGAACAAAGTGTGCTGGAAGAGGTTTGTTAGAAAGTGTTTTTTCAAGATTAATAAATAGATGAAATGCCAAGTATGTCGTCATTTTTATAACATTTCCAGAAACCACTAAGGAAAGCAGAGCACTGACATGAATTCAACAATAAAAAAAATGTGTGTTCTTGAAATTCAATTTTAGATCTAAACTATCACAGAGAGTCATACAAAGTTTCTCCCAAGTATAATTAAAGAAACAATCGTGCTTTCAGGCAGGGTGAGACTTTAAAAATGTAAGATTTATTTTTACTGATAAAAGAACAAGCAGTGCAAAAATAAGTGCCCTCTTTCTAGAACGTGTCAGACACAGTTATGACAGAAATCCCATTAGCAAAATTCCCTTGTGTGTGACTCATTTTTACTTGTCATTTACAAAAAGAATTCAGATTTTATGCACCTTTAATTATCATCTTCCAAGAAAAAGCCATTTGCCAACAACAGCAAAACAAATTAATATTTCACATTAACACGCAAAATGGAGCATTTCATACAAAACTTCCTAGGTACCTAAAATAACACCTGAAAAGCAAGGACATGAAAGCATAGCATCAATACCTATCCTATCCATTTCCAACAAATGTAATAAGATGCAACAGATCAGTTAAACATCAGTCTAATTTGGTAAGACAGACAAATATTTTGTCTGACAAAAATGGCAAACAAAGTTTTGTAGGTACTTAACACATTTAGGTTCCACATCGTTAGGATTTTTTTCAGATTTTTAAGGGGATTTTTAAGCCTAAAACAGTAACACTGAGTTAAGAAAAAGTTATAACATCCCTAAAATTTCCTGCAAGTTATGGATATGCGCTTTCAACATCACCACATTTTAACATGGCTTTTATCTGGCAGAAGAACAAAAGCAGAAACATTTTATTTGACACAAAAGATTAGCTAGAAAACAGTATCATATGCAATACTAGTAAATGAGCTATAACTGCTTCAGTTCCCATAGTTCTTACTCCACTACAAACATTACAATATCTGAGACCTTTTCAGGGATTTTTCCCACTTATGCAGATAATCTAATTATTTCCAGTCTTAGTTTAAAAGAAATCAGGTAAGTACCTTTGTCATTTAAATGTAATACTAATTGCTAAAAAAAATTTCAAAACATATGACATTTTAGTTTATAAATTAGCGCATACATGAGTAAACTGCGTTCACCTGTTTTACACCAAAACAGCTTGTATCTACATCAATCTTTCACATAAAAAACCAAAAAGTACTCTTAAAAGAAGAAAAAAAATGTGTTAAGCAATGCACATACTCTCCAAGTATCTCAAAGCAAGATGATAATCTACATGAATCTACATACAATCTACTTAATTTCACTACAGGAATATAACTTTGTTCTCCACAATAACCTGCCCACAGAACTTAAACACTAAGGGATAAAAATTCCCTAAAATTAAATATATAAAGAAACTGTACTCAAGTATTTGAAATAGATTTTCTGCTATTAAATACATTAATAGTCTACCTTACTTCATTTTAACTCACTTGATATTTAGGTTTACAAGCAAAGTTTTGTACTTAAGTAATCCCACTATCAGTACGTGAATACCTGACAAACAACAGTATCCCGAGCATGGCACAGGCTCCCTTCAGGCATGATTATTAAGCAAAACAACTAACAATACATATATGTTAATAAATTAGTTACTTTTAGTTTTGATACCAGGTTTTAGCTACAATCTCATCATTCTGTAAAGTTCCATGTTTAATAACCTTTTTGCTATCAGTTTTCAAACACTTTTTCCTTCTTATAATCATTAACTACAAAAATCTCTGCCTTGACTCTACCAAATGCTTTCATAATTCTCTTACCTTTTCAGTCCAAAGAACTGAAGGAAATACTGTTAGAGTAAGTCAGAATTAACATTTAACTTGCTGAAAAGTGCAGATTGAACAAAACCATGTAATAGTGACCGAGAAGGCATTGTTAAAATTAACACACTTGGTACAGCACAGAAAACCAGAAAGCAAAACAATCTACAAGAAATATAAATTAGTTATATGGATCACATCAGTCATTAGCATAGACAACTGATGTTCTTCAACATCAAAAGGAGAAAAAAAGGCATACAAAATAAAGGCTGAAAAGCAAAAATTTATCATTTAAGGAGCTATAAAAAGTAACAATACAGAGCAGCATTTCTCAACTTTTTGGCTGCACTCCCAGGGAACTCACGAGTTATGGAAATTCTCATTACAGTGTAAAACAGAAACCCTTTCCTCCTAGGCTACCCTGTAACAGCAAGGACCAGCACATGGCATTGGAAATTTTTGGTGCCTTAGGTCACCTGGTAGGAAAGTGATAGTGTGATGCCTACTGGTGTATGAGAAGTAAGCAGCCCACAATCCAGATGCAGATCAGTGATCTGGCCCACCATACTACTGGCAGATTTCACACTAGTCAAAGACTGAAAGCAAACCAAATCTTCCTCTCTGTATTGCTCTCTGAGCAAAAACTATTCTATGATTCTGTACTTCTGTTACACCTCTCAAAGGGCAAACATTTCAGAAGACATGTGGCATGCAGAATAGAGGTAAGCAACAATTATCTAAACATGTTGATAGCAACACAGATCTACTATCCCACAGCTGCTACAAAATCAGGAATGACAGAAACACAGAATAGCTGAGGTCAGAAGGGCCCTCTGGATGTCACCTTGTCCAACCCTCCTGCTCAAGCACGACCACTTAGAGCCTGTCTGATGAAGCTCAGACTGATGAACCATTGTCTAAGAAAACAATACAAACTTTCCTGCAGCAGCTCTTGCCCTTTCTGACACTGTGCCAGCAGCATTACCAGAACACCTGTAACATCCCTCTTGCCCTCTCCCAGCAGTTACCTGCCATCCTGCCAGCTGTGCAGTGGCAAGTCTACTGTTGATATTACCAATGCTATCCTTCTAAAAGGCAAAAAACCACCGTGCGCCAGGAGGTTTTATGGTGTCTGATTGAAAATGTCATGGAATGAATTCAGACATACTCAAATGCAAATCCACTTGAAGTGAATGACTACACTCACTTATCACCTGTAGAATTTTGCAAGCCCAACGACAACAGTCACTGGGAGTCCTCAGTGCTTGTCCCAGCCTAAGCACAGTAAAAGACTTGCATACCCCTTCAGAATGGCAGGTGTGCTTGATTTTGGTCTGCAAATTTATCTGAATGGAAAAATCAGGGTTTGGTGGCTGTTTTTTTAATTTACATTTCGACATCCAGTAGCCTACGTGTGAAAGTGTTGAACAAATGGCAACTGATCATTTTGGATCCTTAGGAAGTGTCTGACCTGTCCTGTACCAGGAAATGCCACAATGCAAGCATGACTCACTTGCTGATCCACGGTGCAACAGAAAAAGCTCAAGAAACATGCATTCCCAATGAACAACCAGGAAATGAGGATGGCTGCAACTCTGTGACATTTTTAACAAGGTATCAAAACATAACGTGACTTAATTGTAAGTACAGGTATGTGCATGGTTCACATGTGTCACTGGCTGTGCCTTTTGTATTTGACAGAGTTTTTAACCACTATGCAATTGACTTCTCATTAACTTGATGGACTGCAAAGATCTGTATGTTTGCTGACAACAGTAATGCAACAATCTGGGAACACTAAATATCACAGCAGGAAAACACCATACATGTGCCAAACTCCTAGGACATATAATCATATTGCATTTGAATGGAAATTCTAAATTGCCATAGCTTTGTGACCAAACAATTTGGAATTATTTTTAGAAGTAATTTCTGGATAAGAACCCCTTTGAAAAAAATAATTAAACATATACAAATGATCTCTTTACTATCCCACTGAACAATGGCAAAAGTTATAGTCAAAGTTAGGAGATTCCTACACAACCAGCTGAACCAGCCATCTCCAGATTGCAAGCTTTATCTAAATATATTTCTTAGATAATTTCAGTAAAGTCAGTGGAGTGATTGAGAGAATACAAGTTTTCTGAATAAAGCCTTGAAACTCATTCAAAAGGAAAGCAGATTCTTACTGTAGTTCTGTGGAACAAGTTCTGGGTTCTTCGGTGTTTTGAGTTTAAAAGACACATCTCCAATAGTGACAGTATCACCTAAAAAAAAGAAAAAGAAGTCTTTTAGTTCTCAGATGCTTAGACACTTTTTAAGTGTCTAAGGTCCTTAAAATTAAAAATATAGGCCTGCAGTGGTAAGTTTGACTGTGTGTTCACAAAACAGCCTCTAACCTCTTTATTAATTAGGCACTGCTCTTTTCAATAGATCAGGTATGCGGACAATTTACATTTAATTAATACTGCTTAACTGTTTTTTCTTTTATTATTACTAGCTGTTACTTTGTTGGGAGCTATGGAATTCAGGCTCAGTGTAGAACCCCATTCCAGCTACCACTGTTGATTTATTGAAATTAAACCTTTAGCACGTTGGCAGAACTAGCAGTGAGAAACACTTGTATGGGTGATTTTCCTGAGTTTTCCAGTGGCCTGAAGCAGTATCTGTTGGAGGTACAAAATGACACATTCATGCCAGTGGGCTCTTCCTGCACTCCCTGACTATATGGCTGCAGAACCTGGCACCTTTCCGAGGTTTGAGAGGTCTCAAGCATTTCTTGCTCTAGATTTCACCAAACCTAAAACATCTGGACATTTTATTTACTGGTCTCTTACCAGGACCCACCTGTCTTACCTATCTTTATGTAACCACAGGTTACACGGTAGGGCATGCCCTGTGCACTTTTGCATGAAAATCAAAATGAAATCCAGCTTGCAGTCAGGAAATGGGCAAGCACCAAGGCAGCAGAGGTCACACAGAAAAACAGTACAACACGCAAATGCCAAGAAAATGAGCTATAGATGGGTAACAAACCCAAAGATGTTTTTTTTTCAAGAGACAATCTGGGCTATACAAATGAGTTCACAAGTACTAAGATCATGAAAGTAAGATGACTCCAGCAAAATGATGTATTTTCCATTACTGTTGCTAAAGACAACAGCATCTCCACTGCTCAACAGACACTGTAATGCATGCATGAGGATGGAGAGGATTACTGGAGCACAGGGCTGTAGTTTTGCCACAGCACTCTGATTACACTACCTTTCCATGAACAGAGATGAAGTTTTGGAACTGTCTCCTGTGTTTGTGCATTTCTCAGAAATGAGACATAGAAAGTACAGAGCCCACAAACAAGATCCAGCTCTAAGAATCCTCTTGTAGATCTGCCCCTTGTCCTACTCCATCCAAGAGGACCCAGTCTACAGATGCCCATCTCCAGCACTGTGGAAGGAGTCAAACTTTTTGGGAGACCAATGCTGGAACCAGAAAGGGAAATGCTGAAGAAGCAGACTGTCCAAATTAACAGAGGCAACTAAAGCTCCTTCCATATACATAGTAGCTTGCCTTTCAGTCAGCAGTGACTGTAGTTTTGCACTCACACGCCATTCTCTTCCAGCATGCCCAGATGTCACTGCACACATCTCACAGGACCAGAATCCCCAGGTTCTGACATGACTCACACAATCCATGGGACAGGTTACACATTTAGGTCTAGATTTATAGCTGCCAGAGAGAATTACCCACAGCAACAAACAGGAAGCAGTGAAGAAAGCATTATAGATGATTTCCTCCTAAACTGAAGGGCTTGACAAGCATGCTGAGCCTGGGATTCACAGCCTGACATGGGTGCCTGAACATAGCTCTTTAGGTTGCTTCTGAAATACCAATTATCAGCCCCCCATTCCTCCCTAAAATATGGGCAAAGGGTAGCAAGGTGGTTATTGTTCCTACATTTTACACAACAATACAGTGCTCCAATGGCTTGCCACAAAGTGGGAGACAGGTGACAGCAGTACTGCCATATAAAAGGCAGACAAGGATTCATCCCTGGTCCTAAGGGCAAGCAGTACCAAGCAGTTCCCACTCTCCATGCTACAGCTAAGCACTCCTCTTTGGTTGATTTGTGCAAGAGCCCAGAAGTGGAATGGTCCCAAATAGAGCTGGGCTAAGCTAAGAATTAGGTAGCTGTCTAGGGCAGCTTTAGCTCATTTTCTGGCCTTTGATGAATTTGCATTTCAAATGCACCAAAGAGTACTGTGCCCTCTTCAGCCTGAAGCCTTCAAACTCGCTAAAAAAAAAAAAAAAAAAAAAAGAGTCCTGCATTGGCTTAAAGCCCTGGCCCCCATTCTGGGAATTGTTACGTATCTTAAATTAAAGAGTCACTGAACAATAAACACAAGCATTGCAGGGAGTAAAATCTAGTCTTTGTCTCTCCTAGTGGTTTGCTCATTTCTTCTAAGTTGTAAAGTAAGAAAAACTATTTCATTGCTTAAGCATCATCTCCTTTTCCCTCTCTTCTGCTGCCGCCCCAAGCACCTTCTCACCAGGGAACAGCTAAAGGAGATCATGGCAGGGCACCAACATTTTTGCCTCCACACCTTTCTAATCTAGGCCACCCATGGTGACCAGGATGAGGGGAAGCCATACAGGGAGCAGCTGAGGTCACCTGGTTTGTTCAGCCTGGGGGAGAGAAGGCTGAGAGGAGACTTCATTGCAGTCTGTAGCTTCCTCTTGAGGGGAAGGGCAGGGACAAGAACTGACCTCTTCTCTCTGGTGACCAGAGAGGCATGAAATTGTGTCAGGGAAGATCAAGGAAAAGGCTCTTCACCCACAGGATGGTTAGGTACTGAAACAGCCTCCCCACAGAAGGTGTCACAGCACCAAGTCAATCAGAGCTCAAGAAGTGTTTGGACAATGCCCTCAAGCACATGGTGTGATTCTTGGGGTGCCCTGTGCAGTGTCAGGAGTTGGACCCTGAGGATCCTTGTGGGTCCCTTCCAGCTCAGGATATTCTAGGATTCTATGAAAATGCCTCCAAAACACCCTAGGAGCCTACTGCTTCCTGCAAAAGTTGACACCTCTCTCATTAGCTCAGCTAGGAAGAATTTTAACATCCTAAAAAGAGTATGTTGCCTTACATATCCTTAGGAAATTAGTGACAGTTTATTTTCTCTCCATGCCCTAGCCAACATGTAATGAGACAAGAGAGTATGATTAATTAGCTCCTAGCTGAAATGATCTCAGCTCAAGTTGTAAATACTCTTTTGTGCATAGTATTCCAAAACACAGCAGGGACAAGATGCTGAAACAACAAGATGTCAAAGCTTTTCAATATGTTGGAATGATGATATCTACAGGACAGAATTTCAATTACTCAGTTTATTAGCACATAAGCTGAAAAGCCTTAGTTGATTTCCTGCACTTCCTTAAAAAAAAAAAAACAACAAATCACAACTGAGTTTGGTCTAGGTGAAAAACAGAAACTGCATCTCTTCTGGTGGTATTGATGCCAGTCCCCAGCATGCTTGATCACCCTAAATCAACACATCTAACCATGTCCAAAAATCTCACAAGTATTCCAGCCATCAATGGACTCTACAAACGTTCATGAAAAATGGGCTGGGAGGGAACTATATGTAAAAGGTAGTGAGAGCTGAGTCTACAACATCCCTGGCATAAAGTCAGGGTATTCAGCTTTTAATAGGTTTGCTGCTGCCCGGTGACAAATGTTGCCTTCAGCTTGCATCTGTCCAAAAAGCATAAATATTAGCAGTGTTTAATAGAACTTTAAGCAATAATAAACCAAGACAGTAGAGTCCATTTTCCTAGCTAAATGAGCACAGGAAGGATTAGCCCACTAATCTTATCACACACTTCCACCTGGCCTGTATTTTCTTACCTCGATTTTTTTCTTCTGTACTTGTTTAAAACCTCATGTTTGATTACTTAATTTCCAAACTCTTCGAACAGAGATGTCATTCCTGACAGGCTTTTTCCAGTGTTTCACCACCTGGCAAGGAACTGATAACAGCCTGCTTGGTAAAATGGTGGCGTTATATCAGCCAAGACTCATAATGTGAGAACACGTATCCACATTATTTGACAACATGGCAAATTATGGGATAGCCCATACACTCCAAACTATCTCCCAAGCTACTACCACACTATTTTGGATAAGAGTTACACACACAGGCTTTTGTGATGGAGACTTCATAGCCTGTATCATCAGGCTTGCTTAGGCAAGCAGTGAAGATGTGCTCCTGTTTTTTTGTCTCCCACACAGAAAACAGTAATTTTAGGCAACACAGTCTCTGGGGAAAACAGTGGGATACAAACAGTGCCCAAGGTAAAAAAAAGATATGGCTGCTGAAACAAAACAAGAGCCAAACAAGACAGAAGTCAAAAACTAAGGGGGACATCCATTCACAGGGAGACAAGATCCAGACAAAGAAGGTCTTTCAAGAGCCTATGCAATATGGGTCAGAAATTGGCAACACAAAAAGATCATGACCCAATAACAGGACTCTGAAGAGACTCTCTGGGAAAAAAGGAGATATGAAAACAGCCTCAATAATGCAATGAGCTCTTTCTACTGCATCTGGAATAGACAGGTGTGAATTGTACCTCTGGCAATATGGAAATTCAAACGTGCATACAGCTACACAGTAGCTGCAGTGCACTGAACCTGATATGTTCTCTTCTTCAGACCTACATTTTAAGACAGAAACAATATTAGTACAATATTAGTATCTATATCTGCTTTGTATGGTAACTGGGAAGGGCTATGCAGGTGGTCAGGCCTATTTCTCCCACTCAGTCCACAGTGGGCTACTCAGTATAAAGGCAGCATCTCCAGCTCCAAGTCCCTGAGCTGCAGAGGAGGCAGCTGGAGGCTGGGAGAGCACTTGGGCGGGACACCCCTGCAAGAACACCCTGTGCCTTTATTCTCCTCCAGCATCTCCTACTCACTGTTCTCCAATATGGAATAGTAGACTTGAGGGACCTTTGTTCTGATGCACAGGGGATTATTTGATGTTACATTCTCAGAGAGAAGGCTTCTTGAACAAGCAGTCTTGCTGTGTACTTGGCATATTTCACTGGTCTTCTATCTAAGAACTACTAATCATCGCACCAACTACCCCTCTTCTCCTCTTCACCTCCCAAGAAGAGACTATTCCCTAATCCTAGTATTTATTTCTATATGCTGAAAAGTCACTGCTGTTTAAATCATTTGCAACAACACTAGGCATATCTGAAGATAAACAGATTGCATCTCAACTACAAATTCAGAACTTACAAAGTAGAAAAAGGTTTTAGCCTACTTGCCATTTTTCTGGCAATATAACACATTAAGAAAAAAGTAGGACATTAATACATTTGAACAGGCTACTTTTAAATAAAGAAATCCTAATGCAAAAGAAAGCACCCTGAACAGATCTATACATGTATTTAGTTTTTTGAGTGCACAACACTAATCGTTCCAGTCTCACCTATAAATCAAGTTTATATTATCAGGGGTTTTATAAGACAGTACAATGAAGATTCAGGAACATTACGTTTTCAGGTTGTTGAATTTATTGCCTTTTGGCCTCTTTAGTCCTAAAAATGCGCTAGATTAACACACTGCAACAATCATCCCAGTATATTACACATCCACTTGTACAGAGACCACCCATCTGGTTACAAAAGCCAGCAACAGCAAGAGCGTATTAAGACTGTGAAGGTGCTAAGCTCTGCTAATAGGAATTGCTGTGTGGTAAAATCACATCCATTAAAGCAAAGTCTGAAAGCTATGTTATATTCAAGTGTTTATTTCCAGGTCTTCAGTCCATTCTAATATGAAGGAAAGGAGGGGGGGAAATTCATGCTTTTAACTGATACTTATCTAGCACATTTCCCTAAGGAAACAGAAAAGTGTCAGCCCTCACTCATCCTTGAAGAGCCAACTTATTTCTTTCATTTCATAGCAGCTCTTATTGGTCATCTCCATGGCTGAAAATATTACAAAGTCAATGAGCAACACCATCATCTATTCTGTAACTCGTATCAGTACCTGGCATCCTCCCACATACATAAGCATGAAGGACAGACACCTATGCCCTGCACTCACTAGGTTTGTTATGTGACCACCACTGCCTTCACATACAGATGAGGCGGAGCTCAGCGGCTGCCAACAGGTCACTGCAGACTGACAGCTGCTGCCGACTGAAATGGATAAATGTTTACACAACAAAACCTACCTTCAATCTAAGCAAAAAGTCCACTCAAGTTGCTCTTTTTTAGAAGCAAAACTCTTTCCCTCTAAGAAATCAAAATAATTACCTCAAACATAAAGTTTGAACATTACTCTGTTTCTACTCAACATTCTTTTTAGGCCTCCTATTTTTTACTTTTCAGTTCTGAAGCTAACGCTTGATTTTTCAATTGTCTGGTTTAGGCTAATGATTGTCTTTACTGATTAAAGTCCAAAACACCATTAAACCAGAATGTTGGTATTTACACCGGGAAGAGAATCTTTTCCTTCATTTTTCTGCATTAGTAGAAAATCAACAACATGAAGGCGGAATCTTACCTGACATCCACCCACACAAGGAATCTTACAATCTAGCAGAGAGCTATTTTTTTGGGGGGCCAACAGCATACCTTGAAGGTAGGGAGTCTGGCTACTCCATTACAAAAGCGTAATGATGTGCAAAGTCAATTTTAAATATTTAATACCACGATGATCTCCCATAGACTTTATATACAAATTTCAGAATATCTATTCATAATACACTTACTGTGTGACAGAAGTGTTAAACTGTCCATTTCATCCATTACCAAAACACTTGAGAAACACCAGTCATCTTCTTCAACCTCCTGCTCAACATCAATTAACCTCCAAGATGAAATCTGATGAGCTGTGGCTCTGACTGACTAAATCTCAAAAACCTTCAGGAACGGATGTTCCACAGCCATTCTAGCCAAGCTCTTCCCCTGCCAATCTCTTCCTCTGCTGTACTACTCTCCTAACAACAACAAAAAAAAGAAAGGTTTGTCCTACTATCCAGTCCAAGCATCCAAGACCCTAGTTTGTGATGACTGCCTTTTGATGTATTATCTGCAGCTACAGAGTTGGACTTAATAATTTTTGTAATTATAACTATTACATTGCCAACAGATTTCACTAATTGTTAACTTATTCCCTTTTACTCTCATTTGTTTGATGCTAAATAACCCTAGGTTTTTAGTACTTTTCACAATTAAAATATTTTCTATTCAAAAATTCTTAAAGGAATTTTGTTGTTACCAATGCCTCAAACACTTTTGTCGAGTGACTTTTGAGAAATTAAACAAAGAAATTAACAGGTCAATTAATAAACTTTAAAAAATATTAAAACGGAGAAAAATGGGACAAAGGAGTGTAATCAAGAGTGTTAGCACCATCAGAATCACTTGATGTCATTCTATCTCCCTAAGTTACAGCTACTCATCGCTGGCTCCGTATTTAGGAGCTTTGTTGCTTTTGGCATTCATCCTAGAAAGTGTCAGCTACCCCAGGCATGTCACCCTTTCCAAACACCACTTCTGCTCTGCACAGGCTCATCACCTGTCTCAAAGGTCATCCCAGGATATTCCAGGGCAGTTCAGGTCATCCCCCATGGCATCTGCAAGCTCAAGGTGAACCCTCTATCTCATTACTATCCACTGCTGGCACACTCTGATACGCACCAGCCTCGGCAGCCCCTGGCACGAACACTGAGGCTCTGCCTCAGCGCAAGGACGGAACCACACGATGCACAGACTGAAAGCACGGTAAGATGCAACAGATGTTCTGCAGGGAAGAAGAATTCTCTCAGGTACAGACTGCGGGGCTGCTCCTCACTTCATTGAGGGTGAAACATAGGGACTAGCCGCTATGATGAGCTACATTAAGTGTTCTCTCAAGCCCGTGACTGAACTCTGCTCTTTCCTCTCATGCCACAGAATTACAAAATCAATTAGGTTGGAAAAGACCTCTGAGATCACCGAGTCCAACCTATGACCCAACACCACCTTGTCAACTAGACTATGGCACTGAGTGACAGGTCCAGTCTTTCCTTAAACACCTGCAAGGATGGTGACTCCAGCATCACTCTGGGCAGCCCATTCCAGTATCTAATCAACCGTTTTGTAAAGAAATTCTTCCTAATGTCTAACTTAAACCTCCCCTGGCACAGCTTGGGGCTATGTCCTCTTCTCCTGTCAGGTGCTGCCCGGGGGAAGAGGCTGCGCCCCACCTGGCCACGCTCTCCTTTCAGGCAGCTGTACAGAGTGATAAGGTTCCCCCTTAGAATCACAGTATCAATTGGGTTGGAAAAGACCTTCGAGACCATCAAGTCCAACCCTTGGTCCAACTCCAGTCCATTTACCAGATCATGGCACTCAGTGCCACGGCCAATCTCAGTTT
>JAWWLZ010000001.1:58040406-58063758 GCA_035041345.1 Poliocrania exsul | reverse complement strand
GCCTGATTACTCTCTCTGGAAAGAATTTTTTTTCTGATCTCCAACTTAAATTTCCCCTGGCAGAGCTTGAGCCCGTGTCCCCTTGCCCTATTGCTGAGTGCCTAGGGGTAGAGACCAACCCCCACCTGGATAGAACTTCCCTTCAGGGGAAGTTCCCTTCCCTTGAGCCTCCTCTCCTTTGGGTACCCCCAGCTCCCCCAGCCGCCGCTCACAGCCGTGCCCTGCATCCCCTTACACAGGGGGCCTGCCCCTCCGGACCCGCCGCACTCAGGGCCGTGGGACACGGGGGCGGGGGCGCCGGCAGGGCAGACCCGGAGCCCACCGGCGGTACCTCCTGCCGGCCTGTCCGGGCTGGGGGCAGCGCGCCGGGGCAGTGCGGGGAGGTTGCGGGGCCGGCCCGGGGTGGTTACCTGAGCTGTGCAGCGCCCTGACCTCGGGGCGGGCACCCCGCGCCGCGGCCGCGCCGCCGCCCAGCACCTGCCGCAGGAGCAGGCGGACCCTGCGCGCAGCGGGACCCCCGGCCCCGCCGCCCAGGCACAGCACCCGGGACTGCATGGAGGCCGCGGGCACACCGGGAACGCCGCGGCCGGGCCGAGCACGGGGGACGGGAAGCGCCGCCGCACAGAGTCCCGCCGGAAACCAGCGCCGGGCGGGCACGGGCCGGCCCTGCCGTGCTGCCGGGGCATCCATGGGGAATGGAGGGAATAACGGGAATAGCGGGGATGGCGGAGGGGTCCCGCGGCGCTGGCCGCGTCCCAGCGGCGCAGGGACTTGGCCGGAGCGGGCGGTGATGGCCCGAGACCCCGGTGTGTTCAGTGGGGAGGGCTGGGGCGTCCCCTGCCAGGGCGACTCGTTTCCTTTTGGTATGGGAGACGCTGAACTGCACAAGTAGAAGCGCTTGGAACCCCCTGGAAAGCGATGTGGGGGCTGAGGCAGAGGCGTGTGCCAAAGGGGTTTCCTGGCTGTGGTTTCCCAGCCCCTGCCCTCGGAGTCGCTGGGTCCCACCCTTCGGAGGGGCTGGAACAGCCTCTCTCCGGAGCGACGCTTGGCACATGCACGGCTTAAATGTGAGGGGTCTGTACAAGGTGAGGGTACAGGAACAGATCTCAAAACTGGCGTGTTTCAGCTAAAGGGAGTGCTCTTGGATCAGTGTAAATTTTACAGTAAATTGTAGAATAATTTGTGGAGGGCTGAGGCTTTCAAGATAAAGAGCTAAGCCTGGTTTCCAGGAAAATGCAGCTGAGACTTGGATGTCAGCACCAGTAAAAAGATGGTGAGGGAGCTTTGCCGAGACACAAAGTCTTTGTTGCCTGCACTTGTTTTTGGGTATCTCAGTGACCTTGGCACCGTGAGAATTGTGCTCCAGTAAATCTCCCATTTCCTGCGTTTTCGGCATTGGACAGTTATCCCAAAGGGCTGCGTTAAAGTGTGAGCTAAGCATCTATTTCAGCATAGACACCTTAGACTTCTAAGCTCCCGGTAAGATATTATGAATGTTGATCTAGTCCTAGATGTTCTTGTGCAGCTCAGTGCTGGGTGCTTTAAACACCTAGGAGAGGTGAGATTTCGTGGTCTTCAGCATTGGTTTGGTATAATTTCTATTCTTAGTACCTAATACAGGTCTCTGAACCTGCTTTCTGGGTCTGAGGCAGGATAAATTAAATTGAAACATCCTTTTATGGATATTGCCCTAATTTTTTGTATGCTGAAGATTGCAAATTGCAAAGATAGGCCAAGTACCAAGAAGATCTACTGGAATAAATTAGAAGGCCAATGAGGCAAAATAACAGTGGAATCATTTATTAATGTATCTTAGAAATCTAGAGTATTAAATTAGAAAACTACATTGATCTTCTCTGTCATATTTATACAAAAAATAATAAATTGCAACAGGTAAGCAAGTGATTAAATGCAACACCTGAATGGTGAATAGGTTTTATGCTATGCTGAAAATGAGGCATTTCAAGGTTTTGTATAGATTCACAGTACTTTCCCACTGTGCATGTACAAAGCCTCCTTTTGCCTCTGTGTGTATATATACACACCTGTCAAGTTAAATTCTTTAAACTTCAGCCCTTTCTGAGTCATGTATCTATAAAAGTCTTGGCTGTTTAAGGCATTGTCTTAAAATTCTGAATAAATCCACTCCAAAACTTCAAATTCAAGCTTGAGTTCAGCCTTCAACTTTCCATTTGCAGCAAAAGAGAACTGTATTTACTGATTTTCAAACTGTTTCTGTAAAACATATAATGGAAACATTGTTATCTCTGTGTATAATTATGGGTAGGATAATTTTGTTGCATATAGACTTATATACACAAACGTGTGGTTGCAAAACTTGAACATTGCATTGATTTTAGGCTATACTGTCAGTCCTGTCACCACTTAAAATTTAATATAATAGTGTGAATGTATAGAATCTACCTTTTTCTTGCATATACATGTAAAATTTTATCTGGCTATACAATATTATATTATTTCTTGAATATGGCATCTGCTTCATTTGCTAATTGTTCATGCTTTACATATCTGGTACTTGCTCAATCCTCTCTGTGGAAAGCGTGATTCTGTCAGTGGTTCCATGCTGTCATGAAGTGAAAGTATTCAGCAGTCTGCATCTGGTGTGTTTGTGAAGGCTTTCACAGATGATTTTACAGCACTGGTAACAAACAGCGATTTCATATTTTCATTCCCTGCCTTAACAGCACTCCTGTTTGAAACATCAAGTTTCTTAACAAAAATACTTTTCCTTTGATTAAATAGAAAAAAACTTACTCCAAAGAGTGAGAGCTCCAAAACCATCCCTCTGAGTTGACAGTTTCCAAACTGTTCTCTCTAGTAGCTGTCAACTACTTTGCTGTGTAGCTCTAGCTGCAAGACTAAATTAGGCACAGGTGCAGACTGTAAAGAACAATGCATCAGCTCTGCCTATTGCATTCAGTTCTCCTATGCAAGACCAGAGAAGACAGCTGAGATAAAATCCTGGCTTCATCTGAACTTCGTAGAAAATCTCACACTGACTGCTGTTAGGCCTGAATTTTACTCAGATGGTCTGGCTGAACTACACCAATAGGAATAAGTCAGTCCTCATTTACTGTTAAATTTTTGTCTAGAGGGTAGGTCTATCACTGAGCTCCTTTGAAACATTGTCCAGAGAATGTGAAGAGACAAAAAAAAAAAGTCCTTTAGAATTCATACAATTCCCTAGTAGTAGGAGTTCCATCTGGCAATCATCATCATGGCTGGGCTTTGTGAAAAAAAGATTTGGGAAGGGCTCTCCCCACATGTGGGAAGGGCTCTCCCCATGTGCCCTTCCAGCCTGCACAGTGGATTTTTTTAGGTGAGGCACAGCGTGTGCAGAACTGGCCCCACCATTTAAGTACTGAGGTCCATCTGCCACGGCTGAGCGAGCTTGGACAGTGACAGTGAAGTCCTCAGTACTAGAACCTACAGCCCCCAATATTCCCAGGAGGTCTCCCATCCAAGTACTAACCGGGGCTGACCCTGCTCAGCTTCCCACATCTGACAGGATTGGACATCAGGGAGGCATTGAACTGCTTATCTGGCAATACTAACTGAGAAAGCCAAGCCATTGGGGCAGGCCTTGCTTACCAATAATTTTCCTGAGATCAAGAGATTACTTTTGTATCATTTTTTAGTTAGGCAAAATTAGTTTCCTTGTTTTAAAATTTAATATTGTTTCCCAAATTATCTGTAGCCACTGATGTCTTGCTTTAGATACTGGATGTAGAGAGTCTGGCTTGTTTTCTTCTGTTGTGTATCAGTTTTGAACAAATACAAGTACGGATTTCCATGGAGCCACTCTAATTCAGTATAATAAGTCTTTGTAATACCAGAAGGTGCTCCTCTTGTATGAACAATATAAATCAAATAAAAATGGAAATGCACAGCTGTTCCCTTGTTGAATTGAAGCCTAAATTTGTCCCCTAGTTTAATTCAAGTTGATATAAAAAAAAAGGATCCTCCAGTAAGAGTCCAAGGTTCTAATATTCACTGTCTTATCTCCTGGTTCTTGCTAAACTGACTTTCATTCATAATGTCTTTCTTTGTAACTAATGATTATTAGAATATCTGCCTCTTTCCTCTGCACTGTTACAAAACAGGCAAGAGTCACTGCTAGATTTTTTTCTACAAATGGCATTTATGATAGATTTTCCACCCCAGAATGTGTAATTACTGCCTTTTTAGTTAAGGACTGAAAGATCTTTGCTCTCTGTTTGTATGACAACTTCTTTCTAGAAATTAACATCCACTCCATTACCTTTCTGCTGTTCAGACCCCTCTGCCTCTGTGTTTTTCTGCGCTGTTTGCACTGTTAGGCTGAACTAAAACAGCAAGTAAGGATAAAGTCATTATTGATTTTTGTAAGAAATAATGACAGTGAGGTAAGGAGGCTCGTGCCATCTGATTGCTCAGATGAAGGTTGTCCTAACAGTCTCTAGCTACTTGGAAATATATTTCTTCAAGATCATTGTTGCAGCCATAAAGCCTGGATGTTGTTGGGGTTTTTTTTAAGGAACATGAAAGGTAAGAAAAACAAGTACTCTGATGAGTGGTGCTGCACATTCACATTCGAATATGTGTTACAGCGTAAGTGCTTGGAGATTATAAAGGCCGTAAGTCATGGCATCTGTAATTTCTTATGCCAAACTCCATCTGTTTTCAGTAGTCTGTAACTCCACCACTCTTTAATAATTTGGTCAGAAATTTCTCATGCTGAATTTCTGCCGCGGGCAGGCTTCTTTTGAAAACTTGTACAAAAATAGCTCAGCCACTTTTTAAAAAAGAAAAGAGAGTATTTTACTCAGATGCAGCTATAACACATATGTGACTGGGAAGGCTACACAACTGAGCAGCTGCATCACATGAGGGAAATATGACTTCTCCTGGTCTTACTGGAGAGCAGAGGGGAGACAAAAGAAGATTAAAACCTCTGTTCTGCCTGATGAACCTGCATATGGTTTCACACACATGAAAACCATTCTTAAACTAGGAACCTCAGCATTCCTGACCTTTAGATTAAGAGTAGAGTTCTACTAAGAGAGTCATTCTGTTTTTAGAAAGATGATTTTCAATTACCCCATTTTTTAAAAAATTTTCTTTTTTTTTAATCATGAGCTTCTGAAAACTAGGGAAATATATAATAGTTTAACAGCTAACTCAACATACTGTTTATATGAAGGATGACCTACAACCGGTCTGCATTGCCTGAGCCAGACTTCCCCTTCTTATTTCTCCTTCATGGCCAGAGAATACTACAGACAAAGACACACACTGATGTGCTTCTTTCTTCTTTCCCCAGGCTGAGAAAGCAGAGGGCTTAGGAGCCAAGCCTAAAGGGACAGTTAGAAAATGGTGAATTAAGCACAAGGAACCCAAAGGGGAAGGGTAGGGAGGTGAAACCACTGAGTGAGTGTAAAGTGAGAGTAAAAAATATGAACCAAAGTAATGAAGGATGAAGTTAAGACAGAGGCTGGAAGCACCATGACCACTATGTTGTGCATGTCTTGAGCACCACTGCAACCCCTAGCATTCTTCTGGTGATAGAAATAGTTGTGAAAACCACTGAAAATACACTGACCTAGTTCACTCATGCTGTTTGACTGAGTAGTAGGGGCATCTCTGCAGTCCTGCTGATGGCATTATTTGGACTCTGAGGCAGGAGGGTTGTTTTTATTTGATTCTGTAACTGTTACTTCTTTTAACTCTGGAAAAATAAAAAAATGCTACAGTAACCCGCTACAGCAGTTCAGTGATTTCAGAACTACATGAAGTCAAATGATCTGGAATTAAATACAAAAGTGGTATTGTTATATGAAATAAAATAATATTGTTGATATATAACAATATATCTGAAATAGAAAAACAATGTTCTTGTTGTTGATATGAAATGGTCATACAGAATTGGGGAGATGACCAGAAACTGGGATTTCCTTGGCTTCACAGATATTCATAGACTGATAAAGCCTAGAGTACCTTGACAATGTGCATGTAGGAGCTAATGGACTTAGGGAATAAGTGGCATAGCATTAACACTAGCAAAGACAATGACCCCTTCAAGAAGAGAGAGACAGAAAATCCAGGTATTGAGAGCCTGCTGCTGTCCCTCCTGCTGAAGAGGACAACACCTAGGTAGTCACTACTTCAATCTGAGGAACTCAGGGATGTATTTTAGAATTATAGAATAATTCAGGTTGGAAAACCTCTTAAGATCATCAAGTCCAACTGTTAACCTCACACTGCCAAGTCCGCCACTAAACCATGTTCCTGAGTACCACACTTACATGTCTTTTAAACGCCTTCACCTCCCTGGACAGCCTGTTCCAATGCTTAACAGCCCTTTCTGGAATTTTTTTTTTCTAATACCAAATCTAAACCTCCTCCGGCATAACCTCGGGCTATTTCCTCTTGTTCTATCACTTGTTATTTGGGAGAAGAGACCAACCCCCAGTTGGCTACAATCTCCTTTCAGATAGTTGTAGAGAGCAACAAGGTCACCCTGAGCCTCCTTTTCTTCAAGCTGAACAACCCCAGCTCCCTCAGCTTCTCCTCCTAAAACTTGTGCTTCAGACACTTCCCCTGCTTTGCTGCCCTTCTCTGGACTTGGTCCTCAATATACTTCTTGTAGTGAGATGCCCAAAGCTAAACACAGGGTTCAAGGTGTGGCCTCACTAATGTCAAGTACAAGGGACAGTCACTTCCCAGGTCCTGCTGGCCACACTATTTCTGATACACATTAATCACCACTGTAGGGTATCAGCTCATTGTAGGTGGCTTTCTTGATTTAGCTGTACTTCCATCAAGCACAGGTTCACTGGCAGTTTTCTGGTGTCCTTCCCTGTGTCCCTCATGGTTGTCACAATCCTCTAAAACAAATCTTGTATTCTCTTCACCCACCTTGACACTGATGGAAAATATCTGCTAAATAAATTTCATTGGTTTGTATTTAGTGTTTTACTTTATAACTGGAGTCGTCTACAACTGTACACAAAGCTGGTTAGTAGAGTGGATGGGTAATATCTAAGTAAAATGTGGTAGTTCCATCCCAGTCTTATGTGCCCATATTCTAAAGCTTTTCTGGACTCAGCCCACAGCACAAAGGCAGCCACAAAATGTTTGCAGAGCTGTTACAATAAGAGCTAAGCAAAATCTGATCAATGATATCTTTATCCCTTTTCATGTTGAAATGGAAAGTTTCCTTTTTTCTTAAGTTACAAACACCTTGGCTTTTCCTAATGTTTATATCTTGATGGACTGCATTTTGCTGTCTACGGAGGGTTGCACAGAATGATCTCTAAAGGGTCACTGCTGGCACGTGCTGGTGACCCAACATCATCAGTAAAATGCCAGATTTCCTGAAGACAGGATTAACGTTACCCCCTATAATTCAGTGTCGTCCCTGTGAAGCGCAGGCTAATTCCACGTATCACAAAGGTTATTTAAATGTCAATAAATTGTGAGGCAATCTCACAAGCTCATGTGTGCTGTTAATGGACAAAGCTTAACCATGCTCTATCTGCAGAACTTGCAACATTAGTGCAGCAGAGCCTGAGGCCATTTGTGGGGCTTACACAATCTCAAAAGATGAAAATACTTATTGCCTCATTCCTGAACCTTTGAACTCTCTGTAGGCATTACTTTCACGAAAAATTATGAACACGCCTGGCTGGCCACAGGGTAGAGCTGTGGGTGACACACAGTGAGAAATTTAGCCCAGAATGAAGGCTGAGGTGAGCACCCAACTATTCCATTTAGACATTAATATCCTAAATCCCTGCTTAAGGGAGCTGCCAGAGAATTCCCTACTGGCATATGTTCTTGGTCCATCTAACAGGAGAGTTCACAGTCAGCAGGCTGACCCCCTGGCCTTGTCAGTGTAAATAAAATACACAAAATTGTGCCTTCTGTTCTGTCATCTGTGGGAAGAGGCCTTGTGGCCTGCACACTGTGACTGCATTAGCATTGCATGAACACTGAATGAAAACCTTCACAGGCTATACATGTATGCAAATGCAGATTTAAAATAGCTCTAAATGACCTGGTCTGAGATTTGAAATCCCACACTGAGTTGTATTTATATAATCTCTTGTGTTTAATATAAATTAGAATGAATGAGATTATTTTTTCCAGGAATTTTATACTGCAAATTGATTAGATCTGTTTTTAACTAATGACCTAAAATTTTTTTGAGACATGTAAAAAAACTCCACAACCAGCTGTTATGAAGCCATGATGGGATTTTCTTTCTAAAAGAAAAGCCCTTGAAAATGTTTGGTATTTATTCTCATGAAGTTCATACCTGAAGTGAAGTGCAGTCTTTACTTTCTCAGAACAAGACTATTTAATACAAATCCTCCAGAGAAACTCAGATTTCATTAGTATTCTCTTAGTGTTTTCAGTAGTGCAGCATTGTCTTTTACAAACGTTGTACAACTTTATTGTCATTTCAGCTCTTTGTTTTACTTCTCCTTTACGTTCAGATTAAACAGTTTAGTTTGAAAATTAGAAACATTACCTGCACTAACCAAGGATAGATTTCAGAAGAGGAGACAGGAGATAAAAAACCCTCTTTCTTTTTAGGTCAACCTTATTTCAATGTGTGTGAGTACGAAACTTACTTTCACCTGCTCTCTTTGATGTACTGTAGCTAGATAGATAACTTTATCAGACAGTCTGGAAAGTTTCAATTTTATGGCAAGTGAAAGAAATGTGAAAATGGTAATTATGAGGAGATTAAAATAATGCAGTACATGTTTAGCTCCTATGTTTGGAGGTAGATTTCTTTTTTTCTTTTTCTTACAAGTGACTGTATGTGACTTTTAAAGACACCAGTGGAGCCTCCTAAATAACAGAAAATCTCGAATTCCTTTGAGTGTATTTTCAGGACTGAACTATGGTATCTGTCTGAGTTGGACAGAGTAACCCAACCCATATTGACTTTCACTTGCTGTCCTGAACAATGTCCCCTTGCTGTCCTAATATCTTAAATGGATTAATGTGCTAAAGAATGCTTAAATGGGATTGTGGAGCTTTCATTTACACTGGGACACTATTCTTCTTCATTCACCATTTCTTGCTGTGTTCAGCATTGGTTTTGTCTGAAGGGCAATTTAAGGGCATCTTAAAAGCCTTGCCTTCATTTCTACTTTTATTTCCTTATTTCATAGTATGCTGAAGTAGTTCAAGAGCACTGCAAAGCATGTCAGAAGCGTTTTTGTCTTCAAAAGCTCACAATGTAAAGGCTTAACCCAGTTTGCATGCAACTACTCAGTCATACTTTGATTTCAAAGAATGAATACAGTTATTCAAGTGGGTAGGCGTTAGCAGAATTCGTCCACACAGAACAATATACAAGTTCGTGGAAGAGAGGATTTTTAAAAAAAAATCTTGAGAGTGCTTTGGCCATGATTTTTATTGCACAAAGAGTGGCTGACAGCCCAGTCACCATTATTTGTGTGGTGTGGAAGCGGGTAGTACAGTAGGTAATGAAGAGAAGGTACTAATGTTCTCTTACACAATTTGGCATGTTAGATCAGCCCCTGAAATCCTTTCCCAGGCAGCTGTACCAAGGGGAGTGGAGAGAGGTATGAGCTCCTCTCTCCAGTCTCTGAGCTGGTGCGAGATGAATCAGCTCACTGCCATGTGAGGGAACAGACCCAAATAAAAGTGTGGTGGCTCAGGAGCTTGGTATGCAGGAAACTGACAATGAGATTTATTGTTATTGCTCTTTATTATTATACCCTTAAGGATTAGAAGGGATTTGAAGAGAGAAGGTGGGAGTCCAGTGAACAGGGAACAAACAAGCTGGGTGTCACTCCACAAGCAGTTATGGAGTGCAGTTCACAGCACTTGTTTAACTTCAGATTTAATTGTGCAGCTAATTGCTTAATTACAACAGAATCTATTTTATGTCCTATTTGAACAGCAGTGCTGTCTGGGATGAGCAAAAAGGCAATAAAATCAACAGTACAATTTGAATGTATTCACAAGAAAAAACTTCTGCTCTGAAAGAGGTGTGCCCCTTCAGACATAGCTGTACCAGTGGTCATGAGCTTTTCCTTCTTCAGATCTGCATTTGCAAACCTGAAACCTTTTTTTTGCCTGTAAAATACAGCAGTCACAAAGATGTTTGGCAGCCTGTGCCAATATTAATAATATTCAGGAATGGCTATCAGTTCTTATTGCCTTCTTCCGTTCCTTCCCATTCTCTTTGCTGAGTTCTTTGGCTGCCCTGCCTTTTGTAGTGTAAGGTCTTTGGGGCAGGAAATAAGCCTTTTTGATGTGGTTTATAGGTGTTTATAGGTGTTGAACATGGAAGGATCCACCACAGAAACATTAAGACCATACTACAGGTGATACAAATAAGCCCAAGATAGATTCTGTGTTTGTTGTAATAATTAAATATATTCTTTCCCAAATTATGGACAGATCCTTTGAAAAATAAGAGTAGGCCACGTCTTTTATTCATCAAGCACTAGAATGTATCTATGTTGCTGAAAAATGATACTTCTGGAGGCTTAGAAAAGGCGTTCCATATTTGTAACATGATTTAACTATGTCTAGCGGTGCTTAGTTTCAACAGGTCCTCATCTAGACAACTTAAAAGGCTGCTTTACACAGACCTCCACTCTGACTCAGACCCTGAATGGATCTGGAAGACAGAAGAATGACAAAAAACAATACAGTATAATTGTGGGAGTTTAAGATGAGGATTGAGAAGACTTGCGTCAATTGTAGCCCAGACACCTGATACCTGGGGCAATAGAAAAAAATATAAACTTAAAAGATGTAGTGATCAGGATGGAAGAGAGTCATTGCCATGTATAAATTATTCAATTATAATAATAACATTATAGCCACACAATGCAAGGGAAGAAAAAAAGAAAAAATTGAGATTTAAGTCTTTGCTGACACACAGAAGAGGGAAACAAATTGAAGAAACCACAAAAAGTGAAGTGGAACAAACAGGAAAAGTGTTTAGACAATCAAATACAGTAATTCTTTTTTTTTAAAGAGTAATTATCTCAGCATTCTTCTCTTAGGAAAACTAGATGTTAATTTTAGTTTCTTGCGAAGTGTGTTAGCTCAGGCAAAAAGTTACCACTAAAAATAAGACATCTGTATTTCACAAACCCTATTGCTTGGTATTGTAAAGATTTCTCATTATTAACAAGTCCATGGGAAAGAGCCATCTTGATAGAAGGAATGTATAGTGTAAAATAGGTTTAATGATAGCGGTATTTCAGATTGTTTATAGCTTGAGTGGTTTGTAAACCATTATTTAGCAATCTTTTAATTCAATGAAGTTGATCAACATAAAAGTCTTCCAGACAAATAGCTAAAATAAAGGATTTTACTACAAGACTGACCAGCTTTACGTGATGGATTGATCCCAGCCAAGAGCCAATACCTACACAGATACTTGCTTATTCCCTGTTTTCAAGTGAAAGAGGGATAAGTGAGTGGCTGTGTGGGTTCCCTCCCCACAGTCCTTCCAGACACAAAAGTCTTCCTCATCTCAAGAAGTTATTGATTCTTGATGTGGTGACACTGTATGCCCGGGTTGCCTTGAATTGCTCTAAACTTTGCAAATAGAAATGTCATGGAAGTTTGAGCAGCCTTAGGTCTACCTTAGAGAGAAAAGGTAGACAGCCTGAAAGGGCAATTCATCTTAACCTAAGGCAGGGATGTGTGTGCAGTTGAATTGTTCTTTTGAAACATCTGTTTCTTTGCACTGGGAAGTTTGCCTTACTAGCTCAGGTCGAATGGGTTACTTTAGACATCCACAGGCAAGTGAGGCAAAGCCAACTAACTATTTACATCTTTGTCTGATTTGAATTGCTCCCTTCTGTATGTCTTTTGAAACCTCTTCAGTTGTGTCAATAGACATGCCCTATGTTCTAGTTCAGTTGTGTCCCCCTTTATCCCAGAAATAAAGATTATCCCCTACTTTTGCTTTTATATCTCAGTATTTTTTTCCTGTGTTCTGACACTATTTTTAATAATACCTACCCCTTTCTTCAGTAACTATTATTAATTATATTAGCTGTGGCCTGCTGGTTAAGCTGTAGGCTGAGCAGGCCCAGCAAAAGAAGAAAAAGGTGAAACTTCATCTGTGACCTGAGCTAAATTTTCTCATGCTTCATATACTTACTTTCCCATTTCAATAGCTAATCACCATGTGTAACCCAAAGTATTTGCAGTGCTATCTCTTTGCTGATCAAAAGGATATTTTTTGTTGAGGAGCAGAAGGAAAATTATTCCTTACTTTCTCATAAGGAGAAGATACAGATATAGTCCCACTTCTACTCAAGAAAATCTAATAAAAATGTGTCCCATTGTTTGTAACTCTTAGGGCATTTATTTTTGTTGGGGGTTTTGGCACAACTGGAAACCCTGAAGTTTTGGAGAAATGGAACTGTGCTCAGAAGGAGTTCAACAACGCCACTGCATGACTAAATATGCCTCCTATGTTTTATACCCATCCTTCTCTCCTTCTTTCCTTCCTTCTTTCTCTCTCTACCCTTTTTGTCCTTTGTCTCACCCTCCCCCCTTTCCTTTTTTATTTCTTTTCTCTTCCCTTCCTCCCTTTACCCCTTCCCTTCAAAGCCTTTTAATCTGCCAACTGTTCTTTAGCACATGTTTGACACATAACTACCCAACTTCACATTCTTATACTTTATACTACCTCTGTTTCTTCTCCTGGGCTGTATTGTCATTGCTACTCGTGCATTTCACATTAGAAATCCCACATCCAAATCTAGTCCATGAGGTTGGATTCAAAATTTTGATGAGGGCAGGTCTCAATCTCACCTTACTGAAGTCACCAGCAGATCTCACTCTGCCTAAGTCAATCCAATCCTAATTTGCTTTTGAGACTCACATTAGAGAATTGCAGTAGGTTCTGCAACTTTTAACCTGAAAGGCAGGAAGTTTTTGGAAAACAAGCTCTTGTTTTGCAGTCCTAGTGGATAACACCCACTTGGATGAAGTTACCATCTGTTGTTTTCTTGGATCCTGTTTGAATATGTGAAATAAACTGGAAGAGAGAGAAGCAAAATGACAGGCAGATGCAAGAGGGAAATAATGTTTGGAAAATTACTGTTAATGTTCCACAAAGCAAGAGAAGAACATGAACAAAGCAAAAGAAGGACACAAACTATTTTATTTTAGGTCTGGAAAAGACCTGCTGGGGCAATAAGTGTAATTGCACCAATCACCAAAATGTGCCTGGAGCATAAATAAAGCTCCCCGGCTGCCATAGATCCAGCATTGTTATTTTTTATTTCTTTTTCATATAGTTTCCTAAGCATAAATGGCCTGAATGCTGCCAGTGGAAAGTGGGACCAGAATCATCCTTTAGACTACGGCAAGCAGGACAAAGTAGAAGATCAGTTAGAGTAAATAACTTGTGGACTTGATGATGGGAACTAAAAGTGTGGCATTCCCATTAACCTCTTCCCTCTGGCAAAGCTGGTTTGTAATGAAGAATCCAGCCTGTATCTTACCACCTCTCTTCAGTTACAAGACAGGAAAAGAGGGGAAAAGTTGAGGTATGGGGTTACAGTCAAAAGTTTCATCTGTCTGGTGATACCACTTATATTTTCAGTTTAAATAAATTTAAATTTAAAATAAAGTGGTTTAGGATTCAAAACCAAACCCCAAAAATTCTGTTGGTGAAAATGAAATAGTGTTGTTTGCCTTTGTTTATCCAATTTTTTCTGTTTTCCTCCCTTCAGCTCCCTGTAATATTTAAGAAGCATTGCATGTATTATGTGCAATTTTGCAGAAGACCCCAAATTGCTATATTGTACAGAACATGCATGTCCTGAGAATATTTTCAGAAATGTTTTGATAGCAAATGTCTCATCAATCTGTTATATCACATTGTATATGGGGAGAGAAAAACTAACACGGAATTAGTTCATCTGTTAGCTTTTGAATTTAAGCAAACACTTAATATACCACTAATATTTGTTGTTGCTATAAGTTGTTAGGCATATCTGTAAGTAGTATTTAAATCTGGTTCTCTTAAGCTGAGACAGTTTTACTGACTCAATGATACAAGCATTTCCTGAAAAAGAAGGACATATTTCCTGTATTTTGTTAGTATTTGACAGTAGTGATCTTAAACAAATAGCAACATGACACTGATTTGCAAGACAGACTTTAAAGTGCAGTTGAAATTCTGTATTATTGTATTCCATGTAAACTCATTTACTGAGCAACAATTACATAATAAATTAAACCCCAAAATAGACCCTGTTTTCCTTATTTCAGTCACAGAATTAAGCAGAGTTAAAAAGGAGTGAGGATCCTGCAGATGAGCTCTCAACTGACAGTGCTTTGTGTCCATGCACTGAGGTGTGCTCAGTTTAAGAGCAGATGATCCACAGAAGTCAACTCCATGCTTTGGGTTCCTCAAAAGAGGAGAGTTTTGCCCTCAGTGCTTAGTTTGAAAAAAAAAAACCAACAAAAAAACCCCCCAAAACCAAACCCAAAACCCCAAGAAAACTTCTGAACTATTCTTCACAGAGGGCAAAAGCTCATTTTGAGATATTGCAAGCTTTTTAAAGTTAGTACCAGTATTTGCAATTGCATTCTAGTTTCTACAGAGAGACAATAGGAAGTTTGGGATCAAAGAACTTTGACAATTACTTTATAGTATCACCAGCAGGAACATCTTGTTTCTGAACTTGCAGTGCACCAAGTCAAATTTGTGCATAAACCTTCACAGGGTAATCCTTAATCTGAGGTCACATGTTTGGGAACACACCTACTAAAATAATTGGATTAATAAAAGTGTAAAGAAACATATAAGATGGCTTTTCAGCAACAGGCCCTGCCTTTTTGTCACAGTTTTCCTTCTCAGTGAGGACAGGAGGAGATCCTTTTGCATTAACTGTAGCCAAAACACAAATAAGAGAAAAGAGCCCCTTGACTCTTGTACCTGCAACAAGAAAAGGAAAAAAAAAATCTTTCTTCCCACAGAGGAAGGTGAAAGATATTCCAATGGTAAGAAATTAAGGCTAACTTTCATGGTTGAACAATTCATTCAGATTGTTTTGTAACCTTTTGATCCTTTTTTTGTGACTCTTTAGTGGACATTTACAATGCTTAAGCCAGTGTCAAGGCTGACTGCAATATTATAGAGACAGTTGCACCAATGTCAGAGATAATACAGTTTCCTATTATACAGTAAAGATTGTGTTCACCCTTACTAAGAGGATCAGGCTGAAAGCATATGCTCAGTCTCTAGCTTCCATGACCTCAGATGCTTTCCTTCTTTCTTCAAAGTATTTTTTGCTCGTGGCTGCCCTAAAGCTTTCATAGTTAGCTTATCAAGTGATTGAGAGGGTTCAGTCACCTGTATTCTGCATTATTTGCCATTTCTGCAACCCTTGTATCATCTGTAAACAGTTATAATACAATATGCTTTCTTGCTTTGGAATTACAGATGATACTACTATACTGCAGAATAACAGCAGATCCCTTTAGGACCTAATAAAGCAACACTTTCATGATAATAAGGCACCTTTCAATCAATGGGTTTTTAAAACACTGATGACTATCTTCATTTTTGATTGTTCTAAATTCTCCGTTACCTTGCCAAGAGGTACCCGATCTGGTGCCTTATGGAACATGCACACGTATCCACGCTTGCTCTATCAGCTTCTAGTTTAAAGACTGCATCCCACACTGCTTCTAGTAATTGTCATTTCCCATTCTAGTCTCCCCAGAAGTGTGTGAGAGTGTTGGAGACTTGGATTAATACTGACCTGGTTCTTCCTAGGGTCACATTTCTTTACCGTTGTGGTGTAAGTCTGTCTATGGTCCAAGGTGAAAAACAGTCTCCCATGGACTTTACGGATGTAAAAGAGTTACAGAGAAAAATCAATCCAGGCTTTGTAGACTGGAGGCAGAATAGAATGCGAAATGGGAATAAAATTGTATCCCTAATCTTTATAACTTTGGTAATATTCAAATAAATATATGTGTATCCAGTCTCTTTGAATCAGAGAGTCACTATTATATGGTCAAAACCCCCCTAGATTTTGCTCCAGTTCTATCAAGTAGTTTCAGTATAAATACTATGTATTTTCACAACAGTAAGTGCCCCAGATAACCAGCCTAGACCTTCTCAAGGTGAAGGCTTCCCTACTGTCAGAAGAGGATATTATCTACATGTTTTGTTTTGTACTTGTACAAAACATTCCCTTCATTCTCTATATATCTAGCATCTGGCATTTTGGTGAGACTCAGTAGGTAAGGGATTTGAAATTCTCTTGACATCTCATCTTTAAATGCCAATTTATACTGTCATGTAAGAATCAAGTCCTTTTTCTTGTCCCTATGAACAACTAAAACTCCTTGCCTGCCCAAGATCCTAGCCATTACTCTTTTTCTGTTCAAATTATCTCCCTCCTTCCTTTTCTTAATCTCTTCCCAACATTGCATTTAGAGTCAAGATGAAGTTATTGATCAGTTGCCCAAGTAACCAGAGCCATATTGCTACATCAGTCATGGGAAGACTAAGTTCCATGAAAGCTTGCTGCCTACTACTTTCTGAAGTAGACCATAAAATAGTCAATTCTGCTAATAATTTAATTTAAACCTTCAAATTCAGTTCCATATTACTGCATGGGTTTGCTTTAAATCCTTGTTGAAAATATTTGCAAATTCATTTTTTAGGTTACTAAACCAGAAACTTCTCTTTCTGTAAGTCCTGTGAAATAAAAACTTGGAAATAACATTTCACATGTATATTTATATGTAAGTATACAGATTTTAGTAGCGATTAGTCAGTCCTATTCTAGGCTGCTTCTAGTGCTTTGAAATCTGGATTTGTTTTGCAGGAAGGTAAAAAGTGAAATCACTTTGTGTGTAGACACCATATCAATAACAGGGACAGTTTTTAAAGTGTGGTGATAGATGAGTGGCAGTGCAAGATAATGTCAAATTGTACCACCTACATTGCACCACTTGACACATGAAAGATATTTTTGTAACATCTCAGTGAATAATAGCTTGCAGTCTCTTCCCTTCTTTTCTACCTTGAGACCCACAGTTTCTTGTGGAGGATATGTCAGGTCTAGCAAAAAATCTGAACAAGGAGACAAAACTTCAGTGATGCAGCACAAATGTATCCAGATTGCTCTTACACTTCTGATTGAGAAAAGCACTCTTTCTCTTAAAAATATTCTCTCTTCATTCTACTTCTATGCCAAAGAACTTGATATAAAACATAAGTTAAGGATTCAACAAGTCAACAGGGGAGTTGTGTGGGTACCTTAGCAATAGCATTATTCTAAAAAAGAATTCATGCCCACAGGAAGTGTTGAAAAGCAACAATTCTACTTGTGGGAGCAATATTAAAGACCACTAATTCTGTTATTGACAGCTGGTTGGCTTGCTTTTCTCCAAAATTGGAACAAAATTCAACTTTCTCGGAAAAAAAAGGGGGGGAAGTATGCTTTTACTCAAAAATATGCAGATGGGGAACAATAAAAAATAATATAAGATGTTCAGACTGGTTCAATGGAAGAGGTTTATTCAGAATTTTTCCAAACAAGATGTTAATTAACACTCCTCAGGGGTTATCTTCTAAAGGGAAAACTTGCTTAGGCAAAGCAACAAATGGTACAAAATAGTTTATGTGGTATTTTTCTTCTAGGTGAGCTGGGTGACAACATAGTGCTGTGTTGCATTAAGGAGTGTTTTATTGTGTAGTATGAAGATGATGAGTTTTGACAAGTCAACGTATTGCCATTGAATAAAGGTGTTATATTCATTTAATGGAAGGAGATATAAGTTATTCTCCACACTCCCCTCAGTCTAGAGAGGCACTACCAGGAACTCTGTGAGAGAGTTTTACAAAAAGAAATTAAAATAGACTGGTCTAGTTGAAATTAGAATCTGTCTTTATTTATTATTTGTCAAATATTTCAAGATCACTTTTGACAGCCTCTAACGGCAAGGGATGCACCTTAGGACTATTGCTGTTTGTGCTCTCCCTTCCTACTGTATCTGGGAGAGACTGCAATATACATACTTAAACAAATGGCTTAAATTCAAGGATCTGAATGTGTCCAGCAGGTCGTTTATTTATAGCAACTGCCCAACGAACATGGCTTGGAGGGGATGAAAACGCATTCTACATGCGTGAAAGGCAGCAGATGGATTTATTGACTTCAGATGCAGTCAGAGGACACAAAGTGACATTTATTCCTTAAGAACCAGACACCACAGAATTTCCTAGTCTGTATATCTATGCTAATGCAACAGATTGTGATTGAAAGGTTTAGCCTCCTTATGTACTTGTGTTTAATTTAAATCAGTTTTTATTGTGTTCAATGTTTATGTTTCTATCCTGCTAATCGAATTTTTTGTGCTTTTTTTTGTTTTGATTACTTTGTATGAAACAACCTGAATTTGGAGACTGTTCCATATTAAAGGTTACTGATTTCCAATTCTCCTCCACCTCAATGGACTTTTTTATTCCTTCATGAAGAAAATCTAAGAATTGAGTTCATGTGGATGTGACATACAGCAAAACCTAATAGATGGATTTTAGGCATAAGCAAAGAAACAACACAAAATAGCAAGATTGGATAGACCATTATCTATCAGGAGGTTGTCTGGCATGATGCCTCTTCTGCCTTTCATGCCTCTCTAATTTTCTTCTGGCCTGAACAAATAAAAATTAGTATAATAACTTGGCTTGTTTTTCCTGTAGTGTCTGGTCTTACACACTTCTACTGTATTTTTCTTAACTATTTTTCCAGCTTTTTTCAAATGGAAGTACTTTTAAACTTCCATTTTATCACTCTGCAAATCTTTTCCACCTTTTTTTCCAAAATAATTCCCTCATCTGTACTAAAATTTTCAATCAGGTATTTCCTTGTGCTTGCAGAATAACCATGATCTAATAGAAGTAAACAAACAAAACACCTCACCCTTTAGACTGAGCATAAACTATTTATGCTGCATTTTATGGATGCCTAAAAATCACTATACAATACTATAATCCATGCATGAAGAACTAATTTCAGCTTCGTTGCCTTCTATGGAGCTGCAGAAATGACATGTTTAGTCTGATGATCGTACAAGTGTGAAAGAGTGCGTCTTTCTTACTTTTTCTTTTATTTCTGTCTTCTCGTATTCACTTTCTTACTAGAGTTCGAGAGGAATTGGTGTGGTTGAGCGAATTACAAAACTGTATGTGAAAAAGAAACCTATGTACTCTTTTCACTTCTTTGTTGAAGGGAAGGATATGCAGAGGCACATAGAGCACAACACCACAGCTCTGTGTCTGCAGGATACATATGCTTCTCCTCTGTTTAGTCCTGTCTTTCCTTCCCTTTAACTTCAGTAGATTCCCATTTGCATTTTCCCTCGTTTGAAATGTCATCTCCTTCCTACTGCTCAGTTCCACCAACATACGTCTCCTCATTACTTCCACTTCCCTTCCCAACAGGATAAATATAGCTGAATAACTGCGTGCCTTGGCCACTTTACATTGTAGTCCCAGTCCCCTGTGATAACTCTCCCCACTCAGGCATAGACTTTACCCTAGAGAATTCAAAACCACAGCTACATGGAAGCAGGAGGAAGTGTGAAAGCAGATGCCACTCTTCCTGTGTACAGAAGGTGAAGAGTGCTGAAATCTGCCTTTTTATGGCAAAACAGGGGTCGGGGTGATGGGACTGATCTTCCCGTACACACCTACGGTGTGAACCAGCTTTGAACAGATGACTGAGATCTTGGAGTTCTCCTCCATTTTACACTCAGCAGGAAAGTCTATTAGAAAATTAAAAAGTAGCCTGATGCACCCTTGAGGGAAAGTTAGCTGATAAAATCAGTAATGAAGTACTTCTCTTTTGCTGTTTGTCCACATTTCATTTACTAAGCAAGAATTTTCCTGGGTCTGTGGGGTATCTTAATTTAAAAATGTTCCCATTTTTTTGGCAGCTGCACCTTCCTCAGCTTCAACTATTCAACGTGTAAAATTGATATCAGCACTAGGCAGGCTCTGCAAGCTTTTACCCTGTCATTTCAGAGGAAGAATTATCATACATCTTATCCTGGTAACTGCAGATTACTAAGGTTCCCCAAGAAAGTGAAGGCTACAGACACATGTGGATAACCTTTTTAAACCCGTCCACTTCAAAGGAATCACATCTGAGATAGTAAAGTGCAAATAAGCAATGTTTGATCTCATAGTGAGCAACCAGCTTATGAAAATAGTGAGGGAGAGGGAAATTGTCTTTCAGATTCTGCACAGCCAAGTTTGAAAACCCATTCAAGATCATTAGGCAGAAAAACACCATCTCAGGGAAAGGTGGCCATTCTCCTTCCCTACTCCAAAAAGCCTCCTCTCTTTCAAAGACACTGGACTTAGAGAAGGTTAGTAGGGCTCATCTTCTTCAGACCACCACAAAAGATGTGAGAAACCCTTTTCACCCTTTCAGGGGCCAAACAGAAGGATTTCAATAACCAGAACAAACTGTCTGATGCTGCTCAAAGCTATGGTACTCCTTTTTTTCCCATTAGCCTAGCAGGTTTGGGGTTTGGATTTTTTTGCTTATTGTAATGCTAAGGGAGGTTCTGCAAAGTTCTGAAAGTCAGTGCCATGTTTGTCCCTGAATCTGTTGTAACCCAATGCAAAATAGGATATTCATGTGGCTTAGGAAGCAGTCAAATCCTACAATTTCTACTTTGCCTAGATGAGTTGGTGAAAGGGGTCACTGTATCCCAAATACTTGAAATCATTAATCGTTGCATTGTTAATAGCAGCAGCACCACTTTGCACCCATTTAGACATCTGTTTTTCCATTGATTTCTCAAACAGAATGTGTTTTCTTCCCTGTTGAAAGGGTTTGGGTGGTGGGATGTTTTTCTGCAGCCTGATACTGACAGTTGCCAGCTCATAAAAAACCCACAGACCTGGCATTTGCATGAAAGTCTGCTGGGACCAGTGCTATGGAATTTGGCTCTCTGGAGCCAAAAAGGATAATGGAAGGAGGGGCACTCGCTGAAGAGCTTTGGTGCACTGGGAAGCAGGATTTTATACTTCTCCCAGGGAAATAACTCCACCTGGTAGTTCAAAGGAGTATGGCTCATGAACAGGTATTGCTGATGTCTGGATCAAGTTTTCCTTCCTATGGCAGTTGTGAAGGGGATACTATATGAGGCATTAAAAGAGCTGGTAGCATCTCTAGGTTTGGTTTGCATAATGGTTTCCACCATTAGAGATACCAGGGCCTTATTGTTTGAAGGCAGGTGTTTGAAAACCCAGCGAGGAAATTCTTTAAAGTATAGATGATCTGAACTCAGCTTTGCCACACCAGAGAGCGAAGGTATACAGAGAGGATCAGGGTCAATTTGGTTTGTCAGCTAAGCAGTGTTCATGCTGACTGACTTCTCTGGTTTTGGAAGGCAAGTAAAAGGCAATGTGTCAAGCCACTAAGAAGAGTTACTACAAATGAAGAATATAAAGAAATATCAAGTGGCTTCCCATCCAGTGAATAGCATGTACCTGTAGTTGGAATGAATCAGTAGGAAAAAATAGGCTGTAATGAAAGACTGGCTCAGACTAGGCATTTGCACAACAGGACCATATTGAGTTTGCACAGACTGCCTTAATTTTGGCATTGCCTACCTCTATGACTGCTTCTTTTTGTAGCCTCAACATTCTTTTAAGGCAATTATTCCACCGTACGCAATGCACAGCTCATATTAGGAACTTATGCAGCTTATTTATGGAGGCACAGTCTGTCACTGGAAACACTGAATACCATGTGGGTTAAGGAACATTAAAGAAGAGTCTCGAGGGACACATGGGTAGTATTCCCTGGAAAGCATCCTGAAGTATTTTTAGCTGTGTATTTTCTCAATGTGGGATGAAAATAAGCCAAAGAAAATAGGCAAGATGTATCCTATGTACTGTATGACTAGGAGAGACTGCATTCTGAAATTATAAGAGAAGGGGAGCTCTTGGATCTCCTAGTAAAAGAAGAAAAAGACCATCAGACTTACTGTGTATTTTTATTAAGTGATGCTTTCAGAGTTCTTCAAAAACAACCCAGTAGAGCTGTGAATTTTGGGCTTTGAGGGCTTGGCTCACTACTATTATAGCTACAGGAAGGTTTATGACTCTTCATAAAGACTTCAGCATTTGTGAATTGACAGTAATAAAAGATGTGTGAAATTCAGCAGACACTCTCCTGTCTAGGACTAGTCTATGCCCTGAGACATGTATTTAAAATTAATTTTCAAAATGTAGACCAATGAGATAGAATCTGATCTGGCTTTCACAGGGGTATGAAGGTAAGTGGTCTCATTCCAGAATTACACCACAAAGACTGCACTTGCTCTGTCCAGTCTTCTTGAAGTTATCATTTCTCAAGTCTCCTACATTGTAAATTCTGATATTGTAATTCCAGGCTGTCCGAGGCATTCTTCCTTAAAAATCAGTCAACAAAAATTCATTCCTATACTGGCCATACTGATGCCTGTATTGTTGGACTTTATGCAACACTCCCTCCCAAGTTAATTTCAAAGTGGATCTTTGCCACCATGCCTTCTATTGGCTTTGAATATAATATCATCATTGTGGCTCAACCTCCAACCAACTCACCTTTATGGTTTCTATAATTGTTCAGGCAGCTGACAAAGGAGTTACTCATTCTTTCAGATCATTCATTTACTAAGACTACTAGCATCATTAAAATTAATTGGTGTTCTCAGCTCACACAGCACCCTCCCAAACCCCAAAACTCAATGTAGGTCAATCATGAGGGAATTTACCCTCTTCTAAATAATGCTCTACTCTAAAGAGACACAACTTCATTTTGAAAGAGCAAGTTCAAAGTAAGCCTTGCCTGCAGATATTTTCCTGAAAGCCTTACTGGTTTGGTTGGAGACTTCCCTTTCCCTGTTTTTTAGTTTTCACAGGAATAACTGGCAATTTCAAAGGTTTTCCAGGGCTTGGTGTTTGTGGTTGGAGAGCAGGCACAATGAGATTACTCTTCAGTGTCTCCATTTTTACTGTCAGTTCAGGCTGGCTCTCAACTGTGGTTTGACAGCACAGTGAATCCGTTTTGGGGGGAATTTGGTGTCAAATCTCAAAGCTACTGTAATTATAAAAATGCAATATTTGTGTGCAGAGTCATTCCACCAATTTCCTAGCAATACACTAAAGAGAGAATTTTGTCCTAGTAGATGTAATGTAGATTTAATGTAGAGCAAGTAGTCTCTGTTTAGACACCTCTAACTTCATGCTATCTTCCTGAAGACAGCACAAAAACAATATAAAATTATAAAATTAAA
>JAWWLZ010000001.1:58029023-58040306 GCA_035041345.1 Poliocrania exsul | reverse complement strand
TCTCTGTTTAGACACCTCTAACTTCATGCTATCTTCCTGAAGACAGCACAAAAACAATATAAAATTATAAAATTAAAGGCTGTGTGCTCTGGCTAAACCAAGCAAAATGGAATCATATGGTCTTGCCTGATTGTTATCAAATTTGTACTGCTAAATTACATACAACTGCAGAGAGCTGGTACTTAATGATCACAGAACCACTGCCTCAGTAATGTAGCGAAGCAAGAACTCTGTGGTTAGAGAATTGAAGAAATTTCATCTTAGCATCTGATCTTCACCGAGAATCACGAACAGCCTCATCAGTAGAAGCTGTCACATCTAATAAAAAGACAGCTTCAGTCATTGCCGTCTAGAATATCATCAGGAGCATAAGATGGAAGAAGCATAAAATGCACATCAGCTGTAGAATTCTTAGTGTTCTGGGTTTTATAGTGACCCAGGACTCCTCCAATGACAAATGCTTTTGTGACAAGATGAGGGTATTTGCATGCCCTTATTTGCTCTAATAAAGTAAGGGTTTTTTTCTAACTTACAGAAGATATATCATATTTGCATGATTATAAACTCAAAAGATTCCCTCATGATTATCTAGCCAGAAGAGATTATACACCATAAAGGCCATGGAAGATTTTACATGCATAGAATAGTGATGGTTGATTATTTAGTTCTCTATAGAGCCAGTCATAAGAGACACCGGAGTTCGAATGAGAACTTCCTTTAAAGCAACATGCAGTCTTCTGATTAAAAATTTTGAATCACAAACCTTGATGTGTTATTCCAATGATTACTTTATGCTTGCTTTAAAACCTGTGTTCTTTTCTAGCTCTAACTTTAAACTTAAAGTAAGTAGAGTTTCTGATAGCTTGCATGTAGAATGAAGAAATGCCTTGACCTCTGTCCTGTTTTGTTCCCTCCAGGCTTTGACTTAAGTTGTCTTTCAACTTCTTCTGTTAATCAGAGCAAACTTCTTGAGTCTTTAACTCAAGAATGTTAACTATAAAGAATGTTTCGTGGTCTTTCTGGTGCTTTTCAGGTTTCTCCTTTCACCTTTCCTAAACAATAATCATCTGTGTTGGACTGTGGACCACAAAACCAGATGGCATACCACAGCTTTGGGTACCTCAGTGCCAAGCACAGAAGCAATATCCCTCATAAATACCAGAAATTCTACTTATAGATCCAATTTACCATTTGATTCTGGCTGTAGAACTTCCACAGCTGATTAATGACTGTGACCCCTATGACCTTTTCAAAACTGAGGCAAGCCCTAAGGAATCCCTCATAAAGATAAGTATTTCCTACAGAATTTGTATTTCAGTGCAAAGCTTTGCATTTGTCTGTTTTGAAACATACTTGCTTAAGTTCATCTCACCAGCCAATCCAAATAATTTACTTCAATGATTTTCCCTTTTAATGATTTATCATCCCCTTGGTTTTCATGACATCTGCAAATATTATCACTTAAAGGCTTCCTCTCTCTGACTCCTTCTCTGCTTGTTTCCATGGGATTCAGATGCTTTCATCTTAGAAACTGTTAGCTAACAAATCTGGCTGACCAGAAATTGCTCAGTCTCTTTTAGGTTCGTCAGGTTGGTATTTTTCCATTCAAACCACAAACCTTTTCTCCTGGCATAGCTTCACCCACAGGTAACAAACATGAAACCCCCTCTAAGTTTCCCAAACCTCACCCAGGAAAAAAGGTTGGTTGTAAATCATATCCCTGTTCCTACACTGTAGGAGTACAGAAAAATATAAAGCAAAAAGCATCTCCAAACTTTGTCCTTACTTTACCCTTTTGCTATTCAACTGGTCCAAAATGTATTTGCTAGGCACCATTGCCTTGCTCCACTATACCTGGCAAGGGAAGAATGACCTCTTCAGGTATTTAATAGCCTTGTGGATCCATTCACAGTGATGAGAGCAAACAGACCTGTCTCCCATGCTGCACAGAATCACAGCTATAGCACACTTGCAGCAGACAAGAAGGACAAACTGCCTTTCCCACCGCCCCACACCCTCTGTGGATGGGGCTGTGCAGTTCTTCCATCCAGTGATGAGGGAGTCCCATTATTGTAAGAAAAGTCTCACAGGTCTTACTTTATCACCCTGTGAAGTAAGATTTTAGGACCAACCACACTCTATGGAATGTGGCTGGTCCTAAAATATCAAAGAGAAGGGAGAAGAATACGTGCCTGGATATGTTTTTATTTGGCAGCCGTATGCAGATTGGTAAATTCTATTAATAAAATGCTTGAAGCTGTAAGCCCTAGTAACAATACAGACTTATTCATTACATCTTGTAGTCCTACTAATAATATCAAAATTTTAACTATGCAAGTCTTTAGTAAGACAATAAAATATTTTCCCCTAGAAACAAAGATAAACATTATTTACAAGCAACTTCTGTGGTAAATGACAAGATGATGTTCAGCTTCAGAACGTATTAACACAGGACTTCCCCATGTACATTTCAGCTTTATTAATCTAAAACACATAGAAATGATCTTTTAATTTACTTTTTCATTTATCTCAACTAGGCATGATTATATCTAGCCAATGTGAACATGGAGCTCTCCCACATCCTGTGGCTGTTTTGTGGATTAAGACTCTTTCTTTAAGTTAGAAATATAACTTAAATAAGGTTAAAGTAGCAAAAATTTATTTCCTTTTCTGGTAAGCCATGTGCCATCCTCTCCTTATTAAAAAGTAAAAATAGCTAGGCAAACCATCTGATGAGATCCCTTGAAAGTAATGTAGGAGCCCTATTAGAGCAATTCCAGAATTTCAACTCCACATTAAGTTAATAAACTCTATGAAAAACTTTGTGGAGCAATTTGTCCCTGAGATAATTTAATTTAAATCATAGAATTTATAGTAAGAATTACTTTAATCTCATTATACTTGACTCAATTGCTAAAAGCATCCATTTTACTTAATATTGGTCTTTGTGGCGCTACTAACTTATTTCATTTGTTACTGTCAGAAAAATGTATCATCTTAGAAAAGTAAACAGGCAAATCCCTTATTCTCTGCTGTTTCTCATAGGCATCTCTCTTCCTTCCTTTCATGTCTTCTTCATACAGCAAATATTTCTCTTCTGAAGTCTCTCAATTTGCAAGGTTCCCCACTGATACTGTGTGCTTTCCGCATGTGCTGGAAGTGAAACAAATGGGACATGCTTAAAAGTAAGCATTTACCTCACTGGCTTGGCCACAGAAATGCTCTGTGGGTTTCAGCACTATGTACACCAACTCTTGTGGGAACTACTTTTATTTTTTTTCTGCTGTCACAACAATATTTGTCTCAGTATCCTCTAGCTCATCTTCAAAGAAGACTGGGACCATGGTCATGAGTCCATCATCTTGTTTATTCAGGATGGCCACGTGACTGCATTTATACTCACCCACCACTTCCACACATCTTCCTTTCACTTGGGCAAGCAATGCAAACTCCACTGGGATAATTCTTTCTCTTTCCTCTGTTAAGCAGGGGTGTTGGGGGAAAAAAAAGTCAGTTTTATTTTTATTTAAACACATACTGTGATAGACTTAAAGAAGAAAAATGACCAAAGTAGGAACTTTACATATTGATTTGCTGTACTTGGAAAGCTTCCAAATATTGTGCTTAGTAGAACACGATAAAAGGAATGGCTCCATCTAAGTGCCAAGTTGTTGGGTGGGCTAAATTCTTTCCATTTTCCATGCAAATAATTTTGTCACTTACTTTCTCCTTTTTAAGTGTTAAGAAGGAGACAAAGCTCTTTTCTCCCACCTCAATTTTCCTTTAGTTGTGTAGAGATTGTTTACATAAAACATCTACTTCTGTTGGGAGCACTTCAGAAGCAGTATATTTATGCATTTTTATGTGATTTTAAAATATCAGATTAGTAACCCTTCTGCTTTACTAGTCATTTCATCTTCTCTTTCAGAGTAAATGTCGAGAAGTTGCATCTGCAAGGTCCAAGTGAGTTCAAAGTAGTGTATACATAAGTTTGTACTGGGCTTCCCAAAGCTGGTTACCACAGATGCAAAGCTCCATCAGAGATGTTTGGCTCATATGTAAAAATGAGGTGAAGACACATCCTGTGTTTAATCATTTCAGTTCTTGTATTATGAAGTGAAACTTTAAAAAAGGAGAAAAAAGAGGAACTCGGGAATTACTGATCCATCACATAAAATTCAATTCCTCACAAAATAGCTATAAAATGTTTCTAAGCACTTAGAAGATAACAGATAGGGATGTAAAAAAATACAGGCTTTTCAAGGACAAATAATGTCAAACAATGTGGATGAGGTAGATTTATTGAAGATTTTGACACTGCTGTGATATTTTCCTAGGAAGTCATGTTTCAGCTGAAATATTCCCTGGTGCTCACAGATCCAAAGCCACGCTGTCAGGAGGAAGCCCTGCTTTACATACAAGGTGGAAGGATGTTAGAATATACCAATTACTGATCAGGATGATCACCCAAGCAGTAAGTTGATCACACCTGAGCAAACCCAGGCTGATGTTATTTAAGGTGAGGCCTCAGCTGGACACAGTGCACAATGGGCACTGCAGGGTAAGCAAGCTACAAGAGACATCTCTGGAAGTGTGAGTTGAAAGGTCAATCATAAGAATGAAATTAGGTTGGTTGAGAGTAGAAATGTGTGACAACAGCATCTAAACCCACCAAAAGTAATCACTGAAGAGGCATGGAATGGGTTCTACATATTCCTGGGGGATGAGACGAAAATTGCAGACAGCAGATTTAGATCATTCACTAACTACATCCTCTAGGAAGGATATAAAGTCCTGGTCATCAGGTTTGAAAGGGCTAAGAGATTGGAGTGAATTACTCTTTCCAAAGGTATTTTATGAAACCAAGCTATAGAATCTGGTTCAGCAATACTGTTAAATGAATGTACGTGGCCTCAGTCAGGAGCACTGACAGAGGTCATTAGTGAAGGATAGAAGCAATTTGAGAAATCACCCTCTGCAAACACCTGTGCTTTCAGACAATTTTTCTTCTGACTTTCAGTGTACCTGTAGCAGCTTTAGCAGCAAGTCAGAGCAGTCAAAGAGGTGGGATCACAAAGACACCCCCCAAGATGTCCATAAGGGAAAACACCATTCAGCACCATTAGTACCTGATGCTGCCACTCAGAAGGAGGTGCTGAGGGGGTTATCCATGCCGACAGAACAAACAAGAGGCACTGACACTGGCAAGGGTTGGAGAGTTTAGAAGGGGAAATTAAAATGGTGGTAAGGAAATGAAGGAGTTGGTGGATTGTCCTTCCATGGCCCTGCTTTTTCCCAGGGTTTTTTTCTCAGTGATTTCTTTCTTCCTAAAGCACTTCATTTAGAAAACAGACAAATTTTTTCCAGCTTCATAAATAACTTCCCACTTGTAAACCAAAAAACTCCAGGGAATCATTTAAAAGCATCCTGTCACTTACAGGTAGGTACATGCAGAAGCAGATAATAGAGTAATGAGGGGAATAATAATAATGAAGAGAAAATGCATATAGTGGAGAAAGTCTGTGAAGGAGAACTGTAGGCTAAAAACATTTCTCAGGTGCCAAAGTGTGAGTCCCAAGCAGCAGGCACTGCAAACTTGGAGAAATGTAGAATTTCTACAGTAGTTTGGATGCTGCCACAAGCAGAAAGAAGTGGATTTCAGGGCAACTATCAGCATGTTACTAAAAAAATATACCTTTATTTTTTAAATAACTCATTCTGTTACTTCAGTTACCAGAGAAGTATGTGTGTCTTAACACATTTATCCTTTTAATGACCCACTGCAGGTTGTTACTACTTGTCTGCCTGGCAGGAACTACCCAACTACTATGTTGATGAAATCATACCTTCACATGTTATGCAAAAATTTTTAACAGGGGAAAAAAAGGCAAAAAATGAAGGCCAACTGGCATGTTTCCAGGAAGAGAATGAAGAACAACATTTCCTTGAAGAATTTACTCAAATTAGGTTTGATACCATGTGCCAAGTAAAGAAGGAAGTTTCATGTTAGCATAAATTGAGGAAAATTAGTGTATACTGTTTAAGTGATATATGCTAAAGGTAATGCTGGTTAAAAAATACAGGGGAAAAAAACAATAAAGCTCATTCTTTCAGTGCCTTTGTAGCTAAAATTAGGAAAAAATTGGAAAGCTCCTTTTTCCACCCTCAGAGAATCGAAATGCTTAAAGACGTGAGGACTTTCTTATGAATGTCTAAGCACAGCATTGGAATCAAAATTCGTATGTTTCAGTGTGTCCAATATATCCAAAATATTTTGCTTAGAAAATGCATGCATGTTTTACTATTTTCAATGTGCTTCATGTAAAACAAAGTTAATAATGAAACATTATCCTTGTTGATCCACTTTTCAGTGAGTCATTAAGAACAGGGAACAGAAGAGACAGAGGGAGATGAGGCATCTTTGAACACAGTAGACTACCAAGAAATTCAACCCTTAATGTCTAGACTAAGTGGAAAAACTTGAAAAAGATAAAAAAACCCTAAACCCAAACCAATCCAAACAAACAACATGACTTGGAACAGAATCAAAAAATCAGAATGAAATGAAATCAACCCCCAGGCTGTGTTGGAGATGTTTTGGCGCAGTTTGAGAGACCAGATAGGAGAATCCCTGTCTGTTCCTGAGCGGGTTGCAAAGATCTGCCTCCAGTGAGCTCTACTCCCAGTCCAACTACCCGTCTTCTCAAGGTGACAATTGGTCACTCCTTGTTTTAGCAGGCAGCTCTTCTACCCCTCACTAACAAATTTAGGTGCTTTCTCCCCTTAAGTGTGAGTTGTCACATCTTTGCCTTGGTAGCCTGACTTCAGCTCCCTTGGCCCTCTGTAAATGTGGCAGCGTGCCCCATAACAAAACACCCCCAATAATCCTGTGATTCTGACATCTGTTTTCAAAATCATTGTTGGCTTTGACAGAATTATGTTTTTCAGCAAAATACTTGGCCTGTGATTTTCATACAGTTCAGCCAAGCAGCAGAGAGAGCCCAGTCTCATCAGGTGCTCTTTGACCCAGTGAGCAGAGTTCACACAGAGGGAAATCACAAAGGGCTGGGCTCCTTAGCAAAGGCAGAAATCTGTCTCCTTCACAGAAAGAAGTGAGAAATTAGATTTGGCATTCAGGAGCCTGAAAGGTTGGCGCTGAGCTGAATTACATTGCATGGGTTTCATTTAGACCCAGCACGATCTGTGCAGTGACTGATGCCTGTCCTCCTTATCCAACAAGACCTTGAAACGTACCTTCAACCTAAGTAGGTTGTTATAATCTTCTGGGGCCTATACAAGATTTCCACTTAAGGAAACCAAGCTTTGAACTCCAGGGGATGAAATGAGGTGAACGCAATTGTGTACCTAATCACAGGTATAAGATTCAGGGCATGTGAAAGAGAAAATGGGGATGAAGGCACAGTGAGAATCTGAATTTCAGGGCAAAATGGTATGTATAGTGCGTGAATTGAAGAAGTAACTTCAAGAGACTTTGAGTTTTAAGAAACTCAGTTTTTGTGGTTCAGCAAGCAAGGAAATGTAAGTGCCTGGCATGACATATGTTTCATTGCAAGTGGCTTGCACCGCAAAGCCCAAGCATGACCACGGCTAAAGAGGTCAGATGTCGAGAGGTATAAACAACCATCATGTGAGAGAGATCCTCTGGTGCATCATGAGGAAAGGAGGGGAGCTGACTAATCTTACTCTTACACTTGTTCTTAGTGTAAAGCCCTTAATAGTATGACATTCCTCAGCAGTATCTCATACTTAGGGAACAAAGGGAAGGAGACCAGACATCCTTGGGCAACTGTTGCTCACCATTAGCTTTAGAAAGCTGCCTTCCAAAAAACCAAACTACTCTAAGTCATCTTGTTTGCTTCCTTTTGAGGTTACACTCTTACCATCAAAGCAGTTCATCAACAGACTGATGATAAACTTATTACCAACAAAAGCAGTTCCTTTTTCTACAGCTGGAAGAAATGCAGCAATTTCAGTTCCTCAAATGAGCTGCACTGCTGTGGCATTTCTTTGAGCCTGGCTTAGGGGTACACATCATCTTAACTTCATGGGAGTTTTCTATAGCCTTGGTTAAATGCATAGAAAGGATGTTACCTTTTCACACCAGTAGTGCTACTTTTTGTAAATTGATGATGTATTTTGAAAAAGCTAAAGCTCAGATGGCAGTGTGCCATAAAACACAAATAAAATGAATATATATATAAATAAAACCATAAAAATGCAATTTCCTTTATTATTTATTGTGAAATACAACTCCTTTTCCATGTTTGCACTTGTCAGGTAGAATATTCAGAGATAACTCTTTGTAATCAAACATGGTAGCTGCAAATTCAAAAGGGTAGGCTGAAACTAGGGTGAAGAACACCATTATTTTGGATAGTGACTGAACTTCATTTTTTCACTCTCTCCTCTAGTCCTGCTTTTTCACATATCCTGCTGTTCCTCAACAACAGGGAGAAATGAATGAGTGAAAGTGATGAGTTAATAGGAGATACAAAATCCACATCAAGAGTAGTAATGCCTGGTGTTCTAGGGGATGCTGGTAGCTAGTAAAGTGAGAAGGCTGAAGTATATACACTGTGTATTAATAAAAGGTGTGATGGAGGGCCGAGAAATCCTGCTACTCCGTAAGGTCGGCGTGGTGGACCTGGAAATTAGGATCACTCTGTGTCAGACATGGCCTACACATCCGTGCGGACTGTGCCACAGTGGCTTTGCCTTGTCCCGGCTCCTAAGACCTTGTCCTAAAGTACCCGTGGGGACCACCCGACGCCTCTGTGGGGGAACGAGGTGCGATTAAACAGTCAGTTTAACATCCAAAGGGTGTTAAAAGGGTAGTACCGCGCTCTCAGAGCTTTCACAGGGGTGGGCAGAGGGCCTGGACCCTGACGCCTCCCGGCCCCCAGCGAAGGCTCGGCTCGGGGCAGGGTGATGCGGAGGACAGGGTGATGCGGGGGGCAGGGTGATGTGGGGGGCAGGATGATGCGGGGGACAGCGCTGCGTGCTCCCTCCGGGGCGCCCCGCGACACCCAGCCGGGCCCGTCGGGACGGCAGACCCCGCTGTGCGCCCCCGCACCAAGCCAGTGGGGCCGGGCGGGGGGACAGCGCAGGCGGCAGATCTCCGGCGGGGTACAAGCGGCTCCCAGCGCACCGAGGGGCTTCTCCCCCGCGCAGCGGGGCGCATCCTCGCCCGCCGGCCCCGCCGCGACGCCGACAGCCGAAGCGGCCGTAAACCGGCTTAAACCCAAGGCGATTTGCCCGTAATCCGCTGGGCTTCCCGGGGCGTGAGGGGGGCGGGAGTGCGGGGCGGCCGGGGAGCCCCCGGGGCGGCGCGGCGGGGCGGGCTGCGCTCCGCCGGGCTCGGCGGCGGCGGCGGCGATGTGAGCGCCGCGGCAGCTGCAGGCCGGCTCCCCCGGGAGCCGGGGCTGAGCCCGGTGGCCGTGGGAGGGAGAGGAGTCGGGCGGGGAGGGAGGTGGGGGCCTGGACGGGCCAGGGGGAGAAAAGGGAGGAGCGGGGCCGGGGAAGCGCTGCCAGCCGGAGCAGCGGCAGCGGCGTGAAGGAGGCGCAGCCCGGCGGACCCGGCTCGGCTGCCCGTCGGCGCTCTCCCCGCGGAGGTTGGGGACCTGCTGCGGGGTGATGGAGGAGCATGGGTACCCTTCCTATAGCGCCCGCAGCCCCGCCTGGGAGGAGCTGGTAGGTACATGCGTGCCTTGCCGTTACACAGGCATTTCCTACCCTTTTTCCTGCCTGTATTGTTCAGCCGGGGAGTCGGGCTGTCATCCTTATCTATGCCCTCCAGCCCACCCCTTTCCCTTCTTCCGACCCCGCTCCACGCCAGAGCCCGGCCGCCAACGCTCGTCCCCTCCCCGCGGGGAGCAGAGGGGTGGGAGCCTTTCGCCCCCGCCGTGTCCGGCCATTTGCTGGCGGGCTCGTCCCTCCGGGAGAAGGGGAGTTCATTGCCCTTTCTGAGTTTCACTGCCCGGGTGGAAAGCCTGGGATTAGCACCGAGAGCCTTGCCTCTAACTTTGCCAGGGGGGTGGCGGGTTGGATGTTGGTAGCTTTAAACGCCTTCTCGTAGCACAGCAAAAGCAACGTGTTCAAGCAGCCTTGGGGGGCAGTTTCCAGAAAGACACGTTTCCCCCCTTCTTCTTCTGTAGCCAAGCTGGGAACTGCTTCCATCGCGGAGGCAGAGTGGGCCGGGGCTGGGCATACCCTACTGCCACCCTGCTTTGTGGGGTGTGGGTAAAGTGTGTGCCTTTGGGCTGCAGCGAAGAGAGGGGAGTGACCAAACTGGCCATGAGGAAAGCTACGGAGCGGTGGCGTTGCGGTTTGTTTAAGTAACTCGAAGACCCTCCTTCCAACCAAAGGAAATCATGTCACCGGCATCCTCAGCGGGCGATAAAATCAGATTTCCCTTTGCAGGGCAGTCTGGTCCCGGTCTTGGACTTTTCTCCATTGTGCAAACACACACACACATCAGGCAGGGAGGGCTAAAATAGGCTTTGGGTAGCTGCTTGGGAGATGTCCGGCAATCTGCGAGGTCAAGGCTAGAAAGTCTCTGGCCCTGAACTTGGTGAGGCAACATGAAGCTCGGACCCACGCCACTGCTAAGGCTCCCTTTAGATAGCTCTGCCGTGTTTTGCTAACTCGTTGTGTTGGTCCAGGGCCCCTGGTTTTACTTGTAAGCTCAGTTTTAAAGAGCAGACAGGGGATAGCCACACTCTGCCTGAAGCAGTGTGTGCACCTCAGGAAAACAGCAGCCGAGCCCTGGAGACACCCACAGTGACTTAAGTTCACTCCCCTCCTTGCTAGGATGTGTAGCTCTCCCAAATACATTTTTACTACCCTTATTTTTGTTGAGAAGCTGAGCATCCCCCTTCACTGCCCTCTGCAGTTCTCAAGCCCTGAAACTGTTGTCGGAGATGCAGCTGTGATAAGGAAAACAGCTGCATGCATGTTCCGGCAACATGGAGCTGACATCGAAAGGATCAGGCAAGGGAAACCCGAGATTTTTGCCTGAAGAGATGAAGACGTCGTGGGAGGAAGGCAGCAAAGCCGATTCTCACGAATGCGTTATCCTATTAAGAAGTGACATTTAAATTGCTGCCGTCATCCAAAACTCAGCTGAAACTCAGGAGGCAGATGGATTGCTGCCCCTCTCTGCTTGGAAATGCAGAGTCCTGGCAAAAGCATCCAAATCCGTTTCCTTCTAAGATCGGGGTTCACATAAACAAGTACTAGGGGGGGGGGGGGGGGGGGGGGGGG
>JAWWLZ010000001.1:57958858-58028923 GCA_035041345.1 Poliocrania exsul | reverse complement strand
TTTCCCCCCCCCCCCCCCCCCCCCCATTTTCCCCTCCCCCAGTGAGAGCCAGGATTTGGGTCATGTTTATCGTTTCATTGCTGCACTTGTTAAAGAGTACACCATGAATGCAGTTTTAAGGTTAACCACTACACTGATTTCCTTTACAAGACTCTAATTTCAGCTTATCCACTCAATCCTTTGCCTGGTAACCTGCTGGTAAAATACATAGTCTTTGTGGCAAAAGCCACATTGTTCTTCGCATCTGCTCATAAGCAGGCTTTTTATGATAATGGGGGCAAAGGGAGATTTAGGTGAAGATCTGCAATGATGAAGGGGAAAAAATAGTACACAGATCTCTCCCCTGCTCTCAAAACAGAAAAAAACGCCTGCAGGCTAGGGAAAATTATTTATTGCAGGTTTTGAGTCTGGGAAAGTGAATTTTATATGAAAACTATCAGATTATTGGGAATTTCTCTTCTTATAGTTGTTCTGAGAAGTAAGTGATGGACATGAAATTGCAGCCACAACTCCTTTGCCTATCAGGGTGGGACTTGTCTGTGTACTAATTAAAATTTCTATAAAATTCTTTCCTTAATTCAGAGCTCACATTTTAATGGAAAACCTCCTCCTGAATCCACTAAGAGTTGCATTAAAACTCCATGATGGAGCTAAGTAAATGTGATATAAAATATAAGGCTCACCCTGCATTCTTCCAAGAGAGATTTGACGGCGTTGTACTCAAAATGTGCATGATACATGCCTTACAAAGCTCTAGACCCAACTTCGATATTTTATATGAGACCTGAGTGCTGGCTTTACCTTTCTCTTGAAATGGATAAGCCCTAACACATTTCCAAAGCATCTGTTTATTTTGATGGCTTCCACTGGTTTGGACCTTTTCACTCTGAAGTGTATAACATTGTAACCTACAGGTTACAGGATTGCCTTAACTAATTCCAAACCAACCACAAGTGATGTATTTATAATACCTTTAACAGTGGTATGGATACAATATGTTATAGTTTGGCTTCCTCTTCAGCTAGTAAGGAAACCAAGAAAGAATAATATCACTAATTCCACCTGAAGAGGGACTTCAGAAAGGCAGATATGAACTTTTTCAGACTAAGGAGCCCAATTAAAAAACATATTTATCACTAATAATCAAAATTAGGATTCAATAAAATCTGACTCATATACCACTGTTGATCCAAATTGCCTCAGAACAACTTTTTGAGGTGAAGGATAAAGAAGTACTACCCTTCAGTTTATAGAAGCCAAAGTGGCCTAGAGAAAAAGAGGTAAATATGCTTGTTATGAAGGGAATCAGTCTTAGAGCCGAAATCAAATAATGCAGTAACCTGTATTATAAACTATAATCTCCACTGCAGTTACAGTGCATGTGTATTTGAATTTTTTTTCTACATGGCATATACTTTTTATCAACACATACTCTATTATTTGGACTCGATGTGGTCCAGTTAAAATGTTTTTACAAGTACATTTAAAATGTATACAATATCACAATGTAAATATGTAGATATTGAACAGAAAGGAAAGGTCATCAGCTGATATTAATTGCAGTAGCACAAACCATGTCAGCAGAGCTGGTTTTTATCTGTTGAGCATCTTCCTTTAAATGCCAGCCTTTTTTTATGCTTTTTACCAGCCTTCCCTTGCTTTAGTTAGGAAATTTAAGGTCATTACTAGGAAGCATGAAACTGAGCATGTTAAATGAAGGACACAGTGCATGCAGATATTATATGTGTTTTTAATGGCTGCATATAGTCCCACATTGTTCAAGAGCCTGACTCGCAGAAGTCTGGTGGTGCCATTTGTACCACAGTATTCACAGATGTGTTCACTGAGCTGAAATGTGCTATTCAATATTTTTCATATGAGTCTGACATTGATCACCTGGGAGAAATTCAGCTGTGAGAGGAAGGACAGAAGTCAAGTTGCAAGTCCTTATTGAGGTGAACTTTCATGGCTACCTTAGGCAGCTTTATCTGGGTAAAAGCTGGAACTGGACACTGATTATCTATTAATACCTCTGAAAAGAAGAACAAGTGGAAATGGTGAGATATTTAAAACTTTGTGCATGGACAATCTATATTTGTAGAAATAACTTTCTATGTTAACTTTAATGAGTAACTTGTGCACTTGGTTTCTCCACTTTGGAGAACTCTGTGAACATTAGATGACTGCAGATTTTAGAGCCTATAATTTCACAGAATCCACAACGTTCTTCACAGAACACATATTCTCATTGAACAGTACTTGTGGGACATTTCCTGTAATTTGTAGGTTTAGGTTATTACTACTAAAAATCTTCACATTATGTAACATGAGAGTACATCCCTAGTAAATCTTTTTTCATAGCACTCTGGAATTTATCAGGAGATAATGAAAAAGACTTGCTTAAAAGTGAAAGGCTGATGCATTCTTTCCTGGTAACCCCACTTTTTGTTTGGGCAGTCAGGAGTGAGGAAGATCACAATGGGGTAGCCTGTGTGGGTATGCATGGTGCCCTTCGCATGGTAGAGAAAGTGTGCAGCAGACACTGCTCATTGTTAAGCTCTGAAACTGAACAGAAATTGAAGAATTGTACCTATTATTTAACGGTAACTAGTGTTGTTCAGCCAGCACTATTTAATTTAGTTGAATTAAACAGTCTTGCTGGTGTTCTATTAGCACTAAGTGTTCCTCAAATCAGTTACTGTAACATACAATACATGTTAGCATTAATTAGCAAACTATGTTTTGTTGTCCTCTTTTGATATTCAGTTGTCATTTACCTTCAGAAGAATCAAGGAATTGCAGTGAGACGTGTTCTGGCATAATTTGCTATTCCTGAAATTAAGATGGGGAAGAGAAAGAAGGGGGGGATGGAAAGACAAAGTGTCCATAAACATTGCTCTTAACTATCTTGGGTGTGCCCTAAACTACTTCACTGAGAGCAGTACACACTTGCACTTACTCAAGTTTGATCTATGCTTTTGAAAAAAGGAGAACTCTCTCTCAGGTAAGAGTGAGACAAGACACAATTATCCTTTAATTTCACAATTAGGCCCTAAGGAAAAGGAACTGTATGAGAACTTAATACATTTTGAGATGTGGTATTAATGGTTGGATTTGGGCCCTACTATTATTCTAATAGAAAATGTAGGTGATTTGATCAAAATTCCTTTAAAATACAACTTAATAGATATTTTTACTTCTTACTGTTACTTTGGGTAATTTTTTAAATATAACCCAACAAAAGTGATTCTATGTGGAGAATGGTAGTAGAAGTATCTGGTGCAGTAACACAAAACTAAGCCATAAGACCCGTAAAACTTCATGGAAGTCTTTACTTTTCCCTACTCTGAATAAAAGTTCCAATAAAACAAATGGGATGCTCTCAACTATATGAAATGAAGATCATGGCAAGGTGTCTGCAGGGTAGAACAGGTTGTCCACCTTGGGGTTTTTTCTCATTAACCACTTTGTATTTAGGTACTCCAGCATTATAATAGCATGTAAGAAATGTCAGTTTCCTTTCTGGGAATATAAATAGAATTGTGGGACTATATAAGCCACAAGTACTGACTGCTTTTTCTGATGTTTAATCCAGCCCATGCAGCTAGGAGTCGTGTGTTTTATTTAGTATTGCTGTGATTTAAACACTTATTTTGAATATTGACTACATACAAGCCACAATAATTTCGAAGTTCCACAATTCAGAACATGTGGTGACATTTTCAGATCGTGTGAACTGCCAGATCTGAAATTAAAAGGGAAAACTGACCCTTTCTTCCCCCCAAAGTAAAGGCTGCTCTTTTACAAAGACAAAAATTAATAGAATAATAAGAAAGCAAGAAAATTAGGCTATTAGGAAGAAACAACTGGGAAGCAGTAGATGCATTTGCTAAAACTGTCCAACGCTTTGACACTGATGGACAGATACCATCGGTCTGGCTGGATGGAGGCACAGGTGAGGAATCACCGCACTGTGCCGTCCGTCCCGTCCCCTCCAGCCACGCTGCGCTCCCGAGGGAGAGGCGCACTGCCCTCGGCGGGGCCGGGCGGTTCCGCTGCCCCGGCGTCCACGCCGCGGGTCCCCCCACGGAGCTGGCCCCGGGGCCGCGTCCTGCCCCGCAGCCAGGCCGGCACACTCGGGGCAGTGCGGGGACACCGCCCGCTCCCGCCGCCCGCCTCGCCCCCGGCACTGCCCCGGCGCTCACCTGCGGGGCGGGCACCGCTCCTCGGGGCGGCGCGGCCCCGGCCCCGGGCGGCTCCCCGTGGGCAGGGGTACAGCGGGCCGGGCCCGCTCGCCCCGATCCCCACGAGTGGGCAGAGGTGCCCGCCGTGGCCCGTGGCCCGTCCCCGCGGGAGGGGGCGGTGGAAGATGGCGGCAGGGCGGGCTCCGCTCCGCTCCACCGGCGCCCAGCGCGCCCCGGCCGCCGCCACCGCCTCCGTCCCCGCCCCCCGCACCGCCTCTTTCCCCACCCTCCCGCACCGCCTCCTCCTCCTCCTCCTCCCCGGGGAGGGGAGCGGCAGCGGCAGCGGCTGCCCTGGCTGAGCCGGGCTCGTGTGCTCTCTCTCGGTAGGAGTCCGGGAAGATGGCCGGGGCCGAGTCGGGGATGAGCGGCGCCGGGATCCCGCAGCAGCCCCAGCCCCAACCCCCGGCGGCGGCGGCGGGGCCGGCGGACGAGTCGTCGGACAGCGAAGGGGAACACGAGGGCCCCCAGAAACTCATCCGGAAAGTGTCCACCTCGGGCCAGATCCGCAGCAAGGTAAGGGGCGCAGGAGCCGGCCAGCGCCGCCGCCGCCGGGGCCGGTTTGTCCATCCCCATGGCAGAGCGGGGCCAGCGCGGAGCCGGGGACGGCCGCTGCATCCCGCCCGCATCCCCGGGAGCGGCGCGGGGGGGGGGGTGAGGCAGCCGTGCCTCTTCCTTCCTTCCCTCTCCCCTCCTCCCCGTCCAGCTGTTGCGTCCACATCTGTCCCCGGCTGGCAGGAAGAGCCCCCCGGGGCGGCGGGGCTCCGCGGGGCCGGAGGGGAAGCCGCCTGCCCCGGCGACCGGCGGCTGCCCTGCCCTGCCGGGCGTCCTGGGTGTGGGGGAAGCGGCGGACTGCCGCCCTCCTTCCCTCCCTCCCTCCTTCCCTCCGGCTGCTCTTCCCCGGCGGCGGGCACCGGTGCCGCGGGGATCCCGCCCTGCCGCCCCACGGCGCGGGTGGGCTGGCTTGGCGAGCCCTCCCTCACCAACTTTTCATGCCCCCACCCAGCCTTTCTTCAGCCCCGGTGCCGCGGCCGCCGCCGTGCGCCCCGCAAGAGCGGCAGGCACCGAGCCCGCGGGGCACGGCGGGCTCCGTGCGGGAGTGGGAGTGCCGCGAGGTGGGGAAACGCGGTCTCCATCTGGAAAGGCACCTTGCGGAAAGAGGAGTAAACTTCTATACATCCTCGCTCGTGGGACTGGATACGTAAAGGAGCTGTCAAAATTTCAGCTTAATGCAGTTTTTTGGCTGTCTCAGACTGTCGAAGTTGTCCCAGTGGAATTAACTTTTCTTCGTGGATGATGTATTTATATCACTTTTTTTTTCCCTCTGTAAAATCAACAAGCATGTATTTGAAAGCATAAAAAAAATGAGACCTGACTTACTTTCTCTGTAGAAGTATCCTGTGACTTTGTCCAAAGTGTGGTCCACAGTCAGTGATGGGGGCTGCACAAAGCCCTGTTTGGGAGAGCTTATGGATGCAGTGACATCAAGATTGGTGTTTTTGCTGGAAGTGTCTGGTTTGTGGGGACAAAGTGACTCCATACAGGGCCAGACAGATGAAATTTCCAGTTTAATTTCTGCACAGTAGGTCATGTGGCATTGTTTCCTTTACAGAGCACTCATTAGGGTTAGTTTGTGGAGTCCTGTTGGATTGGTGCAGCTCTTCCCTTGAGCTTTTGCTTCACTCACTATGTACAAAAGGTACTACTACATACCTTTGAAGAGAAAGCATGGTAGTTAACCAGCATTATTCCATTATATGAGGTGGAAAGCAGTTTTTCCCTGAAACCTCTTAAACTTGTAGTGTCATTCCACATTATTGGTAAATGTTAATTTTGCATTTGCAGATTTTAGGCCTGGCTGAAATGTTACTATAGTAGATAGTATACAACTGTTGCATCGTGTTGGAAACGTCCTACAGAAACTTTCAGCTTTAACACACTTTTTCAGCTTCTGTGTGATGGTCTTCAGAATGTTTTAAGTGACAGAACATGATGCCTATGTTAATTGTAGTGGTGTTAAGTGCATCTGAGGGTTTGCTCTGAGGGGCTGATACTTATATAAGGAAAACATGAAGATTATGAATGTTATACAAACACAGGTTTGTGTTTCAGATTGATGGGATACTCTGTATCTGAGGGCTGTGAGTGAGTGCAGAGCTGGGGTCATCTGAAGAGCTAGGACAGCTCTCTGAGTGATGCTTCTGCTTATTTTAGTTTGCATCTCAGTTCTGTTTCTGTGAATCAGATGTGTATAGGAAAAACTGTCTGCCGACATAATTGGAGTCATAAAGTGTTGCTTTACTGGTTGCAATTTACAATGCAGCTGCAAATATAAATGTCTTTCTATTTAATTAAAAGTGATATATCATTGTTGAAGATGAGACCCATTTTAAATAATTCAGTAGCACTTTATTTTATAACTCACGATGCATTATTTAAAAGTAGCTATATTTAGACAGGCAACTCTCGTTTAGTTTAAGAGTGTTGTATGTTTGCTGTTGTAGTAGTTTGGTGATCAGTGGTTACATGAAACCACTAGCGTAAGGATCATCAGGGAGCTGCTCTTTTACCCAGCTAGTCCCTTTCATTCAAATTACATTTGTTAAGCTTCACTTATTCAGTGGATGTGTTTGTAAGCTAAGGTTTTAATTAAATGGATTAGGTTTGTCTTAGATCTAAGAATAGACTTTTGAAAAAACATAAAACATGTATATTACATATATCATTGATGCTTGTGGGCCATTTGAGATTTTGCTATTCTTCTCCAGAGGTTGCTTATTTACTTGAGGCATTTCAGCGACATGGTATCGATTCTTTAGCTCAGAACCGTACCCAAAAGTCTCTGCTGGTAATTGTTTTTTGTTTTACTTAAGGAAGATGTTATTTTTAGATGTTTTGGTACAGTTCATCATTTATGAAAGCTACCATATGGTGATATTTTGCAGACAGAATCACTCAGGAGTGGATTTTTTTAACGTGTGTATAATAAGATTTAGCAAATAAATGTACAAGAGCAAACCTTTTCTACTAGCACAAACATAAGACTAAAGATTTCTAACATCTGTAGTGCTCAAAGGGAGTTTTTAAACTTTGCTCTCTTCTTCCTGAATAAAACAAATTATTTGACTGAGGGCAAGGGGTCAAAAACAGAATGAGAAAATGTAAAGCAAGAATACTATATTGGCAGATGTAATTACACCAAAGTTTATTGCTTGTTTGTGATACGCTAATCATATGCTCGCAGTTCTATTTAGAAGACTGTTGTCCAGTTTTACAGTTGCCCACAGTGAAGAGCAACTTTCTTGGCAAACTGCTCACTTGATTTCAGTGGAACTACATTCACAGTCAATTGCTAAGAGAAACAGATGCGTGATAGGGCCGGACACCATTGTAACTTCTGTTAGGGGTGCACTCTTAGTTTATGCGTATCTGTTCCTTATATTTTTAGAGTACTTTAAGGGAATTGTTGTCAATTACAGGCAGAAAACTTGAAGATCAACATGTTTTGGTGTCTGCAAACTTGAGGAGGAGAGAGCAAGTTGTGGTGCAAAGGACCAGTGTTTTGTTTGTCACTAGGAACTGTTTGCCCAAGCCCATATTTAGTTATAGAATGGTACTGTAGCAGTAGATATCTTTAGGGGAGTCAGGACCAAAACTGATTTTGTGAGATTAAAGACAGCATCTTTAAACCTCATCCTGAAAGCTCTTGCATCTGTGGAGTTTGTATGTGTTCTGTGAAGGAAATGCAAGGGAATAGATAGGTGACAGGTACCCTGTGAAGCTTTAGCAGTTTTGAGCCAAAATCCCTAATAGAGAGCATTGCAACAATTCTTGGTTTGGTCATGTCTCCTCACCATTGCCCGTCGTTCTGGGGGACCTGAATATTTAGTACAAATAAAGGGTCTTGGTGAAAAATCTTTAAAGAATATACATTTAGTTTTATGAGAACTTTGGAAAACTGTAGTCAGACAGTTTTGAAGCAGTATGTATGATGGTGTACTAACAGGGTTATACTGGATATTGAAGTCATGGAAAGTTCTCTGTGCATCTGTGTTAAACTTGGCTCCTTCACTGTTAAAGATGCTGGTTAAGACAGGCAGGGCAGTGTCAGTGCTTTCCTTAAACAGATGACTTCAGTTCTTGGGGCTACAGCCTGAAAACTGCCTGTCATCAGCTGGCTTCTAGTTTCTTTAAAGTTAATCACTAGTGCAAAGCACATTCCTTAAAAAGAAGGCCTTGCTTCAGTTCTTTATAGCTGGAACATGTTGAGAAAGGAAGGTTCAAATTAGAGCTGGCACTTTTGCTCTTTAAATCTACTTACCTTGAGGATGGGCATGAGATTAATAAATGAAATAGTCCCTGGATACTTGAAAGTAAAGTTGTCAGATGAGCATAGTTATAGTTCCTACTCTTGAGTACTCTGCTAAAAAGTGGATACGAAGAACAGCACTTTTATCACTGATCTGGCTTCCTACTTTAATGAGTCCATGTTCAGTTAATGCAAAAGCTCTGCTGGATATGTGTTGTGTGCTCAAATCTGCATTGGGTATCTGGCCTGTGTCTATTTTTGGATGAAGCAGACATTTGGGAGGAAAAAATATAAATCAGGAAATGCAAGAAAACGTGGTGTATTGAGCAAGATAAATACACTTGTAAGGTATGTGGGAGAATGCTTTCTTCCTCTCTTTACCCACAGTGGTTTTTGTTAGTAATGAAATTGCTGTAGCATGGGAGATGTTCAGAAACATGCGTGTTACAATTAGTGGAGATAATGTGGTGTTTTTAATTTAAATGGCAAGAGTTGTTACTAGAATTTTCTTATCTGAGGCCTAAGTATATTTTTTAAGGATCCTAAATCATTACGGAGTAATAAATGTAAATTAATTTAATTCCCCACTGTGATTTTATTGGCCTTAGTGGATAACACCAGCCATTTAGGAACTAAGCCTTCAAAAAGTTTCTAACCTTTTCCATATGGTGACATTTGACTGTGCCAAGTCCCAGTAGTCACTTCCTGTTTGTTTCTGGTATACATTTTTCTCGGATTACCATAGTTTGTTAATTCACCTAAATGTGAAGTCCTGTGGGTGATACAGGCATTAGACTGCATGAACATCATTCTCTGCATTGTAATCTGCTTTGCCTAGTTTTGATGTTTCCCAATTACTCAACTAAGTAGTGGTTGATTCCTTTCTGATTTTCTTTATGCACCAGAACTTCTCAGGAAAATGCCATGGGTGCAAAGTTTACCCCAATGGGGATCCTTTATATGCATTAGGATTGTGTGAATCTTTACAGCTTCAAAATGCATTATAATTTGCAATTTATTCTGCAACTGTGGCAATATGAATAGTGTCACTAAGCTTTAGCATGGTAACACAGCACGAGGCAGAACTAAAGTAACCCAGTGCTGCAGGATATTTGTCTTCAGTATTCATATTTTCCATAATTTTAATTTTGCAATTAAATTAGTTGTATAGCCATCCTTAGTAAAATATTTTCACCAGCTTTTAATTTTTTTTCACAACTGTTGTGAAATTTGTGAAACTGTCAAATTTGTTTCCCTCCCCACATCCTGTGGACTTTAACCTATTTTGAAAGTGAGATATTCAGAATCAGTTCATTAGTGTGTGCTCCTGATCGATGCAGACTTGCATACTTATGCATGGGGCAATATGTTTAAGTTTTTGTATACATATATAGATTATTCAGTACCAGAGTATGCCTGGACAAAGCAAACCAGTAAAACCAGCATGTAATGGGGTGCAATATTTGTTGCCTCTCATAATGTGTGTCTCTAATAAGTGTCTCTACATAAGCTTTCAAAAAAAGAGCACATTAATGGAAAATTTCAACCCAAGACATGCAAGTTTGGGGAAGTTACAAATGACTGAACGCACTACGTAGAAGTAAGCAGGGTTAGAATGGAAAGAGTTACACTATTTAAAGCACAGTGGTCCTTACCACTCCAAATTCTGACACGTGTTTGTATAAAACTGAAATGAAATCTCCTCAGGCATTTTAGTGATGCATGTATTGGCAAAGCTTAAGTTGCTAGCTAAGTACCAGAAAAGAGGAGCTTGTAACATTTTTCAGTAGGTATTTGCAAGCAGGTCTTCAAAGAATGTTGCTTTTGGGGTTTTTATTTTTTTTTCCTCTCTGGAATCTTTCAAGTGTTAATGCTATTTTGTACTGTGAGATAACATGAATTACACTTCCGACCCCACCCCCAGCCAGCTGGTGAGCTGTGAATGTGAAAAAAAGGCGAGATAATCACACTCTCATCTTTAATATAAGATTTTGATTGTTTTGTGTTTTGTCCCAAGGAGCTGGGGAATGCTTTTCTGCCAAAATGATCAGGTGAAACAGTTTGAATTTATTGTGTTCTTTAGAGATAATTCCTGTTTTTTAAGAAGCACAAGAAGAGACTAATTCAAGAATAAATGTCAACTGGGAATCCCTTTCTGAGATGCCTTATCTTGTGAACTTCATGTGCACAGTCCCGGACACGCATAACTGCCCTGCCAGAGCTCAAGAAAGGACTATTCTATAGCCAGGTCTTTATCCATGTAAGACTATATAGATAATTTACAAACATTTTGAATTGTTTCCAACAGTTCGGTCAGAACGCAGGGTGCAAGACTGGTGTATGACTGGTGTATGACTACTGGATGACTAGCTGGACTAGCCAAAGTAGTTTGGATATCTGAAGCAGAATACCTAGAATTACAGTGGTTTTGTATTTGAAGTTGTGATTAAAAGAATACTCTATCTGTCTATCACAAACCCTGTGTCTGGAGGGAAGTATTGAAATTGCCTTGACTAGCTTAAGACAATAGTAAGTCAGTTTAGACCAGTGTTCTTGCTCTGGAACACTCCAAAAGGCTACATATACATTTCTTTTTAGAACAATGCTCCTCATCTTTTCTTTGAACTTTGACAGACCTTGCTTCTGGTAATGAATCTATAGAAGAACATACATAATTTGGAGACCTCAAAATTGTAGCACAGCAAGAAGGTAATGTGTGGATTCACTGAAGATCAGAATATGAAGTTTTGGGTATAAAAGAATGTTCTGTAGTCATGCTGTTTTGGTTGTTTTCCTATGATAGGGATAATTAAGATACAGTTTGATGTCTTGTGAGAGTATTTTGGTAGCTTACTTACAAAGGACCACAAGACCAATATTTTGTTCTGGCTGGCCATTAAGTTTTTGAGATTTTTTTATAATTATTTGTAAAGTAGGGGGAAGTTATGTTATAAAGTAATGGACAGAATGGCTACCTTTGTTTCTGCTTTTCTTTTTTGATACTTTGGTATCTAGACTTTGTAGTTTCTTGAAAGAGATAATTCTTTCTTTCACCTTTGTATTTGCCACCTTCTTACATTACTGTTTTATCCTTTCCCCTCCAGCCTCAAAAAAAATCAGTTGCATTTTAAAAACCTAAGAATAGGCTACTAAATAGCAGTGTGGTAACCATAGCTCTATTACACTAAGTTCAAGCCATGACTCTCGATTTGCTAGCAATTGTAAAAAAAAAAGGCATTCTTTCTTAATATAAATATTGCATTTATCACAGCAAACAAGCTTCATGTTGACCCAAAATAAATATTATTTCATTAATATGCTACAATCAAGACCACTATCTTAGATGCTATTTAAAATTAATTAAGAGATTTATTCTAGTGCAACATTTGAGTACATACTGAAACATTTCACTTGTCCTGTACACTTTAATGTGATTAATTACTTCTTAAAATTAAGCCTGTGCTCATCGGATATAGGACATAAAAATTTTGTACATGAAGTCAGAAGATAGTGGACTTACAAAACTTTTACCGTGTAGGAATTATCCTGATATATTGCATAATTATGAAGAAAGAGCAAATAATTTATTTTTCCAGCTAAATTTTTTGTTTGAATAATATTTCTGTTTAGGAGTATTTCACCACTTAGATACTGAAAGCACATTTACAAAAACCTGAGCTGTACTCTTGGGAGAGTTAGCATTGTTGTAATGAATTCAGCAAGCTTTTACACTTTATGAGAATTTATTTGTTTATTAGATGGGCAGCATGAGATTTATGATGATCTGGACAATTCATTTTCTTGCCTTTAAGCACTTGGGGTTTGCAAATTGTGTGAGATCGCACTACTTTATTGTCACTTAGCAACCTGAATAGGGTTTTGAAACTGAGTAGTAGCTTGTGGGTGGCAAGTCTCCCTATATGACTGCTGGGTGGGAAGCAACAGGAGCCCCTCTGTGGGCATCTGCTGGGAGGATGTGTGTCCAGCGCTTGCCAGGGTCTTTCTAGACCTGCTTGCTGAGGAGAACCAGCTGTACCCTCAGTGTCATTTTGCACTTCTGGCATAGTTCCATGCTGGGAAGATCTGCTGAGGTTTTTCATGCCTGCAGAGATTTAAGTGGATCTAAAGGACTGTCATGCTGCTCTGGTCAGTTATGTCCTGTTGTGTGGTTGCTTAAATTTAGCAACTGAGTTTGAATGGCTTCAGTTTGACAGCTGGTAGTCCTTGTTGCTGCTGTGATACTCTGGAGTGAGGAGATCAGTGTTCCCTGCTGGTGAGAAGGGTGGCTTGCTCTGGTTCAGCTAAGGATGTTGGAAAGAATCAGCATGGCTAACCAGCAGTCCCAGCTGCCCATCAGGCAGAAACTTCTTCCCTCCCTGTGCACGCTCTGTTGACTGTGAGGACAGGCACATACTTCTGTGTTTGTTTTAAAGCTCCCATAGAGACATCTTGCTTTGTGTTCTCTCCCTCCTTTCCTGCCTGCTGCTGTTACGGTTTCTTCAGGAATCTGAAAGAGAGAAAGACAGGGTGACATACCTTTTCCTCTCAGTCTGGGCCTCTGCAAGGTTTCTCCCAATAATTCCCATAAAGAGAGGAACTGCCAAAGACCATAAAGTTTGTTGGGTGTGGAATCTTGGAGAGGGTGCAGATATATGAGGTTACTCCTTTTGATAGTTTCACCCCTTACTGCCGCCTCCTTCAGTGGTACTGATCAGTCCTGGGAGCAGATGGTTCACTGTGGAGCTCCTGACTTGAAAACTAATGTCCCCTTTTTGCTGATTTTTCAGCTATTGTAATTTTTTCCCTGATGTGTCAGGGAGCTTCACGTGGGTTACTCTCTAGGCAAACATTGATTTGCCTTGGTCTTGGATCTGTTAAAGTGCAAAAAGAGACACAAAGGTTAAAAGGGGCTTTGTGAATCAAGGATCCCATCACTGAAAGAATATGGTGGTGGTCTTGGCATAAACAGTAATTATTTCTATTGTATATTAACAATACATTTGTAATACGTGGATTCTGCCTGGGACAGATGCAGGGGGGATGCAGATCTGCAATGGGGAGCTGGTGTGAGTGCGTTACTTGGGTGTGAGATGAAGAACCAATGTTTCTGATTAAATCCAAACTATTAAGGTAGTAAAAAATATTGTTGTTTACACAGCTTCTCATTACAGACAAAAGCAGGAATAACTTTCAGAACCATCTATCTGATGTTGTTAAACTTGTTTAAGCAAACTTTGCATATAACCTAGAAGTTTACCTTATAATGGTTTTATAGAGGGAAACCAGGATTTAAGAAAAAATCGTGAAGCTCAGTTAATGGCATGTTGGGGTTTTTTTGGTTATGAATGAATGTTGGGCTAATGAACATGATTCTATGATGCTTCTGGAAACAAAGGAAAGACTGTTACCTGTAGTGAGTCTGCTGGTTAACATTTTGCAGAGAGAACATTGACCAAAATGTGCTTCAAGATTATGTGCAGGTAAAATAAAATTTATACATGAGCTGCTTTATTGCTTAGGCTGATAGTTTTCAGCCTTCTCCAGTCCACAGGCAAATAATCTTTCAAAAATTCAAAGGCGGGTTACACAAGCTAGAATCTGTGCTTATATCCTATATACTAGAAGACAGGTTTTTCCCTTGCCCTACTTTGTAATTTTATAAAAGACATTAAAAAAATACTCCAGGCTTCAGAGGGTTGTCAGATTTCTATCTATGCCCCTGATGCTGCACTGCAAAACTCTGTTCTGCTGCTTCTTCAGCATTTCAAAGGAGCTGAGGCTCCTAGTAAGTACAGAACTTCTGACGAGCTCTTGTCAAAAGCAAGCTATTAAATGTGCTGGCAATGTCAGGCTGTATGCTTAGAGACCCGGCAGTGCTTTTTGTGTATTAGCTCATGTTACCTGCTGTTGCCAGGTAAATGCAACTGCAGTGAATAGATTTTTTTTTTTTTAAAGAATACATAATCATAATTCCAGGTTCTTTAAGCTTTTAATTTTTTCCATAGTTCTGATTGTGTGTATGCTTCAGATGATCTTACTTCTTGCATAGACACCAGTAATTAGAGCCCACTAATTCTGTGTGTGTATGTGTGTGCATGCAAACCATGCACAAAATACAAAATCATTTTTTTTCATATGGTTGCTTTGTGCACCATTGAGGAGGAGATAAAAGAAGTTCACATCACAGGTTCTACTTCCCCAGCCCTCGTCAGCCAGGGATCTGCTGCCAACAGTTTTACAAAGGGCTCCTATTTCAAATTACCCTTTGAGCTTGTGATAAATCTGTGTCCCTGAGAGGCTGTCTCACAGTGAGGTGTTGGAAATGACAGGGAAATGTATTCTTCTATTTGAATAAAAAGAAATAAAAATAAGTCACAGCCAGGGCATGAGACATATGAGCTTCTTCTGAATTTTACAGATGATTATACCTTTTCTTCAAAATATGCACTAAGGTTATTTATAGCTGATCCACAGTTTAAATTACCGTGTGTAGGTGTGAGGGGTTATAGAGGGGGACTTTTTATAGAAAAAAATATTTATGACTATTGTTACAGGATCATAATAGCAATCTGTGTTGGAAGGCACTTTGGGAGGTCATCTGTCCCACCCCCATGCACAGAGCAGGGACATTTTCAAGGCAACATTTGGTTGCCCAGAACCAGAGTCTCTGAATGTCTTACAGATCGATAGAATACGGTTCCTGATTTATTTCAGATTAAGTATTCTCTCTTCCTGTTATTCATTTGTTGAGGATTTGTCAGTATTTAAAGGCCTGATAAAATACCTCCAGAAGTAAAAAAAAAAAAAAAAAAAATTACTTCTTTTCAATGGTACAACTTTAAGAAAGGTGTTAAAAAAGGAGAGTGCCTTTCTTTTCCCCTCCCATACCTTATGACATGGAACAGGAGTGAAATGGTGTGGTTGCTGTCTATTTATAGATTTGGTACTTTGCCAGTGTACACTTATTATACCTTATTTGGAACATTCTAAATAACTTGTTGTTTGCATTACAGATAAAGCTATATGATTGCAGATCAATGCTGTAGAATCATGTCATGCCTTATCAAGGTCTAAAGTCTTTCTCCTCTCTCTAAATTAAACCTCTCTGGACTGATTGCTCTTTTTGAAAAGTCTTCCTACTATGGCTGTGATTTATTTACCATAAGACTGTTTGTATTCTGCTTTGGTTAATATTTGAAAGGTACAATTTGAAGAGGAACTCGGGAGATGGGAAGTTCTACAAAACGAAATTGCAAGAACTTAAATTATCTCCACCTTTTTATTATTTTTTTTTCCTTTTGGTATCATTCTGTATCACATTTGACCTAGGGTTTGAAAAACATGCAGTTGATCAAGATGCAGTTGTGTGTGCCTGGATAGCACACACCGTGTTCACCATTCTTCCTGCACCACTGGCTCTGGCCATGGAGCTGAATCTTCACCTCTTGCAGGTGGTGACAGGTGGCTCAGAAGCCACGAATATGGTAGAGAAAAGACTCATCTAAATGCAGCAAAGAAATACATGGCAGAGGGACTTGTTAAAATGTAGACTTCTTGGCCATTCATCTGGATATACTTTCAATGCTTTCTTTCTGGTAAATTGTTTATCATGAAAGTGATTATAAAACTTTTCAAACTGCCAGCTTAGTTGGTAGATTATGACTCCTGTTTGAGCCCAAGCTTCATCTTGGTTGACCTTGAACGACATAAACTTCATCAGTTGTTGCTAACACCCCTAGTCAGTTTTACCACAGCATATGGTGATGAGAAATACTGATTCCAACTCTTCTCCCTGTGTTGTTAGGCAATACTAGACCTCTGATTCTTGATGTGTGACAAAATTCTGAATTTTGTCATGTATGGAAAAGCACTTGCGTGTTTTCCTTTCATTGAGGAGATCTGTAATGTAACTTAAACAGAAAGAAATTTATACTAAGCTATATGACAAAAATAATATGCACAGAAAAAATAGTTGGCAGCACTGAATTTTGCTTAAAAATTTTGATCAACAATTAAGGCCTAAGAATATATGCAAGATTATATTAGAATACATATAATAGAACTTTTGTTCTCTAGATAGTACACAGTGTATAAAATTATTATTTGTCTGGATAGATATAAATAAGGAAAAACTTAAGGTTTAATGGTGGCTTTTGTTTTAGTTGCTAAATTACCTTATTCTTAGATGAAAAGGTTCAAAATCACTAGCAGTATCTTGTAATAGACTGAGTTTTTCTGTTCTTTAGAGCCTCCTAAATTTCACTAAACCTGCACTTAATTTTTACCCTAGGGAGTATTACAGGGGGTATTTCTATACATGCTATATGAAAATTGCTTATTCTCAGATTTTTAAAAATGTTTTTCCTCACCAATTAAGAACATCATAGCATGTCTGTTACAACTATCTCCTTTTATATATTGGCAATAAAAATGAATTCTAAACTGAAACAAGAATGTGGTCTTGAATGTTTTACTGCTCAGTTAATATATAGTGAAAGCTCATTTGAGAGTATTCAGGAATAAATGCTGCTCATCATTGCAGTCTCTTGGCAACCTGTGCCAGGTTCATTGCATATAGGCAAGCGGCTGCCTGAGCATTGGTGGGAGGTTTTTATCTTTGTTATTTCCACAGGTTGCATAGAGGAGAGTTTGGTTTGAAATGTCAGCACCCTGGAATTTGAACAATGGGGATATATATGCTTAGCCTACCTAAAAGTGTCCATGAACAAGAGTGCAGGATGCAAAGGGCAGTCTGCACATTTCATCAGTGCAGTTGAAATGGAATGTAGTGAGTGGAACAGCTTCCTGCTGAAGGTAGATCAAAGCAGAGTCAGAGGATTGTTTGCAAACAAGAAAGTAACTTGAGAACAAGCTTTTTGGGCAATGTCCTGGAGACCTGGAAGTACACATTCCAGTGAATGCTTAGCTTGACTGTCTCTTCTAGTGAGTGACCTCTAAGTCTTTTGTTTTGTCTTCCTCGTGGGCATAATGTTGCCAATGAACAGGATTGTTGTAGCTTCCAAGGGTGTCTTCATGTGTCATCACAGCCAACAGAAGCTTAAATGAAGGCTTAGTGGAGGAGAGGGTGTTCAGTGTGTCAGCAAGGAAGGACGTAGTACTTGAGTCACTTGTGTAAGCTCCTGCTTTGGACAGAGAACAGGACACAGAGAAATAAGAGATATCCGTGGAGCAGAAGTGAGAGTGCCTGTGATTTTAGTTTTTTGTGGAGTGATTAGTATGCATCTCACCTGTGTTCACAGTAAGCTGATCACACCACAAAATTTTATAGCAAACAAGAAGCAGGGTTTAAGTGCCTGTAGATTTTGCTGGCTGCTGCACATGTGTGCCTAGAAATATTGTGGGGTGGCTTGGTCAGAAAAATGACCTGGAGGTATTTAATCTCTAGCACCATGTCAGGTACTGCCTCTTGTAATGGCTTTGTGACTGCTTTTATCCCGGAAATGAGATGTGCTTATGGGAAAGGCTTAATTCTGTGTGTGGATCTTAAAAGGGAGGATATTACCTTGAGGGCAGTGTTCAGTCTCTGAATTTTTTCATTATTTTTCTACAATCTGTAGCTTCGAGGCACTCCTTTTTTGTTTTCCATGTCTCTCTTCTGGTGGGTCTCTTCCATGAATTTAGTATATTTTTAATTGCTGCTGTTGGACTCCAAACAGTAAAACATGACTACTTATCTAAAAAAATCCAGCTCACCCTTTGCATCAGGAGTGAAATGATGATGTTCTAAGCCTTTTATGTTATTTGGAGGATATCTACTTATTTTAACTTAAAACCATTTATTGCACTAATCCTTTGCTACAGAAACAGGGGAAGTGTAGTAGGCTAGTGGGATCAAAGGACTGGGATGCAATGTGGATTCAAGTTACTGGAAAGCCTTCTGTAGCTATTGAGAAATTTTCCTTTTGCAAGGCATATAGGTTCTGAAATGTGTGCCGTGATGCTATAATTATCTATACTTAAGATTTGAACTTAAAGTTTATCTGTCAAACTAGAAAGGCCAGATTATTTTTTCTTTTTTCTTTATCTTATTTTTTGTTTCTTCTCTTGAATCAACTTGAGGATTCTTCAGAATGCATTTTAATTCCTAAAGAAGGAAGTTACAATTCACAAGCTAAGATGGGTACTATAGAATTTATTGAACACTAGTTTAAAATGCTTTCTGATTTTTTTCTTTAGTTTAATAGTGTACCACTTAGTAATAATGTCAAATGCCTGTTTGACATGCCTGTGTCAAACTGTTGGTTACAGTGATGGGAAGGGGGGATGGCTGCCATGAGTGAGCTGTTTAAAATCTTTTTCTGTTCTTGTGGCTTTTCTTTTCTGTAAGAACTGGATAGCTTCAAAGGACTTCTGTGTTGCAGTGAACACCAGGGTAGGGTACTGGGCCATAATGATGATCAGATATGGCAGAACACTGATCAACACCTATTTTCTTGTCTGGGATAAAGATCCTGACCTGTTGTGAAAGCAGCAATCTGTGCTCTGGCAGGATCTGTGTTCTGCCTGCTCATTGAAGAGAGGAACTCTCTTCCAACTTTGGTGAAACAACCAATGTTTTTGATGTGTAATTGGATGTTCTCAGAGTTCTTTTTTACAGCATGTACTTCACAATTACTTTTCCAGTGAAACTCTGCCTCTGCATGTGGTGGTGGTGATGATAATGATGATGATTATTTTTACTGTATCATGCTTTACAACTTCAGCTGATACATCAAGGAGGTGTCTGTCTGGAAGACAGTAATGCTGTATTTGAGGTGCCCTAGCTAGCCATAAATAAATTGCTTGCCCTCTGGATCCAGTGCAGCCCTTTTGAGCTTTGTTCCTAATAGTGCTAATTAGCTGGGGTATTACGTCATGCTAAAGCAGTTATCTTGCTTCCAGTTCCAACGTGCTTCATTTAGCGATAGCTCACAAATCTCTGCAAAACACAGCATAGTATTGTTTAGGCCTGTCCCAAAATACTTAGGAGGAGAGATTTATAACAGGGTGCTCAGTTCTGCTTCCTTATTTCTTTGGTCTTTGTACAGTGGTGAATTAGCTCCTCAGTTTGGGATGACTTCTACATTGCTTGCAGGCCAGTTTTTTCTCTTTTCTTGTTTGTCTTCGTGTGCCTCACCACCAAACTCTCCTTTCCATGTCCTTACCAGCCCTTGGAGTTTTGCTTCCACACTCAAAGTAATGATGGCCTTAGACGCAGGGTAATTGTTGTCCTAGGAGCAGCCTGCCTTCCCTTTTCTGTGCTTGTTTAGGAGCATGGTCTCTGAAGGACTATGTGAGGAGGGAGAGGGAATTGTGTGTTTCTACTTTACCAGGAGAGGAGAATCCAAAGCCTTGCACGTTCTGTGTAAGAACAGTGTTTGCCTTCTCCTGCCTGCATGGTGCAATGAAGTACCACTAAGTGATGTGCAGCAACACTCCAGAAGCACCCTGGTAATCCCTTACTTCATTCAAGAGCTATGATCAGTGGATGTGGAAAATGACAGCAGGGTTGGAACTAGATAATTGTTAAGGTCCCTTCCAACCCACACCATTCTATGACTTATGATCCAGCGAAGAGCTGTCTCATGTTTTCAACCTTTTCATTTTTTTTTTTTTTTGTGATCTGAGTGCCCAGTAAATAGTTAAGGTAAAGCTGAAGTTGAAAGAGATTCAAAGTGCCCTAGTCCTTGTAAAAATGACAACACTTTGAGATAGCCTAATCAAGATCAGAGCTTCCCCGGGACAGTTTTCCAGTGTGTGTTTGTTGCCCTTTTTTATTTGTTTGTTTTGGTTTTTAATTGTCCATTGACCTAAGAAATGGAGTTATTGTAGTTAACAATCCTGTTATAACACACGCTGACAAAATCCAGATAACTCGAAGTTGGGCTGACACTTGATCCTTTACTCACACTATTGTTCCATAATATTTTTTCCTCCATGACATCATGAACTATGAAAGTGCCAACATTTTTTTTTAACTGCCTAGCCTTTTCTTCCTTCATGCCATAACCTTTATGTTTAAAAATAACTTTCTTCTTTTTTATTTTTTAATGTAGTGTACTTTTCAATAGAAATCTGATGAGGCCACGTGAGAATGTTTAACATCTGTGGTGGTTTTGCCACCATGTATTCCAAGCAGTTGGCACACACACTGATCTGCAGGGGTACAATGACTTTTTTCTCAGCAGCTGTATCCATGACAACAACTGGGAATGCCCATGCCTCCTCTTTAGTTTTCAGAAGAATATGAATTCTTACCTTCTTAATGAAAGGCCTGGAAGCAAAAGCTGTGCAATTTTAATCATGGCATATTCCCTTCAGTTATTCAATTATGACCATCCCAAGTGTTTTAGTATCAAGAAAGTATCAAAACAAAACACATGTGCCCATATGCATAGAGAGAAGAGCAAGTGCCTGTTTCATGATCTGCTACAACCTTGGATGAATTGTGTGAGTATTTGTAAAATGAGGATACTCCTGAAATTTATTTTGTCAGTATTGATATCTGTACAATTTTTTTAATTTATGCACTTAAGTTCAGAGATATGAGAGTGTATCATTATGAAAGGCATTTTTGTACCATGAGAAAAATCATTCTCCCTGGTGCCGAGCAATCAAAGTTGCCCCCAAGGAGTGCACTGTCTGTCTGTCACTGTCATCTTTAAGTCCAGTGAACAGTATGTGAAGTGGTACACAAGTAGTAGATGGGTCAGCTTTTTGAGAACGCTCAGCATCCAGCAAATCCAAAGTGACTTCCTTAAATGCATAAATGGGAGTTGTTGGTGCTGAGTGCTCTTGAAAATCTGGTAGCGTTCAAACAAGTCTCTTACCATGAACAGAGCAGAAGCTGGAGAACAAAACAAAGGGCTCGAGTAACTTTATTTTGTTTTAAACAGAAATCTGAGTTCAACGATGAGGCCCATATACTCATCCTGCTAATATATAGGCTGCCAAAAAGCAATGATTTCTTAGGAGCTGAGATTTTGTTTGCTGTGAAAATGAAGGTACAAGACTTACTGCTTTGGGAGACTTAACATCCATTTAACACCTCTTCAGTGTACTTTCTACTCTGTTCTCATGTGTAGTTTCTGGGCCTCTAAGAAGAGCCAACTCATACCAGGTTTTTAGATGATTCGTTGCTTTAGGAAACAAGAAACACTATGACAGATGGTAGAATTATTCAAATTTATTTATTCATAGTTACCTGTACAAATGTTGTCTACTTTTTTCTTCAGATGAATGGTGGTTCTGAATTTTCCCTACTTGTAGGTATACTATATGTCATAATGAAGTGTTAGTTCCAGGGTTCAGAACTGTTTGGTGCCTTTTGCTATGCTCACCTAAAGAAAAAAAAAGGTGGGGGCTGGCTGGCTAGTGCTTCTGTTATGCCACCATACAAAGTTCATGACTGTTTAGGATAACATCAAAAGCTTTTTCAGTCCTCGGCAGGAAAAGCCGCTATAACAAACTCAGGAGTCCCAAAGGACAACCTGGGTTCTCCTCCAGAGAGAAACTGTTCCCCAAAAGAGAGAACAGTCTGTCTGAAGAAGTTGTTACAAAGCCATTACATGGCAAATCTGTGTTTAGCCATCATTGCATGGACAAGCCTGGCTTAGCTGATGATTTATGAGAGAAGTTGGAGGCATGGTAGAAGTCTTTGGGAAGGGGAGAGCCAAATTTACATGGGGTTTGGAGTGGAATAAAGAGAGGTCTTCTCTGCCCCATTATGGAGCTTCTGAACTGCTCCATGAAAGGAAGATCACAAGACTTCTGGCTGAAAAAGGTGTTGGAATGATTTTTGTTTTGAGCTCTTGTACTCCCAGCAAAGGACTTGAGTAGATCTGCCCCAGTGATTCAAACCCCAAACCTTTAATCATATCTCATGCAGAGCTTCTTGTCAGTTTACGGAATGAAGTAAATGGAAGTTTTTATTCTGGGCAAGTTCATGGGTATGATAGAGAATCTTTTTTATCCTTGCAGGAAATGAGGAAAGCCTTGGAAACCAATTAATTGGAAAAGCAATTAAAAAGAAATCACTTCTATTACATAAGCATAGTTGCAGGGTAAGAACTGACTGTTGTTTTTGAAAGCTCAGTTGCTTAAGTAGTTTATTACTGTTGGACTTGTGAAATGTCCGTAGACCTGGTTATGCATCCAGAGACACCTTTTCCTATTCCAAGTGTTTAACCAGAAGAAAGGAATGTACAGCAAGTGTTGGTGAGTTTTCAAGAGCGTGACCCCAGAGAATGACCTTTAAATGCAGCATGTTGGCTGGGCATCTGCCAGGCATTAAGGTGTCTCTCTGTTTCTCGACTATGAGTGGAATGACTGGAGGGGTCACCTTCCCTTTTTGGGGGGAAACCGAACCTGCTGCAGTGAGTCAGCAGGGCTGGACTGGCATTGGCCGTGGCATTTGTGCACCTGTTGGGAGTGGGTGCCAGCCAACCTTTGACAATGTCAAAGGAAATAACGATTCAAGAAACAGTGGCACACTCTGCAACCTTATTTAAAAAAAATTATCATTTCATTATTAGTTTTAAATTAATTTAAATGATATATTTTTTTATCATTTTATTGCCATGTCTTGACTTAGTGGCCTAGAAATCTCCTCCCATCCCAGCATTATTGTGAGCGCTGCACTTACTTCTGTTTTGCAGCTTCTTTTTCTTTTAGCTTCGACATTTGTTACATCATTTCATTGCGAATGATGTTTGGTTTATGCTGGATACATACCTGATGGACCTACTCATTTGAGTGCTTGGTCTCTATGCCAATAAACAATATACCTTGGCAGCGCCGAGCATTTTTTCCCAATGAATGTGTCAATGGTTTCAGGCACTGGATGGCAATAAAAACTTACAGATGATCTTGAAGAAATATGTGTATTTTTAATGATCACTCCACCTTTATTTTTCTATTTTTATACTTTATAGCTTTTTTCTCCAACAAATCTATCAAAGCCAAACCCATAAGTTTTGTCAGAAAAAACTGTATGAAGCCATAATTCAGCAGTTCAATGAACTTCTTAGTTTCAAACCTCAGTATTAGTTTGGTGAATCAATTTATCAAGAGAACAGGCTATTTCACTAGAAAGATCTGAAAGAGGGATAATTAACTCTGTAGCTGATTCTGTCTGTCTGTCTTTTGTCCAATGGAGTCTGGAAGCAACTTAATAGAATATAAAGTATTTAAAATCTCATTATCTAAAATTGCTTTTCTTAATTCTATTCACTTTACATGTTGTAACACTGAATTAGCATGAATTCTGTTCAGAGCTGCTAATGAACTGCATTCTGCTTACCTGGTTACTCCTAGGCTTCTCTAATAAAGTCATGAACTAATAACCTTCAGAGTTGAGGTATAGCAGATGTATCTGGTAAGGTGTCTGGTAATAATGGACTGATCTTCATCTGTTTTGTTATAGACAACATGGAAAAAGGGTCTAAACAATGGTTGGTTGTTGGGTTTTTTTTAAGGAAAAGAGCCTGTATTTTTTGCTATCTATGTAATGTTGTAGCTAGATCTTCTTGCCACTTAGGTTTTCATTATCCACATATTATGTCCATGCAACATTTCTCAAGCAATTTTTTTGAAGAATTGCATCATAAATGCAAATATTAATACTTCTTTCATTAGAGAATTCATGTTCCTTTTATTGTGCTTTGCCTTCAAAAAATTGCTTTATGATGCAAATAAATATAGATGATATCTGTCATCTGAAATGCTTTTAACCAGCATTCTGAATATAAAGCCGTAGTGCCTTTTGAGGTGAAAACAGATTGTCAGAAAAGGTATATGGAAAATTAATTAAAAAAAATACTTTGCTTAACCAAATTGTTTTACATGAAAGTTGTGCAAAACAGGGGATAACAGAGAGAAAATGTAGCTTTTGTATTGTGAATGTAATTACTTCGTTTTTACCCTCTGGAAGGAATAGATAAGGTGGGGTTCATGTCACTTCATTTCACTGATACCAAGGTTAGCCTTGGTACCCAATCTTCCTCTATAGCCAGCGGAACAAAAAATGGTGCCTCTTCAACAACTCTCATTTCCACCCTGCACCCGTTTTCTTCTCAACTTTTGGGTGTCCCTTTTCTTTTTTATCACTTTCTGTTATTTGGTCAGTTTTTACTTTTTCAGTTAGCAGTGGATTTTGCTGATGTGGAGCCTAATGGATGTCAGGGATTTCTGTAGGCTGTTACTGCTTCCCTTCTCTTCACAGTAATTTAGTTTTGGGTGTGTATTAACTGTTCTGGGGTACATCCTTTCTCTTCTGCTGTAATGTGCACATAACTGTTCCAGATAGCTGGAGATGATCTTCTCTGCTTCCAAAAAGGTGAGTGTTGGTGCTTGGTAGGAGAGAGTTCCTACCTAGCATTTAGGCCACCTGTTGAAACACTGTATTAATTACCTTAGAAGAGCTAGTTAAACAAGAACCCAAACAAGGTAGCTGTGTATTTGGATAGCAAGAGCAATTCACTCACAGATGACTTTCTGAATGCTCACAGTCATGGTTTCACTCACTGTTCAAGGCAAATCTCACAGGTCTAATCTTTTTCATGCCCTCTTCCACTACATGAAAATTACTTTCAATAGGGCAGTTCTACCAGTTTAAGGCTTCTGTGTAGAAGTACAGTGTCAAGTGCTTTGTGATTTGTTTTAATGTCTTCGTGGAAAGTATGAATCAAAATAGCATAGGAAAGAGAATTACGTTTTCATTTACTAAGTACATCAGTGAATTGAATTTACATGAGACTTAGGAACTCAGCTTACTTTTGCAGAAGCAAACACTGTATAATAGGCATTAAAACTGTTGTTTGCAAGACAGGCACAATGTATCATGTAATGAACCTAAGCCATTTCACTTCCCTTATAAGTAAGTAAATAGTATGTGTAGAGGAGGCGTATTTAATGAGAACAAAGGCAAGTGCAATTCTTTGATGCTGGAACAAATAACTAATTTTTCTTTATTAGAAGATTAATCATCTGGTTTAGACAAGAAAAAAATTATTAAAAAGAAAATAAGGTGGTAGTTCAAGACATTAGTAGGAGCTTTTAGGATGTATGGGTAAGTCAAGGTGTCATGTGTCAGCTGGTTGAGGTGAGCTGGGAACGCAGATGGCTTTTGTTCAGTAAAGATTACGGTGTTTTCACTTCATGTTGTTTCCATGGTTTTTCTTCCCCATCCTTCACTCCAGTGCTTTTGGACTTCAATCACCTGTGTTGTTGCATCCACCTTCCTTTCTTCTTCCTGTGTGTAGTCCCTCCATTTCTGTATTTTGGGTTTCCACCTGTGTCACTTCTGCCTTTCATATTTCAGTCCTTAAATCATCTGTGGGATAGAGGTCATCCATTGCAAGAAGGTTTTTGTGTGAACATAAAAGGTGCTGGGAGGTGAGCAGAAGTGCTTTCTTTTCTGGGTTTCATTTATTTTCTTCATAACACCCCATCTCCTACCTGACCCTGGGCAGGCAGTGAGGAGGAGCAGGAATGGATGCTCCCTCCTTCCAGCTCTCCTGGATGGTTCAGTCTCACATTTCTCTCCAGTGTGAATGACGCCAATGCTGATAAGAATTGCAGATGTTTAAAAATATCTCAAAGAGCTGAAAATATTTGGAGTGTAGCTTTCTATTTATTCGTAGATGGAAATTCTCTTTTCCTTCAAAATGTTGTGCTTATGGAACATCCCAAGCTGGAAGCTCAAAATATTGCTTTATATAGCAACATTTCACTGTGCAGTTTAACCAATCGGATGAATTCTTTCTATATTAGATTATGTGGGGAGTAATAAATCTGACTGAGGGCAGTGGCATATAAAAACCTTGAGAGGCAGTATAGCCACAGTACATATTTGAAATCTTCTGGTTTGCAGATTTGTGAGGAAACTCCTGGGAAATAAGAGTTAGACTATACTTTGGTTTATGTTGAAGACAGTTCTAGAGAATCAGTGAAGCAGTAAGTATTGTAAGAATATTAAGCCTGTGAATTCTGTGTATCTGTAAAATCAGATTTCTACGTAAAGGCAAATATGTTGAAGAATGATGGATTTTAACTGAGCTATTATCAGCAGTAGTATTTAAGTTCCGTAAACTTGTGCAGTGAGGATCATTTCTTCTAAAACAGATGTGTTTTATAATTGTCAGTGTATTGGAGGAAATGTTAATTTCAGTATTTCTCAGCTCTTCTGGTCTTGCGTCTGTTTATGCTTTATCTTTTGTTTCATTGTCCTATCTTTAATTATATTTTTGTACTGATCTATAGTTGTTTATCTTTGTAATATGTGCCATTATCTGTAACTGTTCTATTTTAATAATATGCAGTGGATATTCTTCAGGTAGCAATTGTCTTCTTACGTTTTCTTTAGTAGGAGGTGTATAAATGTCACTTATCTGAAACCATATTCCCCTCTTCCTCATAATGTTTTCTTCTCAAACTTTTAATATTCACTGACAATAGCAAAAATCAGAATGTTGCTGTGCAGGAATCAAACTGTGTTGCTGCTGGAGATACAAAAGTGTTATCCTAGTTTAATTCTGATCGCAATTTCTATGAAGATGAAAAATGATTAGTGGTGAATGTTTAGTGTAAAATATTGCATAATGAGTTATTACAAGATGAACGCTCAGTGGTTTGTGGCTGCCTTCATACTAATTTTCTTAATTATTATGTCAATTAAAAAAATACATTTTGGCAAGAGCTAGTTTATCTGGTTCCTCTTGAATCCTTTTACACAAAAATCAGGTATTTTAAATCTTCCTTTACTAAAATAACTATGTACTTGACATTGTTGGAACAGATATTTAGAATCTGTCAAGGAGAGTATTATGCTGTGTTACTGTATACTTACTGATGTGTACTAGTAGATAAATTGATAGTTTAAAATTGATAGTTTTCAAAGCACAAAGAAGCAAGATAACATTGCCTGTTGAACACACAGCTGCATTCTTCTTTCACTGAATTTACTCTTATATGTGACTATTAAATGCCAACTTTTAGTATTGTATAGTATTAAACAATTAAATGATACAGTTTATTGATGTTTACATTTTAATGCATATTGCACTGTCTGCACTGCTGTGAAACAGAAGTGTGCTCTGAATATTACCATCAAAAATATCTTCTTTAAATTGCTCATTTCATTAAACAGTTCTAGTCAAAACTTTAAAATACTAAAAATAAAATTAAGTCAAAGGAAAAAAAATTCCAGTCTCAGTCTTGACCAAGTTTCCTACTTAAATACTATACGAAGTACTGTAAAAGTGAGAAGTCCCTTTGAAGCCAGTGAACACGTTCTGGAAGTTACTGACAGCACTGAAATATCCCCACAGGTGAAGATATTATCATATTTTGTTATATATTATCATATAGATGAAAAGACTGATTTCTCAAAGATTAAGGGAGATTAAGTGCAGGGTTGTCACTTACTGCAATGCTTATGTGGTTATGGAAGATTATTGTAGAGTGCTTGCTAGAATGTAGAGTGAAAATGCAGATAAGGAAAAGAGGGGGGTTCATTCCAGGCTTCCCATCAAACAAGGGCACAGGTAAATGCTTTGCACTGTTTGCAGAAGGAGATTTCAGTGAGTTCACACTTCTATCAAAGCTATGAAAACCACCAAGCTCCATTATACAATGGAGCTTCTTCTGGTCCTGTGTTTGGTATATCTGCCTTGCTAAAGAAGTTATGCCAGTGTTGTTGACTATTGTGGTTACATGATTTGCTGATATGTTTAAAAATTCCATCTGGTCTTTCCTTATCTCAGCTTCACAGAACAGGATACTTTTATCAGAAACCTTACCATTTTCCCCTGCTTTGGGCAGAGTTTTGCAAAACCACAAGGAATTGCACTTTTCTTGGATTTCAAGTGAGGTTTTGTAAGCTCTTTTTCTTTTGTGTCTTCTTTGCAGTATTTTGCACTCAGACTACCAGGATGATGAAACTATACTGATTCTATTAACCACTGGTATCCCCATTCAGAGGTGAATCATAGACTCATACAATATTCTGAGTGGGAATGGACTCACAAATTAATGTCTCCCATGGTGCTCTGCTTCTATGTTGGTTTTTTTGGTTTTGTGTTGAGGGTTTTGGTTGTGGGTTTTTGGGTTTTTTTGGTGTTACTATTTGCTTCTGTTAATTAGGCTGGTGCAGTTTTATGGCTCTCCCTGTAAATGAGACCTTTGACATGATCCGAGATAAAAATAACTTAAAATAAATTGCATCACTATAGTTGACAAAAGGGTGGAATGCAGGTCAGTGTATGGGTGATGTGAAGTGGGAAGGAGAGGATGGAGCATCTTAGGCTGAGTTTGCTTGGAGGAGCCAACCTGTTGTGCAATCAAGTGAAGTTTCTCACCGTGTCAGGATAGAGAAGAAGATGCCTCTGAAGGCCTCCAGAGGGAGATCCTGTCCACCTCCAGTTGAAGTGTCTCAGGTTTAAAGGGGATTCAGAATAAAGCTTATAGTATAATTAAGATTACCAGTAAATTCCATATCAGCTGCTGATATGGAACTAAAAAAAGTCTAAATTTAAATGGATTGATTTTTCACGAAAAAACCACAAACTGTTTAAGTTGTAAAGTCTTAATAAAACTTTTATTTTAACCTTATGATGCTGAATGTCTCTCCTTCTCAGTTCAGATATTCTTATTAAAATTCCATGGCCCTGAACGTATGTGAAATGGGGAATATGTTTAGTTTGTGCTCTATGTCGATATCCAGATTGCTATTTAAGGAAATAAACTGTAAAGTAAGGCAAAACAGCTAAAAATAGGACCCACTAACTAACACACTCATCCAAGTGGAACATGTGGAAAACTTCCGTTCAGCATGCTGGAGATGAATTTTACAAAAAAAAAAGAAAAAGAAAAAATTATGTTCAACTAGGGATAAACACAGCCTTTTAACAGAGGAGAGGAGCTATGTCACTCTATTAGTTTAAAACTAGAAAGCAAACGGAAAAAGGAAGAGGGAGGTTTTTGCAGCCTGTGTGGTGAACTTGGTCTGGCTCAGAAATATTTGGGGGAAAAAACTGGGAAGCAGAAACTAGTGAGAAGGAAGCTGGGATGTTCAGTCAGGGTGTGTCTATATATCATATTTCTTGCCACGTCAGCTCAGTGGTGAACTTAAACAGAATGTCTCCAGTTGAGTGACTGGAATTTGGGAAATGAATTGGAGATTTCATGGTGCCTTTCAGTTACACCATCAGAGCAAATACATTAATTCTGGGTTTTATGATTTTTGCACATACTTCTTTTTGAATCTGTGGGTTTGTTTTGTTGTTTTTTTTCTCTCCAAGCAAATGTTTTTTTCTAGATAGAGCATTTTATGCCCACTCATGTTAAGAAGTATTTTATTGGATTATTAAGTCTAATTAAAAATGGTCAGCTAGAGAAGAAAGAATCTGTTTTGAAATGAGACTGGGGAAAAAAGAGTTATGAGAAAAAAAGTAAATATATTTTATTGAAAGAGCAGAAAACAAGATGGAATGACTAAGAGGGAAAGGTGTGATCTGCTGTACCAGTGTTGGTTGCTGTAAGTAAGCAAGTTGGGACAGACCTGAGTGCACCAGGAAGTAAAAACCAATTATTTCTAGGGCCTGAATTGTGTGGGTAGGGGAGTAAAGTCCAGTCTTTCTGCTTCATTTACCAAGCACTGAAATTTGTACAAAGTCCTGGTTTAACTGCCATCCCAATCTATCACTTGAGCAAAGATGAGATTAGAATTGTCATAAAAATAAGGTAGTATTTTAGCAATGGAGTAGATTCCATTATCTTGAATTCTGTTGTTAATTTAATTCCCGGTTTAATAAGCATACCTTCTTATTTCGGGGCTCCTGATAGTGTAATCAGTCTTCATCACTAGGTTTAGTTCTGCTTTTATAAATAAGAACAGTTTCTGTGATACAACAATCTTAGAATCACAGAATGGTTTGGGTTGGAAGGGACCTTAAAGATCATCCAGTTCCAACATCCCTGGTGTGGACAGGGATACCTTTCATTAGACCAGGCTGCTCAAAGTCCCATCCAACCTGTCCTTGAACACTTCCAGGGATGGGGCATCCACAACTTCTGTGGGCAATTTGTGCCAGTGCCTCACAACCCTCACAGTAAAGAATTTCTTCCTGATATCTAATCTAAACCTATTCTTTTTCAGTCTGAAACCATTCCACCTTGTCCTGTCGCTACATGCCCTTGTAAAACAAGTCATTCTCCATCTTTCTTGTAGGCTCCTTTCAGACACTGGAAGGCTGCAGTTAGGTCACCCTGAAGCCTTCTCTCCAGGCTGAACAATCCCAATTTTCTCAGCCTTTCCTCATAGAAAAGAGGTGCTCAGCCCTCTGATCATCTTGGTGGTCCTCCTCTGGACTTGCCTCCATGGATCGATGTCCCTCCTGTGTTGGAGACCTCAGAACTGGATGTAGTACAAAGAAAGGGAACAGTTTTTGCCAACAGTTTGAGTATCTCCGATTCTTTCAGAAAACAAGTTTTGCAGAAGATTTCATTTATCCATTTTTGTAGGAAATTGACCTACTCTTCAGGAGAACAATTTGTAGGGGACATAAAACATGGAGAAAAATTTATTCTCTAATTGAGAAAAAAAATGCAGATGAGATGACTGCTACTGATCAAGTGGATGATGTTTGGGGACTGGAATATTTTATACGAGATTTTTTTTTTTTAGATTTAAACCCTGTCCTAACTAGATTATGAAGAAGTGTTTCATATTCATCCAAAGGAGAACAGCTCTGTGCATGGGACTATATATACAGTAACTGTTCCTAAAATTCATATTGTAATGAGGCATTTTATATTGTATGAAATTCTGATGCATAGAACTGAGTAAGCTGGCTGCACTGATCAATAGAAGCAAGAAACACAAGTTGCTTGAGAAAGAATTGAGAGCGTTTCCAATTTGTATTTAAAAAAGAAGATAAATGAATGCAAGCAAAAAGCAGTAGCTTGTAGGAAATAGGGTCAGTCACTTTGGAGACAAGGGAGGTCTTGCTATTTGTTGTGATTGTTTTAATAATTATAACTCATGTTAATTCAGAAACCAGATGTTAAGCTGATGAGAACAAATCCATTATTATGTTTTGCCGGTTCTGTTGTGAATTTTTAGTTCAACTTCAGTAAATAAAGTCCCAGTGCAGTTAGTGGGAACCCTGAGGTAGGAGTCAGATGAAGCCCCTGGACTCTGTTTAACTTTCCTTAGTGCATTATGTAGCTGGATGAAACTCTGCATCAGTGAAATGGTGGTGATAACCCTTCCATCTCCCCATGGTATGGAAGCGCTGCTGAAGTGCATCAGAAGGGATGGTCTATTGAATTGGAGATAAACTGCGACTGCACTCAAATCTACTGATGGTTTCATTCTTTTTCCCCCAAAACGTTTATTTATTCTGTTCTTTGACTCATCTACTTCACCTACTGTCTGCAGTAGATGATGTACTTCATGATGAACAGTAAGGGGTCAGCATTTGACATGTAAAGTAAAAAGCCTGTGTTTTCAAGAAAAAGGTAATTTAACAAGGTTGGGGTGGGGAGTATGATCTAAGGATAGAATATGAGAGCTGAATTTTCTTTGAGTCTAAGTAATAGCTAATGTTCTGATGTTCCTCGTTTTGTAAGCACTTCAGATTTTGACATTTTTCTCATATGTTTTGATAGATTTAAGTATATTTAACAGTTGAATCAAATAATACAATAAAGCAATTGAGTTAGAAATGTAGAGAGGCCAGTGAGTAATTCCTGTAAGTCAAAAAAGGTAGAGTTTTTCCTTTCCTTCAATTAAGTTTGATACTCACTCTTATAAATTTCTAAGCTATGGCCTATGAATTAATTAGTGCTTTTAGGTGCTTTGGAGACAGGAATACTGTGTAGTAGCTCTCCTCATTTCCATGCTTGTCAGTATTGAGCAGCAGTGTGAAAAAGACTGGAAGTAAGAGTGGTTAATGTTGTATGCTGTGAAAACATGTCACATTACAATTTCATATAATGACATTTAACTAATTTATTTATTTATTTATTTATTTATTTACTTACTTACTTACTTACTTACTACCTACCAGGTTCTCTTCAGCCAAACTGCCTTATTTTTGGGATGCACATTTTGAGGAAGACATGTGGCTGAGATTTTGTCTGTGTGCATGTATGTGAATATATTTATATGCATACTAACATATACAGAAATATATGTAAAACACATATAACTGTGCTGGTTTTGGCTGGAATACAGATTATTTTGGCATCCAACATGAAGCTTGAAGGGTTGGAGATAACAGATTTGATAGGAGATTGAATTAATAGCTGTTATTGCTGTTTAGCTGCTAATTGGCAGGCCATGGGGCTTGCCTGTCTATTAGAGTCTAGTGCTCGTTAGTGGCTCATTTTTGCAGTGACTGTCGTGTTATAACCTCAACAAGCAACTGAGCACTGTGCAGCTGCTCGCTCACTCCTCTCTAGTGGGATGGGGAAGAGAATGGGAAGGCTACAAGTGAGAAAACTCTTGGTTTGAAACAAAGACAGTTTAATAGGAAAAGGTGCACACAAGCAAAACAGAACCAGGAATTCATTCACTACCTCCCATGGGCAGGCAGGTGTTGAGCCATCCCACAGGACAGCAGGGCTCCACCATGCATAATGATCACTTAGCACCACCATTCCCAATGTCCGCCCCTTCCTCCTCCTTGCCCCAGCTCTCTATGCTGAGCATGACACCAGATGTTACGGGATAACCCTATAGTCAGCTATCTCGGCTGTGTCCCCTCCTGACTCCTGGTGCACCACCACTTGCTGAGGGCGTGGGGTGAGAGGCAGAAAGGCCTTTATGCTGTGTCAGCACTGCTCAGCAGCAACACAAACATCCCTATGCTAACACTGTTTTCAGCACAAAACTAAACCTTAGTGCCATACTAGCTGCTGTGAGGAACATTAACTTCATCCCAGCACAAACCACCACATTAGTTTTTATATATATTTGTTTCTTTTTGAGATTTTGTTAATATTATGTACATATATGGCTATTTTTATATACATACAAACTGTACACAGACACACACACAGACACGTGTGTACATATATCTGTGCACACTAAATGTGTGTATTGGGCATGCACGGAAATCTTTAGGGAGTTTATTAGTTTTAAGTGGTTTTGACATGTTTTCCAGCAGAGGAGCATGTGGGGTTTTTTGTTTTATATTTTCCCCACTCTTCTCTTTCACCCCAAAAGTCATTGTAGTGGCATCCCTGCTTTATCTCAAAGAGCAGAAAATTTTCTGGACCTTAATGTTGCTTAGAAAGGCTGTGTCTTCATTATGGTTTTTAAACAGATGTGTGATTGGTGGGTAGGGTTGACTGCTTTCTGTCAGTATTCTGTGAGTCACTACAGCTGAAAGTTGACAGCATCTTCTGGATCACGCTTGTTTTCTAATTATCCATTTCCAGCCTCTTGTCTTTAATTTAATTAGCTGTGTGTGTGTGTGTGTGTGTGTGTGTGTGTGTGTGTGTGTGGTTAAGACTGATTTATTAGCGGTGTAATTGTCCCCTTAGTTTCTGAATTTTCCTTGTGGATGCATGTATCTCATACATAAGAATCTCCTTAGATCCTCCTCAGTAATAACCCATTTTCTGTCTGTTTTGGGGTTTGCATACTAATTACATATGTTAATATGAGAGCCGAGGGCCAACTTTTCCTGAGAGTCTGGGAGGAAAGAGTAGACAGGATCGGAGCTTCAAATGGTCTTACAGCATTAACTGGGATCCTGTCACTTCACTGTAAGTAAATATTGAAACAATTAAAGAGGATCTGAGGGCAGATGCCTTTTCTTAAACAACCTATACAAGATCCAGTGATGGAGTCAGTTAAGTAGGATAATCAGACTGATAAAAGAACTTTTCTTTTTCATGTATCAACTTGATTAGTCATCTCAAATAATTTAAAAGCATATGATTTTAAAAACTTTAAGTCTTTAATGCAGTATTTTTGTGAGGTTGTTAGTGCAATGTTCCATCATAATCCATCTTAATCCTCATAGTTTAGCAATGTGCCTGCTTTCCATCTAAAATACATTTACTTGCAGCCCACAATCCTTTCCAAAAGCAGTTATGTGCTGAGTTAAAAGATACGAAAACCTTGGTCTTAATCTCTGGTTCAGATTTAAAGTTAAATTTGTTGTGCAGTATATCCTGGGTGGTGTGAGAAAATAATTGGTGGTGTATTCATAGTCTACTGAATGATATTGCTTAATCTACCTCACAATCTACCTTGACAATTATTAGATTAAAAAACCCTTTTAAAAACGTGATTTTAAAAAATAACCTTAAAAAACTTGGTTTTATCTTTGCCTGCTTTTGTTTGCTTTTTGCAGTGCTCAACTAAGAATTATAAGGCAGTATATACATTTTTAGTGTTAGTTGGAGATAATTCACTTAGTTTTTGCAATTTTGCATCTAAATTTCCATATTTAAATTTCTGCTGAAAAGCTAATGGAATTTTATCATTCTCTGTTTAACTTGATAGGGAGATTTTACGCAGAGACTGCAGTTAAGGCACGTTTATCTTAGGTAAGAAAGAAGTGTACCTTTAATAACCATAAATTTTCAAATTACGTATTCTAAAACTGTTTTTCACTTCAGTTGAAATGTGTTGCTGAAATCTAGACAAAGACTTTCAGTCAGTAAAATAAAACCTTTTATATTTCCTTTCTTTAGTAGCTACTACATCTGTGCTGGTTTTAAAACTAAGTGGTGATGTGAGTGGTATTGAATATTCAACATTAAAGCTCCACCCCCTTGCTTTGTAACCATAACAAGATCTTAAAGTGAAAATAAGTTGCTTTCCCTCCTTCTCAGCCTCCCATCTCAGATGTGTTTTTTTAAACATAGGGCTGTATTGCCAGACACCCATGGTCTTTGTGATTGAAATGAATTAATAAGCAGCCTTGTTATTTGTTACTTGGAGAAGGCTCAGGTTAACATTTTCAATAATAAGTGAATTTTTTATATCTACCATTTTCCCTGGAAGGACTGGAACCTACCACCTCTGTTCTTAATTTGTAGGATTGGTAGGTATTTAACATTTCTGTTAAAAGTGAAATTAGACAAGTGAGTTAGGAAGTGAATCAGACAGAAAAATGTTAGCCATAAATCTCCTGATATGTGAATTTTCAAACGGTTACCAGATAGCATTACAGTAACTCCATGAAGTTACAAAACTCTCTTTGGCTACCAAAGTTTAATAAGTGATCTGTTTCTCTGTGATCATCTGTATTAATTTTATGTCTTCTCTCTTGCATTTGTGTGTGTACAGCAACAGATACTTTTACCTAACAACAGGTAGCATCTGGAGGAGTTATCCATGTAATACTAATGTTACTTTTTTTCCCCAAGGAAAAAAATGCACATTTAAATGGCTAGAATAAATATTCAAACAGACTTATTTTTAACATTAATTTCTGCTCAGTGATGCTCAGTGATTATTCCACATATCATTCCTTTGATCTACATGTTTTTTTAATGTCAGACTGATGTTTGGGTAGGAAAGCTGCTTGTAAATACAGAATGACATAAAAATGTAAATTCTCAGATGTTAGGAAAAACTATTTTTAAAACTCTGCTTTAATGTTTCAGTGATTTACTTTGAGGAACAAGCACTTCATTTTTAAACATCCTGCTAGATGCAACTTTTACCAAGTGAGCTGGACTGAGATTTTTTTTATGTGCATCTCTTCATTGCTTTTGTATGCTGCATGTCCAGATTCCTTCTCTTTTGAGCATACAACCATATTTCCTTCTTGTGAGGGTATGTGAAGGCTGACAGATTACTTAAACCTGCCTGCAGTGATCTGAAGCATGAGATTAAAGGTTGGCTGTCCCCAACACAAGGAGTATATCATGTTCTTGACTTCATTAGACAGATGACTGTAAATTTTGAAAAGAGTTTAAAATTGCATTGCTTTAAATAGTCAATTCATCAGCTCATTTGCTTGGCCCAAGTAATATTCCTCACGATGAGAAAGTGAAAGAAATTAGAGAATACATTTTTAGCCATTGACCGAGTTAATCTTAGATTTTCAACTCTTCAGAATTTTTAAGATTTTTATAAAGATACTTCTTTTCTTGAAAATAATTCAGATATATATACTTTAGCAGTTAAATAAAATATAAACCAACATGAAGTAATTTTTTCTCCAGGGAGGTCTAATTTAGTTCTGTTAATTCTGTGTATATGTTTTTGTGGGTGACCACCATATTCTCCCCTTTATGTTCTTGCTGTATTTAACCATTAAATGTGTGAATTGGCATAGCTGCTCCCTTCTGAGTTTAGAGACCTCAGATAAAGGAGCAGATTTATTGTTAGCAATCTGCTGTGGTCTGACCACTAAGATACAAATAAAGACTATTTTTAGCTGCTTCAGTCCCAGTCTTAATATACTTTATTAAAGAAGCAGAATGTGAGAAATAAGTGGTTTGAGTCTGATCTTTCCTATGGACGGTTTTCCTTATTCCTCTCCAAAGGGAGGAAGTAGCAGCCAATCTAGAAACAAAGGAGAGATTAACATAGTGTTATACATGTATAATGTACATGCAAAAATCTCAGAAGTATGAAATATGAATACATACAGCAAATAGTAATAAATAAAGCCTAGGTATTTTTATCTATTTATCACACTTTTGCAATGACTCTAATCCCTGCATTCGGTGCACCATCAATCTCTTTGACAATTTGTATGCAGCCAGTATTCTGCAAAAGCAAGTCATCTGCTTGGATTTACACTGTCAGGACTGGCTTCATTTGCCTTTATCAGAATAAATCCTGAAGTTTACCTTAGGCAAACCCCTGGATCTACATGTTGCATTTATCGATAGTTCTTGTGTTCATTAGTTGGGCTAGGGGTGGTGGTGCTTTGTGTTTTGATTGTTTGTTGTTTGTTTGTTTTATTTAAGTAAGATATGGTGTTTTCATGCAGAGAATCCAGCTGATGTTCGGTAAGCATGAATATCAGATGGTGGAAAATAAGTATTGGAGTTTGTAACTCAGAGAGAGAATTGGCAAAGAAAAGCAAACAGAATAAAAAAGGCAAAGCAGAAATTAGTCTAGACCAGCAAAAATGACAGTCACTGGTAGTATTCATCTTTCCTAATATTGATCTAGTCACTTCTGCTTTAAAATCAGTGGAGAGAAGTGGGCATAATTAGAGTGATGTCTGGTCTGGTTTAGGCACTTCAGAATAAAGCACATCAAATCTTAGAAAAACCTTTATCCCCTCTCTACCCAGGCAGGTTTGGGGGAGTGGTTGGGACAGATCCCACAGTGCTGCCTACTTCCTGCATCAGCTTTTGCAAGAGTAACAAAAGGGTATCAAGATAAATGCGTTGTTCACAGTGTGCAAGTGCAAGGTCCTGCACCTGGGTTGGGGCAACCCAGGTATGACTACAGACTGCGAGAAGTCATTGAGAGAAGCCCTGCAGAGAAGGACTTTGGGATTGTTGTGGATGAGAAGCTGGACATGAGAGGCTGGACATGAGCCAACAGTGTGCACCTGTGACCCAGAGGGCCAACTGCATCCTGGACTGCATGGAAAGACAAGTGGCCAGCATGCTGAGGGAGGCAATTCTCTCCCTCTACTCTGCCCTCATGAGACCCTACCTGGAGTACTGCACTGCGGTTCTCAACACAAAGTCATGGACCTGTTGGAATGGGTCCAGAGGAGTGCTGTGAAGAGGGATGGAGCACCTCTCCTTTAAGACAGGCTACTCAGCATGGAGAAGAGAAGGCTCCAGAAGACCTAATTGTGCCCTTCCAGTACTTTAAGGAGGCTTACAAAAAGGAGAGAAGGGAGCTTTTATACAGGCAGAGAGTGACAGGACAGGGAACAGTGGTTTTAAACTGAAAGAGGGCAGGTTTAGATTAGATGTTAAAAGGAAATTCTTTACTCAGCAGATGGTTAAGCACTAGCACAGGTTGCCCAGTGAAGTTGTGGATGCCCCATCCTTGGAAGTGTTCAAGGGCAGGTTGGATTGGGCTTGGGAGCAACCTGGTCTGGTGGAAGGTGTCCCTGCCCATGGCAAGGGGATTTGGAACTAAATGATCTTTAAGGTCCCTTCCAACCATTCTATGATTCTATCATTTTTACCATGTTGCCTCAAGTCAGGCCTATGGTACAATGGCAGGTAGGACTCTGAATTATAAAGGAAGCAGCCTAATGACTCACAAAATGGAACTCATTAGAAGAAAAAGTTTTACAGCTTTCAAAAATAGGGAGAAGTCTTATGAAGTGATAACTTGATCATGTTAGTAGAGTTCATCTCATCCTTCCAAAAGAGGATCCAGCTGTACTCCTCAGTACATGCTGAAAACACAGTTAAACATCAGCTCTTGTTTTTTTGATGTATAGGCTAGAGAAAGAGCCTGTGCCTCTTTTTTGACCTCATAATTTATTGCCTAAATTATTTCTGTGCATGATGTGAAGAATGAGAGGTGATTTCCTCTTGCATATTATTGGGTGGCTTTTCTTTCTCATACCACTGCTGGGAAATATTTATGAGAGGGATGATGGACATAGTAGTCCCTTTTTTTGTACCCACCATTAGCATGTAAACCACTAATTACCATAGGGGGAACAGGTGTATAGCAGTTCCCCACATCCACGTTGTGTTTGTGTCCAGCTGTGTCACTTCTGTGCTCTGCAATTCCTTCTGCATAGAATCATAGAATGGTTTGGGTTGGAATGGACCTTAAAAGGATCATCTAGTTCTAACCCCGCTGTTATAGGCTGGGACACTTTCCACTAGATCATATTGCTCAAAGCTGCATCCAGCCTGGTCTTGAATACTTCCAGGAATCAACAGCTTCTTTGGGCAACCTGTTCAGTGCCTCACTACCCTCATAGTAAAGAATTTCTTCCTGTTATCTAATCTAAACCTACTGTCTTTCAGTTTAAAGCCATTGCAGTTCTCAAAGACGTTAATAGACCAAGTTGTAGCTGTATCAGAGACCTGGTTCTGTCTATGCTTAGCAAAATAAATTTAATTCTACTAGCTAATGGGGCGCTGGGGGAAAGTGCATGAATTTCAAGAGGAGTTTCTAGGCTCAAGATGTGCATTTTGTCCTCATCCCAAGAGAAGATTAGGTGTGCAGAGGAGTGCACCCTGTTGAGTCATTAACAACACAGTGCTGTCTGTTTTAGGACAGTCTAATGGTATATTGACGTTTCACAGCAATGAATTCCCTACAACTCAGAGCCAAATCAAAGCTGTTGAATACATTTAAATAATTAAAGTTTTAAAGAAAGATGCCTCTGTGTGGATGTTTTGTAATGCTAAGAAGATGATTTGACAAGATTACTGAAAAGTCAGTCAGTCTTGCAGCTTTGAAGCAACTAATTATCATCCCATGTAGTCTGCATTTTCTGGTGAGGAAACCGTGTTGCTTTCTCGCTGGGTTTAATACTTTGGGCACCAGAACAAGGAGATTTCATTGTCATGTTACATAAAGTTTGGAGACTGTGTCACACCTCCCTGCCTTCCCCCTGTCTTCCCTGCCCTCCCTCACCCCCACCATATGAAGCTGTTTGAAGATCCATTGTGGAATATTTTCCATAGAAACCTCCATGGAGATTCCTTCGTGCACTTTACTTTGTGGTTCAACACTTGGGATCAAAATTTTGGTGGTTTTCTGTGGCAATGGGTGCACTTTTAGTATCTACCAATTCGTGCCTGGTTCCCTCTGCTTTCCCTGCCTTATCTTTGGGGAAAAAAAAACCCGAACAAAACCAGCCCTATGCAAGAAGTGATACAGACTCATGTAGCTTTATTATAGTTGCATGTAGTTGGTAGTCCAGGAAGAATATGGCAGAGGAAGAAAATGAGGTCAGCGTTGCACAGATATGGAAGTGTTGTTTCACTGAGGTGAATTTGGGAGTTGCACATTATCTGGCCCATGGCTACTGCTGCTGTCGGATGAACTACACCTTTAATTATTTTTTAAGGGTACCAAGAGTCTGTGGTTGATGTCCTTTTATTCTAAACTAGGTTACCTAATACTTTTCATTATACAAGTGTTTGTGCCTCTGTTTTTTTAAAGGACATTCTATTAAGTCTATTATTTACTGTAGGTCTTTGGAAATCATTAGAGAACTGCAAAGCCAAAAAAAGATGCGTTTTCTTTGTTCCTTGAAATCTTAAGAGTGGGGTTTTTTTAGCTCAGTTACAAAAGATTGAAAACAGATAGTCTTTTTCTCTTGTTGCTTTTATTGTCTGCACAATTTTGGCAGCTTGTCAAAACACTGCCTGAGCACAAATATTCTTATCAAAATCTGGTCCCACACTTTCTGTCAGCAGCGCACGGTGCTTTAGTGTGAAGGAAGGAGGAGATGGTACCACTTGCAAGAAGAATCTGCCAGAAGGGCAGAGCTCAAGAAATTTAGTAAGATGCTGGGGCTATAGTCTAAAGGTGCCATTTCTGACCTGATAGATGACCCTGCATGTAGAGAATGAAGCCACAGATTATGAGGACAGGAAGGCTGTTCTTACAAATTAGATGGTTGATACACAGAGGAGGCTGTACATAAGTCTTACTTCCTCTTTAAAGAATTAGTTAAAGCAATTTTAGGATGAATGGCCACTCAAATTGCAAGTTGTCCCCTTTCTGGATGCCATTTATGGCAGAATTGGACTCTTATCACTTCTGAGGTATGGGGAAACATTACATGGTAACTCCATCTGTAACCTACAGGGATGGCCAGTCTGTGAATTTGTGACTGGAGATGAGTTCTGAAGGTCTGCCCTCAGCTCCATCAGTGATTTACTGTCCTGACTTGGGAAAGGTAGCATTTTCTTATTCCATAGGGCAGGTAAGAAGATAACATGCAGTGATGCTTGAATGATGGATTGTGAGAAGTGTCTTATTAAAAGGAAATCAACAGTTCTGAAGCCAACTGGGTAGCGTAGCACCCCCCAATTATCAGCATAAGAATAAATCCCTGATTTTCTTCCTCTTTGAACATTTTATATCCTGCTCACTGTCTCATCTGCCTGGAGTAGTGCTTCAGTGGGAAGAAATAGTGTGTCATTTTGTAATTGCAGATCTGTAAAAATATTTTTGTGATGTACAGAGCTAAATAATGATTGCTCAGCCAAACTGTTCTGGTTTTACTTAGCTTCTTAGTGCTTGACTTTGTCACTTGAAAAATTGTTCAATGAATGTAATGTGGTAATATCTTTGAAATAAAGACAGACCCAGTATAAATATTTGTTTCTTTATTCCTCTCTTTTCCCTTATAATTGTAAAATGCTTATCATGCTCCAAATAGTAACATTTGTGTTGCTAATGCTGATTGTATAATTAGGGCTTTTAATTTCCTGTAAGAAAAGTGGGAGTGGGTTTTATTTTGGTTTTGTTGTTGTGTGTAAATAGTAAAGTGCTACAGCATGTAATTAGATGTCTCTGCTGGCCTGTCCTTATTTCAGGAGATAACTTCTCTGTTTGGCTGAGGTGTTGTATTGTCTGGATAGAAGTGGATATTTTGCAGCTTTGAAAGGGATTGCATCAAACTTTCTCTCAGGATTCTTTCAGCTAAAGCTTTTTACCAAGAATTTCTAGCAATAATTTTAGTTGGAAAAAATTCTATTTATAGCTCAGCTCTCTCTATTCACATGTTTTGAGGTTTTTTGTTATATTCCTAGAGAGCTTTAGGAATGAAAGGAAAGTACATTTACTAAAGTCTTCCTTATACAGACTTTTTATCTCCTGTTTATTCTGCAAAGCACACATTACCTGTTTCGAGGCAGCAGCTTCCAGCTATAAACTCATGACCTCCTCACTCTGTTTTTCTAGAGAATCTGGCTGGAATTCAGGATTTCCCAGAGTGTGCCCTGTATTGTAGGATTGATCCCCCTCTTCTCTATATATAGTTGGTTCTTAGGAAATAAGTCTTTTGCTTAGCAAAAGAAAATGGCTATGGAAGAGAAAAGATGATAAATGAACTCATACTTTGCTTTAATCACTTTCTGCTCTTCCAGTGAAATCTCAGTGCTTGGGACATTGTACTGTGAAGAATTGTTTTCTAAGGCAGTTCTCCAAGCTGTACATGGATATCTAAACCTGTTTGGCTGCTGAACCACCATTTATTGTTTGACTGGACTACATTTGCTTATAAACCTCTCCGATGTTGGTAATTTATTATGGAATAAGAATAATCCAATAGCCCAAAGATGCAGAAGGGGGACAATATTGTTTTCATGTCTCTTTATTTCTGTTCTTTTTTCATTTTATTGAGAAGATAAATAAATTTTAATCTGATTTAAAGTAGAATTTGATTCTTTAGATATGCCCTTGCCCATGGCACCTTAACTGAACATTGGAAGACTTCTTCATTAAGAGAAAGTGAGAGAGCAATTAATATCTTTCTCTTTAATGGTTTTCATGTAATGATTTCTCATCTGTACAGTGTTCAAATTCCTTCAGTTCTCTTGGCTGAGTTAGATCTTTCTTGCAATGAAAATTTGGGCACTGAAGGGCAGTTGACAAACTACAGAGTGTGGATGTGGGAAAGGAAATAAAAAAATGAATAGAAAAGTTTTAAATCTTGTGGTTTGGTAACCAAAGGAACTGGTTCTTTAGAACTGAACTTCTGATAACATCAAGCCACAGAAAAAAGAAAAGTGTATTAAAGAAATATGTTTTGGACTAGGATGATGTCTTAGAGCTTACTTTTGTTTAGTGATATTGTACATTTTCCTCCTTTTCTTAAACACTTGACCCCTTGTGCAAAAGGATGAATCAGCAAAATTTAAATAACTGTAACCTATTGGGTGGACTTTATTCAAATTTCTCAGCTCTTTTAGAAAAAATTAGTTGGTTTTATGACCAAAGAGATCAGCAAGATGTGCTGAAATTCTTGTGGTATGTAACATGATTCACAGTATAGGCTTGAGACTTCTTTAGATGTCAGTTACCAGTGTTAAATTGGATATACATATATATGAAACTTCCTAAAGCACAGCTTTTCAAAGATTGGCAAAATGACAGGACCAGACATTACAGGCAGAGTAGCACTACTTCTATCTCCTGAGTAACTACTTGAAATATCATTCATTTTAAAATCTGCTATATTGTGGTTTGGGTTATTATCTGTAACTAGGAGAGGACCCCAAGAAAAATAGTTTGAATTACAGGTGATGTACCACATTTTGTCAATGTAGCACAATAAGTCTCTGTCTCTTAGCAATCAACTGTAATAGGAGGTGAATGGGATCATGCTTAAATTCTTTTACAATCTCTGCAGGCACAGCTTATACTTTTTGTTCTTGGTAAATCTGTAGAATGGTACACCCTGTAGTGTATTTTGCTTATACTTGCTATTGACATTTCAATATTTAATTGAAAAGGCTGTTCAGATGCCTGCTGATACTGGCTATTGTGAGAGCACATTTTTCAATTATGACCTTCAAATTCTTAGAGTTTATAAGTAACCCATATTATTTTTTCTATAATGTCGCATTTCCATTTATATTTTCTCCAAGTAAAGTTTCCCAGCCACTTTTACAACCATGCAGGACTGACTTCATGTCTTGTGATGAGAATGTCACAAGAGATTGTCAAAACGTTTCAGACCATGTTGCTTTTCTGTACAATAGATTTGTTACTCTATTGTATTTTTCTCTATTTCCCTAGGAAAAATAATTTGGCTGTTATTCTTTGTCTCTTCCTTTAACCTCTTCTTAAGGAGAAGTGTAATGTTTTTCTCCTTGGTTTTCAGAGGTGTATTTCTCTGACTTCTCAAAGCTTATTGCTGATGTTCTAACATAGATTGTGTCAGACTGCAACCAAACATAAGAACTGATGACTTTTTCCACTTGTTTTTGAGAAGGTGAGCCAAGGAGTTTGAAATCTATACTTGAACAGCCACTGCTTGCCAGCTTTAATTTTCCCTCCTCCCCCTTCTCCAGTAAGAGAAATCTTAATATTCCTGGAGCAAAATAGATCTACAGGGCTTTTTTTCCTTCCTTGCAGGTTTTTTTAAAATCATGTATTAATTTTGTTTTAATGACTTTCTGCAAATAGGAAAAAAAAATGAAACAGTGGAAAAGCTTTCCATTTGAAGCAGTCTTGGTTAGAATTAGATTAAATGATGAAATGATTGTTGTTTAGTGGTCAAACGATTTCAGGAATAAATGTCATGTTGCAAAAAATAACTCTCTTTAGTGTCCTTTGGTTATGTTAAGGTTATAAGCTCATTTGCCTATGTCTCTGTAGTCTGCAAATCAGTGTCAGCAGAGATAGCAAGTACAGGCCATAATTACTGGTTTGTGGCAGGATGTTGAGTGTGAAAATAACTGGGTGTCATTAAAGAGGTTAGATTAACTGTTAGAGCTGACAAGATATAATTGCTTATGAACCACTTTCTTTAACAATGAACATTGTGTTACTTGAGGCTGTTTCTTCTTAGCATAGTCTCTATGTCTGGCTGTAGAACTGGTTTTAATTAGAGCTTGAAACAGCTGAGAATTAAGTGCTCATTTATTTTTAGCCAGGATAAATATTAACTAAACCAGATTTTTCCTAAGAATTATATTAATAAAGGGCAATGTCAGACAAATATTTGAAAATGGAGATACCAGTAGCTTAATTGAGTCTGAAACAAAGGACTTCGAGCCCTTCATGCATACATAGAATGTCTTTTAATTGATTTCACCTTGATAGTGCTGAACACTGAAATTATCACACTTTAACATTATTTTCTTGATTGCATCAGTGTGTAGACTCTCAATAGGCCTTTTCAGTTGTCTGCTCTTGCATAGCAAGGTGAAATTCCTGGTAATAAAGTGTAAGCCTCACATTGTCATAGCTGCCTTACAAGATGCGGGTTTGGGGATGAAGGTTTTGTATATCAGGGCTGCTGGCAGATGATAACAAAATTCTGGGATTTTGAAGTTTTGACGAATGACATATATGAAGTATATATATGTGTACTTGCTGCACTTCACAGGGAGTTGATTTCTTCAGAGAGTTCAGTCACTGTTATGGCTCTCCTTGGGCATCCAGAATCTGTGGAGGTTTTTTGCTGATTTTGTCCTAGTGCCATTGTATCAAAACTACTCGTGCGATGGGAGCGAATCCCCAAAAGTATGGAAAAGCCCTTCCCATATCAAGAGTGGTGGCCAGAAGGTGGCTCACAACATAGAGGTGATCCCTGTCCAGCTGGGTGCTACATGACATGTTCTTGAAGCTTATGTTATGCCTGTTTCCTAGACCTGGGATGACCACACTTGGTCTACAACACTAAAACTTCACAGCCCCATCCTATTTTGTGTTTAGCACTAATGTGGTGGGTATCCAATCCTTGAAACGTTTCATGTGACAGTCTGGAGTACATAAGAAGGGTGGTGATGTCCAGTCCACACTTCATGGTCCAAATACAAATAAACCTTGTGTTTTGATAAAAATGTGGTATGGGAAGAAGTTTTGTCACTCCTTCTTGAGTTGATTGATTTTTATATGACTCCTTACAGATTGGTCAGTTCATGGTAAACATTCTTACCTGTTATTTGCAATAATGTTTCATTCTATGGCATCTGTCTATTCTTTTGCAAAGTAGATCAACCTTCCAATTTTGAAGAATATTTGTCAAGGCTTTTAAGAGAAAATATCAATTTTGGACTTATCCCTTTGTTATTCAGCCTTTGAAACAACACGTGAATCCAGCAACATCTTACAAAAATTCGCTTGGACACCTTTAGGATGGGTTCTCAGGTCTGAAATACTCCATGGCCTGGTTTTACCTTTTCCTTCCTCACTCTGATTATCTCTTCATTTCCTGCTGTGTAGACTGTACTTTCCATGGCTATGTGTCATGGAGAAGTTAAGTAGGTCTTGAATCAGTTTTAGGAGAAATGTAGAGCCTTATAGTGGTTTGGTTTGAGTTGGAAGAGATTTTATAAAGTCATCTAGTTGGACATCATCTAGTGCAACTGCTCTGCAATGAGCAGGGGCGTCTCACTAGACCAGTTTGCCAAAAGCCTCACCCAATCTTACCTTGAGCACTTCCAGGGATGGGGCATGCACAACTTCTCTGGGCAACCTGTGGCAGTGTCTCATCACTCTCATTGTAAAAAAATTCTTCCTTACTTCTACCTGTTGTAGTTTAAAACCATTTCCCTTTGTCCCATTTTTTTTTTCAATACAACTTCATTAAAACCCAGTCTGACCCCCAACTTGTCTTGCTTTTGTGCTCAAAGAGAAAAAACTAAAATTAAACCAACCAAACAAAAAGAAATCACAGAAGTCTAAATTCCCCATGTCTGGACTTGTATACAAGTTGTACAGATTAACACAAAACAGCATCTCAAAACAATACAGTTGAACTTGAACTAATCCTATGCTCAATTAAATCTGAATTTGGTTCATTTCAGTATATTTTATCTTAGTAAAAAATACCATTATGAACAGAACGGATGTGTTTTAAACTGGTACACATCCTTAGCTAGATCAAATTAGGGTTTACTCTGCACTTTAAATGAAACTCCACCTTTTAAAAATTTCAATATATACTCAAGACATCAATGTAGCATATGTTGGCTGGTGGAAGAAGAATCTAGAGTGGGTAAGAAGCCATCAGGGCTGAAAAATTGCCAGAAGTTCATCTCCTCAGTGCTGATTTTCACCAGGCTGCTGCAAGTCCTAATTGAAGTTGTGCACTGAGAATCAGAGCATCAGGGGACTGGTGGAAAACATGCAGTTCATCAGTAGATGCTGGTTTGGAGTTCTGCTATTAGTGAGTCAGTGGTCCTGAAAATGTGAGATGACTTTTACAAATACAAGAAACACTTTTCCAGAAATCTGAATGTGCCTTGGAAATACAGGAACAAGCTACCTGTTAGTGCTTGAGGCAGACGAGGAGCATTCAGAGGTCCTGTATTGAGGAAGTCTTGGTTGTTATCAAAGGACACTTTTTTCCCCTGGTCACAAGCTGGAGTACTATACAGAAAGTTAGTTATTAAAGTTGAGCTTTCCAATTCTTTTGGCACCATCAGCATGTCTTTTGCTGGGAAAGAATATCAAGGTGAAATTTTTGAATGGTTTATATTTTCCTTGTAGTGACAAAATTATGCTTCTGTAGCCTTTTTGGGAGGACACATGGGTGGCAGAAGGTGTTGCAGCTTAGCTGTGGAATTAGAATGGAATGTGCATTTGCAAAATGGAAAAGTGAACTGAGGTATTTGATGGCCACACTAATACCTGCCTTTCCCTGTATGCTTTCTGGTTTGTTTTGTTTTGTTTTGTTTTGCTAAGATTTTTCTGAGATCAAGGAATCCAAGCTTGTGGATATTGGGAGACATGAGTTCTATAATGAGCCATTTAATGAACGTTTTGAGCAGCAGAAGGGACTCTTCCTGAGGGTAACATGCCAAGAAACATCTTGCTTTGCTTGTGTGTGAAGTCTTTTTAGCAACACTGCCTGTGCTGGTGTGTGCATTGGGAATTTTATAAAGCTTTACGTGAGATTTACACAGGTCTTCAGAACTGCTCCAGCTTGGGTCCCTTCCACAGGAGACAGTCCTTAAGGCAGAGAGGACTCCAGCACAGGTCTCCCATGTGGTCACAAGTCCTGCTAACAGACCTACTCCAGCATGGATTTCTCTCTCCATGGGGTCACAGGTCCTGCCAGGAGCCTGCTCCAGTGTGGGCTTCCCACTGGATTACAGGCTCCTTCAGGCATCCACCTACTTTGGCATGGGGTCCTTTAAGGACTGCATGTGGATGTGTGCTCCATCATGGACCTCCATGGGCTGCAGAGGCACAGCTGCCTCACCATGGTCTTCACCATGGACTGTAGGGGAATCTGCTCCAGCACCTAGAGCATCTCCATCCTCTCCCTCTTTATTGTTGGTTAAAACTTTGTTGTAATAATGCCAAGGTCATGGGTTCAATCCCCTATGTGGGCTGTTGACTTAAGAGTTGAACTCGATGATCCTTGTGGGTCCCTTCCAAGTCAGAATAGTCTGTGATTCTGTGATTGGCCTGTGTGTGTCTGCAGGACTGTTTCTCCAACGTATTCTCATTCCTCTCTTCTAGATGCTGTTTTGCCACACTTTGTTCCTAAATTCTTCTTAAATTTGTTATCCCAAAGGATAACCACCATGGCTGATGGGCTCAGCCTTGGCCAGTGGCAGGTCTGTCTTAGAGACAGCTGGCATTGGCTCTGACAGGCAAGGGGAAGCTTCTGGCAGCTTCTGAGAAACCACCCCTGTAGCCACCCACTACTAAAACCTTGTCATACAAACCCAATATGTCTGTTCAATGTACTAATTTAGTGCCTGTTGAGATCCATAATGGTGGAGTTTCTATGAAAGGGAAAAGCATTACAGCATTGCAGGAATGGATCAAGGGAGGAAAGGCAACGTCTTACTGCCCACAGCTGTAGAAGACAACTTGTTTGGAGAGCAAAAAGGAACACATCTAGTACCTTAGAAGCACTGGAAGACTGAAGACTGCAAGAATACATGTAAATTGTGTGATAGTCATGAGCCATGTCATCTTTTTATCATCTAGCCAAGCTCCTCCATTTCCAAAAATCATGTTTGTGAGAATCATCAGTTCTTCTGTCTCTCCTTTATTTGTCTCTCCTTATCTGTTCTTTAGTCTTTCCTTTGGAAACCCGTCCCTTCAAAGTTTCTCTCCTTCCCTGGAGATCCTGAGAATTCTTCACAGATGACTTTCCCCAATATTAAGGAACTGCCAGCAGCTGTACAGAAAAGAAAAAGAGTTGGAAACTGATTCTACTTGCAGTCACCTGTCTTACAACAACAGAATTGCTGGCTCTCAGAAAAATGTCTGACATCATGACTTAGAGTTGGTTTTGTAAAACACTGGAATCTGGATCCTACTGCATTACTCTGGTAAAGCTTAAGAAGCATGCTTGGCCAGATATGTGAACTTTATGAATGGCTTCCCTCACAGGCTCATCCCTTGATATTGTGTTGTATCATTCAGCATTTGCATGTAGACTCATGGATTTATGTCTTGTGTTTTTCTTGGTGATAAGATCCAATAATTTTGTTGTTGTTCTTGTCACTGATGTGGAATTTCCCAGAAAATGCACTGGTTGAACAGGGAGATGTTTTTACAGTAAATAGTCTCATAGATACTGCAGCCCCAAAGAGCTATATCGGAAGCTGGAATGTTATCTTCTAGCTTTTTGAGTACATTTCTCAAAAACCAAGCATTTTTTTAGATTGTGTCTAGGGACACAGGCTTTCAAAAACCCCTAGAGATGGGCAAGCCTGTTATCAAAGGGTGTAAAGTACTATTCAGAGGTCTATACCTTTGTTTGGGGGGGCCTTCAGGTTAAAAAAAAAAAAAGGTTGAAAATCACTTAAATGGAGCTGCACTTGAGTACTGTATCTTACACAGTGATCTGGAAATTTATCATCAAAGTGGGACAGAGTACAGATGAACTTCTAACACTTCTTTCCAATGGTATGGTGGTAAAGAGGCCATGTTGCTACACAAATAATAAAGGATATAACACTGCATATGAATTCTACATCATAAATAGCCACCTACTGTGTGATTGCACTTAAATAGTTCAGGCTAATGTTGGGCCCACAATGACCTAATACAATGTGTAAATTCTCTAGCTTTTATAATATTCAGATAAAAGCTGGGCTGTTCAGCCAATCAGAAAAGCATGAAGATTAATAATTGGAGGACTTGACAGAAACCCAACCATTACTTTAGGACAGTTAGACATAGATATTTGCTTTGCTGAAGTTGTTGGTAAACGTGCTTCAGTGTCAAAATACACTTAAAAAAGTAAATTCAGTTGACTGTGTTGCAGGTTAACTTGAGTGATTGCACTTTTGAAGTGTAGATAAAGCTTTCATTTAAGCTGAAAGTACTACTGGAAGCATCCGTAAGTCAGGTATTTGATTAGATACTTTGCTTTGGATTAAAACTCTGTTATAGGAGTGTGCCTATCTGAGCTTCATTCCAACTATTACCTAGATGAGATTATCTGATCTTGTAATTTTTGGTTTCTGGTTAGACTTGAACAGCTTTGGAGGTATTAATCTAAACAGCCTCAAAACATTCTTTCTGGGGATCCTGCAGCTAAAATTGTGCTCTTTATCTAAACAGTTCAGATGAAAATTGCCTGTGTTTTGTGAGGTTTTTTAAACACAAGCAGAAAGGTTCTATATTTAGAAATAAACTGTGTATTCTACTCTAGAAAGTCTCTGATTACAGTTATACTTTCTCCCTTGCATAAAGGTAAGCAACGCTCCCACATGGGTAGGCTACTGAAGTAAATTAAGAAGCTGTGCAGGTGTTGAACTGTTTCCAAAAAATAAAATTATAAACCCACTGTCTTAAGTTATTTAGGAAGATGTATATTAAAAACATTTACTAGGGCAATATACCGTTTAACACTGTGTTAAAATCATCATGCCATATAGTTTTTACACCTCTCATCTGATATAAATGCTCTTTCAAAGAATAGATGATTCTCTTCTGATTGTTCAATAGATGCAGCATACATTTATACTGCATAAAGATTGTTTGAAACTTCTGCAAATAACATCTGCCTGTCTAACATTCTGGGTATTAGAATATCTCCCATGGCTACTGTATGTGAATGAATCATCAAAATAACTAAATTTATCTTTTTCCTGTTCTATGAATAAGAAGGTATTTTTGCTATTTTTAACTCAGGAATGAAGGTATAAAAGAGAAGTGAGAAGTTATGTAATGCAATCATCAGGAAGCCTGTAGCAGGTGGGAACTATTCCTGAATCACAAGTCATGCCTTTGCCACACTGGTTTTCATGGGCTTCTTACACAGCTTTGTAAAATATCTAATTTTTCAGTACTGTTTATACTCCATAAGAAATGTGTAGTCATTAATTTACTTTCAGTTTTGACATGAGATTGGGCAGCCTATAAATTGTGTTTCCATTCACTGTGTCTTCCAGGTTCCTCATTTGTGAGGTGATATTAGCAAAGACTCACTGAAGCCTCTAGATTTACTCACAGTTGCACATGTGAGCACTTGTAAGAGTGGTAAGGTTTTATTTTTAGAAATATTGTGGGAAAGAAAAGCTAAGAAAGGTGAAAAATATAGAAACTATTTGCACAGACTGTTTTTGAAATTTTTAACACCAAATGCTGTAGAAGAACAAATTTTGGCATTCATACAGGTTCTTGGATCAGGTCTGATTCTACAGAGAATAACTTTTCCAGAACTGTATCAGCATTTTATTATCTACAACACAAGTGAAAGCCAAGGTGCCACAGTCCTAAATGGCATCACTGACAGAAATGTTAATGAAATAACAACATAGGAGGTAATTGTGTTTCCTAATTATTTATGATTGACATTTACGTCTCGGTTGCTTATTGCTTAGAAGGAGTTGGAGAAACATTTTGAAAAGACAGATATTGCTTTACTTCTTAAGAATTTATACATGTAAACTGCTATTCAGTATGCAGTGTGGTAGGTCTATTGTTTCCATTTATTGAAGAAAGAGTTAAAAAAGAAGAGTTCTTTTGAAATGCAATTATTTTTCATTTCTTTATTTGTCAAGTGTATAAAACTTCCTTTTTATTTTGTTTTTGCAGACTACAAACAATTTAACTAACACGATTTGCAAAGCAGTAAGTTGCCAAATAAGCATTTGTTTGTAACATTGTCTGAAACAGCTATCCCTGACTCAAAGTACAGAAATTCATATTATTTTAGTCTCTTGCATTGTTTTTTTGTAACAAAAAAATCATTCTGACTTTAGGTCACCAGAAAATGAAATGTGACAAGCTGTTCTGGGGTGGTCTGAAGTACAGTAGGCAACAGATGAGGTAACAGAGGTGGCTAATTCTTCATGTGTGTCTGAGTTAACATAAAGTTCTGGAGCACTCCCAAATTGGCATTTAAATGGAGAATGCAGAAATGGAGATTTTTCTGTTCATACAGTTGAGCTGAGAACAGGGATGCAGAAATATGAGATAGGATACAATGAATAGCTGTGTATGCCCTGGAGTGAGGTACTTAAAAGGAAAGCTGAACTCCAAGTTTTTGGGGAACCTAACCCCTCCTCCTATTGAAAACAAAGGAATTTTTGCTGTTGACTTGGAGAGGACTTTGGATCAGATCTGGGCATAACAGGTTGCGGCATCTGCCTTTGGGAGGGCTGTATCGATGCAGAAGAGGAAAAAACTGTGTTCCAAGTTGAGAGTTCATGCTGGAAGAAAAGAGGAATTTGGCAACTATGCTCAGAATTGCTTCCCTTTCCATGACAGTAGTATCCGGATGTATTACACAGGGTGTCATGTGCTTTTGTTGTGTCTTAAACAAATGTAATCCTCTAACTTGTCTTGGCACTGAATGGCTCAGTATCTCATGAAACCATTTATTTGGGATTTTCTGCAGCCTAAACATTAGAGTGTTAACCTGGTAGAAGGTGTTGTGTTTTTCTGCCGTAGTTTATTTTAAATAAAGAAAAATTTCAGTACTCAAAGTACTTATAGAGATTAAAAGAGATCAGAAGTTGTAAACTCATGTGCTAAAACTAGATTATTAATTGATGAATGAGTGTCAAATATAGCATTACATATTCAAAACTAGTTATTTTTGTGTACTGGTGGTTATTTTAAGGTAATTGGCATGTGGACAGCATAAGAACAACAATGACAGGGAACTCAAAAATGTACCGATGTAAAGGTGATATGCTAATTCACAAGATTTTGTGGTCTAAATACATCTATAAAACTATGTTTTTATTTATTCTGGAAGTAAAACTGCCCTTTTTTCTGAGAAAGTGTCTGTTGACTCATGGAGTCATGCTGATTTTTTAGAAGCCCTTTCAACATTGCTAGGTATTTTTTGCCAAGTGGTGCACCTTTAGCTTTGCTGTAGGTAATTGCTTCATGATTAAACAGCTTCTAGCAAAGCTGTTGTCTTCAAAAGGGACAAACAGCTTTGGGTTCCCTCCAGCTGAAGAATGGAGTGCATCACAAGCCAACACCTTAAACTGTGAACTACTGGACCATCAATGCTTTTGTATGTCTCTTAATATAAGTGATTGTGATGGTTCTTTTGTCAAAACCTCTTTCCTGGTTTGTGCATTTCTGGGATATTACGAGAATCCTAAGCATGTTTTGATATGTGCATCTGGACTGTTCACTGCAAAGTGGGGTCCAGGATGGGCACTTGTAGAATCAGAGATATAGCCCCCTATACAGTACCTTACTATTTGGAAATGAGGAGTCTGAAGAACCAGGTGGTGGGGGATTTTTTAAAAAAGTCATGTTTTTGGACCTAACATACTTCAGAGGAATTATTTTGTCCCAAGCCAGAAAAATCAGCTTTCTACTCCATCAGCTGAAATGTCTATGGAGGGTATGTGTTGGCTATCAGGATCATGCTCTGGTTTGGTTTTGGTTTTCTTGGGAGAAAATCTTTTACTTTTGGGATACTATTCACCTAAAAGCATAGTGTTTGTGAAAAAGGTTTGCTTCTGTATGTTGCCCTTCATGCTTGGTGGAGGAGAGCAGAGGGGAGGCATTTCTTAAGACTTGTGTTGGACAACATGTCTTAGTGAACCTACATTTTAGAAATATATGGTGCATAGGATAAGAGGATTTGAAAGCTGTAAGGATGTGCTCCTTATTTATCTTTGGTGCTGACTGATGGGGTGAACCGCAGGCAGGAGTTTTATTTAAAAAGTGCCTGCATCAGTTGTGGTATTTATATAGACATGTTAAGGTAGCAGGTATACTTTCAATTACTCTATAAGTCTATTCCTTTACCTCTTATGCTCCTATTACTTTGGGAAAAAAAAAATAGCAAAACCAAAAAAAACCAAATAAAACTTTGGAACATAACCTCCAGTGTGGTTCCCTAATTGGTCAGGAAACTTTTGATTTCACTTGTCCCTGTTAATTGCTCTTATGCTGCGATGAACCATCAGATATCCCTGGGATGGGAGGCATTATTTTAATTTTGGTAATATATTTGTTGAGGCTGTTACCTGTAGATTGTCTTGTATAACATTCAGGTTCTCTAAGTTATGTTTTCTGTGGTTTTACTACATGGAAAATTATTGCAAGGCTGTCTTGAAATTATGTTCATGGCTGAAAGTCAGCGTTTTTACTCAAATTTTTTGTGTTTGGGACACATATGTACATGAGGTTTGTCTTAAAATGAGTTCCAGCCTTGGACTGTTTACAGTGTGATTGTATGAACTTTGCTCTTGCCTTTGGGCATTTTTGAGAGGTTATTAATTCTCCTTCTTTATTCTGTGTCCCCATGTTTTTAGTTGTTCACTTACTTCCAGACCTATGATGAAATCCGGTATCATGCCTGTTGCTATTTTTCTCCCCCTTAGAGAGATATATGCATGTAAAGGTATGTAGCCTGTATACTGCTGCTATTGTATAGTTCCTATGAAGAAAAGTTAGTTTTTATCATTATTTTTGGCATTTATCCCCATCTTTGATCTTTGCTAAATGGGATTGTGATTCTTGTCAAATTCTATGGCTCTTTACTGATGTAACATCTCCAAATACGTCTGTATGGGAAAATTAGAATACCTGGAAGAAGTGTCCTCAGCAATGTACCTGATTATTAAGCTCTGTTCTGTTAAATATGTGGGGTTTTCTGCATATTTCTTTATTGAAGTAATTTGTGTCAAAAATCCAAGTCCTTTTTCACCGCACTTTTATTGGTACAACCACAAAAAGAAAAAGGTCCATATTAAACAGGTCCTGTTGTGCTTATTTTTCATGCTTGGATTTCCCAGTGGGGGATAGCAGGGTCCAGTAACTTCTCCACTTTATCACCTGAGAATGGAAACCTTGGCACATCTGTGTAATCAGAAATGTAATTATGTGAATCACTAACATTAAATAGGCTTTTCTTAATTTTGCCTTTTCTCACCTTCCCTCTGGCATTTTGCCAGCTTGACCCTTAACAGTGTCAGAATTTCTTGCTAGGAAACCTCTCTCTATCGCCAGTGACAGACTGTTTTTGTGTTGGAATATTTATACATGCTGCACGTTCTTTGGGAGCTCAGTATTTATGAGTCCCTTTAGGGAGCCACGTTCTGTTCGTGCTTGCCCACGTGTGCCCCTTCGCCAACAGGGTGGTGGGAGTGGCAGGGCTGCAGAGGGGGAATGGTTTCTGTAAAGTGCAGAAGGGGAGGTTTGGCAGCTGCCTTTGGTTCTCGCCTGCCAGCCTTCATCTTTAACCCTACGCTAGGCATCAACTCTGCTGTTTCTCCTAACTGTGCAGGGGGGTTCTTGCTTCCCTGTATCCTGTGCTGAGTTTGTAAATCATGCATGCAAACACTTCCAGGTCCTCTGTTGAAAATCTTGGTGTTAAACTTTAAGCATTACTAACACTTCTGCTAAAATGCCATCTCTCCATACGTAGTGAGTGTTTCTCTAGGAATAGAAGTGTACAACAGAGTCTTTGCCAATCGACTGTGGACAGAGCAGTGTTTTCTTGGTGGCATTCGCTCTTAAGTAACAGAGCTCAAAGCTTCATCTCACTTCTGACTTACCTGAAGTATGCATGAGATATGCACATTGCCCCCAGTGGAAGTGTGACACAGAGATTGCGAGGGGATATTTTATGGATGCTAAACAAATATAGCATGACCTGCGTACTTAACCAGTGATATTCTATTTTTTATTTATTTGTTTGGTTTTTTTTTTTTTTTGAGAAAGAAATTCCCTAAACCCTCCCACAACAGGTCACATTTTAGCCTCGGCCTCTGTTTCCTGTGACCATGACGCTTAGAGATGTAAGGTTGAGTTATTCCATCATCTTGACATCGCCCTGTGCTCCTGGCTGTTATCCAGAAATGTTACAGAAGTATTTTTCCCCTAAAAAGTGCAGCTTTTGGTATTTTTTTCCATATAGAGATGTGATAATACAATACAGTTGAGGCCAGATTGCATCAGTCTCCTGAATAAATTAGGTTTGGTATAGCACTGCTTACTCCCATTTTTCTTGTGCTGTAGGTAATATTTTTTGTTATATACCTCAGAGTTTAATTTACTAAATGCTCTTGAAAGAACTCCTTATAACCTGATGTTTCATGGCACGAAAAAAAAAAACATTTTAATTTTAATCACAATTTCTATCATGTTAGACATTTATAGTGGCTATTGAATGTGTTGACTGGCCATTTAGAAGTTCTTTAAGCTGCCCTGTTTTCTCTACAAAAGTTCACATGCCGCTACCGAACCAAGTACTACATGGAATCTTGCCAGTGAGAAATCTTAAGGGAAAAACAGTGTTCAGAAAAATGCCGCTGTATTCGGAATCCTAGGACTTGTTCTAAAAATAAACTTAATTGAAAGGATTTGTTTTCCTTTCTAATGTGGTTTACATCACTGTTTTATTAATATTTAAATAACAGAGTGTCGTAACCCGGAGTACAGAAATACTTCTGTACAGAGCTCCCACCAGAATCTTGGAAACCTTACGTGAAGCATTATGATGTTTATTTTGCCACTGGCAATTTTCTTGGTTTAACATTGCAGTACAAAGGAAGATGAACCTCTGGGCTTTCTCCAGAATGAAACCCAGATGATTAATGAGCTAAAAAGGAAAGTAATTAATTTTACTAAGTCATTATGTATACTTGTGAATAAGGCTTTATTTGCCAAGTCTTACTTGTGAGAATTTCTTCAGAAATTTCTTGGAATTTTTTGCATTTTTTCCCCCTAAGCCAACAAAAATCCGATGTTTGAACACAGACAGTAAACCTGCTATTTTAGTTTGTATCCATAATATTGCAATCATAAATGAAAAAATGTGGGTTTGATACATTCTCAGGCATATCTGCAAAAGGTAGAGTCAAATTTGAAGATCCTAGCCCCCCATAGTTTCTGTGGGTGTTTGGATGTAACACATTTTTAATGCAGAGCTATCAAATCATAGGCATTTTAGTTGAGTAGGAATCAACATAATTATACCCCTTTTTGTGTCAACTTTTCTACAGCAGACAACTAATGCTAAGCAGAGCCTTCTGAATATCGTTCTGGGTAGCCACAGGCAGGTTTAGAGTTTCCTATTGCCAACTGCTTGTCTGTTTTGACTACAATGTGGTGCACCCAAGGTTCCCTTACAGGTGTTTTTCCTGGGTATGTGCGATGGAAATAAGACATTTACATTGCAAAAATTCAGTAAAGGGGCTTCTGCTTGATGGAAGAAGTGGTTTTTGCCTGGCTTTTGGTTTCAACCTCTGTTTTACAAGGAGGGTATTTAGCCTTCAGAAGCCTCTCTTTGTCCAAGGCTTGGGTCATAAGCTGGGATGTTGGTCAGAAGTGGTCACTGACAGCAAAGCTGTGTTAGTGTACATGCTTGCAGAGGTGCTGGGGAGGGGTTGAGATCAACTAAGAAATATTTTTCTCTCTGAACATAAATAATTTCTCATGATCAGAGAAGGGCAGGTGACTCCTTGAGTGAGCTTGTTCTGGATGGCAAAGTGAGCAGTTAAGTTGCATGCTGGTTTGATAAATTTTAGCTTGAAAAGTGACAGAAGAAGAAGATTTTAAAAATGCTTCCCTCTCTGGCCCTGGACTTTGCTTTTGAGAAGAATATGTTGAACTGACTCTCTTCAGCCTTTCCAAAGGCTTCACCAGTCTTTTGTCAAGTACTTGGAGGGAAAATAAAATGTGATGTTTTATTTTAAATTATAAAAATGATTGCTCTACTTGTCTATCAGGATCACAGACTCAATATTTGTTAATTTGCTTTTGTCACTCAGTGTGGATAGGGTATAATATGCGTAATTATGTTGACCACATTTTTTTTCCTTATATTTAAATGATGGACCTTTTAAAAACCCTTTCTTCTGTGCAGTTCTGTTTTAGTAGGAAGACTGTTGAACCAAATTAACCTTGCATTCTGACAAGAAGCTGAATATATATAGGGCAAATTTTGATAAATTATGTTTTTTATTTGCAATTATTTCATTATATTAAACACAAATTGTACAGCTTTGTATCCATTTCCAAATAATTATATTCCAATGTCGTCTTTCAGTATTTTGAAGTGAAATAATTGTATTGATGCAAAACTCAATGACTGACTTGTAAATAAAAATCAATTTTTCCAAAGGAAAACCTTTTTTTCAGTAACTTTGGAGTAGCAGCTTCAACTTAAAGCTTCTACCAGGCTGGGGTCTCTTCAGTGGCTGCCTATATTAATGTGTATCTGTTGAGTGTATTGATTTATTTTTCCTTTTTTCCCCTGCTGTATTATCCTCCCTTAACCTGGCATGATTATTATAAATGTGGTCATGACAAAAATAGGTGCTTTATAAATTCAGATGCAATGAATCTAGGGTCAGTTTAATATTATCAGGAGCTTGCTTATGAACAGGTTTATGACATAGATTTTATCTTGCAAAGCTTGAGTGGGAATACAGAGCAATTTGGGGACCAGCCAGGAATTTCTATTTGCTTCAGAGTACTAAAGTAATAGTAAAGTGCTGAGCAGTGGTGCTTTATAGTCACTCTTCAAACAGTTACTATGTATGTGTGTATAGAAGTTTCAGTTTTGTTATTATTTGATAATTCAGAGTATAAATTTGAGGATTTTCTTTGAATCATCTTTAACTATGTGAGAAAATAAGAGTAGACTAGAAATGATGGCAGAAGTGAAAGCTTTTCTTAGGGCCAAAGGAAATAATGTAAATTACTCTTTCTCATGTAAATTATTACTTAAATGTGATAAAAACGAGCCATTTGAAGACTCTATATTTGTTTCAGCTCCAAGCATACAGTTGACTGTTCTATTTGAACAAATGGCAAATGCCGCTGAAGAGGTGGAACTTTTAATGGCCTTTTTTCCCCCATAAATTTTCAGCTGTAATACTGCTGATGTTAAGAGAATTTACACCATCCTATTATATTCTAAAGAGTTTTTATTGGAGTTTTAAAATATCAAATTATGTAACATGGCAGTGTGACTTACCAGCAGATGGGGACAGAAAGTAAACCAGACTGGAGGCACCTCCACTTCAAAGAACAGTACATTTTTCTTTTTCAGCTGTCCAGTGCTTCAGATGAGCTGCTATTTTTAGGAAAATACAGCAAAATTTAACTGTTTGCCAGAGATCTGACCTCTTTCTGTGGTAAGATCACTTAGCTGGAATCAATTAGATGATGGCCTTTCTTTGTCTTTTCATGCTCCCTCTCTTAAGCCGTGTAGAAAATTTGCTGTCCTCTCCTGTTCATCTGCCTATTCTGAAGAGGGATCAATGTGTGTGATGTATAATGAAGAATGTTCTTGCTCTGATTTTTCCCTTCAGTTCTCCCTAAAAACACAGTTTCCCTGCTGTTCACTGCTGTGGAGCAGTATGATGTATATGGTGTGCAGTTCCTTAAACTGACCATAAAGTTGTCTTCATGTGGTGATTTTTGTCCCAGTTGCAGTTTAGGATTTGTTGAGTGGTTTGAACCTACTGATCACAGGTGAAAGACAGGTACCACAAAAAGAAGATACTCTTTTGTTTGGGATAGGAAAAATCTGGTCTCCTGCTGTCATTTACGGAGGAGGAGATGGAGATGTGGCCTGGCCTCTCTCTATGCAGATACACTTGCAGCATACAAGATTTTTGTAAGCATTGGGTGTACCACTGGTGCTCATGAGCTCACACTCATGGATCTGTATGAAATTTTTTTCCATAGTTCAGTGACACTGGAAACTCTTTGCTGTGTTCACATCAAACATATATATGAATTTTACTTAAGCCTATTATTCTGTATGCAATTGTTCAAAAAGACTGTATTTCCTTAGGAAGTTATTACAACAATTTTTCAATAGTCTTCTGATGATGGATTTTGTTAAGTTGAACTAAAACCAATGAATACAATCTCTGAAGACTTATTGAAGTAATAATTTGGCTTAAAGCATCTGATTAATGCAAGCATAGGGTAAAAGTTTAATTTGAAGTTGTAACAGATGCACATGTAGCATTCAAGGTTTTCCATTTTTAAAAGATTATTGATTTATAAAATGTTCTCTTTCGCAACTGGAAAGGACCAATTCATTGAAGTGAAACACTTTTGTGTTTTTTCAATCAAAAATAGGAAGAAGCATCAGAGCCTTCAGAATTTTCAGTGTACTTTCATATTCATTTTCCACATAACTTTTTCTTGCTGATTCTAAATTTGAGGTCAGTTATTTGGTTTTAATTTAAAATGGCCTGATGGGTTGAAATTAGCCAAGTTACACAGAATTGCTGTTGGTTTCCCAGTTGCATAAGGCTACCAGGAAGGTTGTGAGAGGTCATGCTGCCGGGGAGAGCGTGGCTGCAGTTTGGGTGTGCTCTGGCTGAACTAATCAGAAAAAAAATGTTTGTAAAGCAGGGAGTGGTTCTACGTTAGTTTTTGCATGAGGAGAGGAACTACTTGCATCCATTTTTTCTGTTTTCTAAAGCAGTGGGAAAAGGCTCAGTTAATCAGGTTATTGAGTGTCTTTTGCATTGCAGTATGACTTTAATTTATAGGCACCTATAATATGTCTTTAGGTTCCTGAATTGCCATAGGCACACAGTTTTACGAAATTTGCAGAAGCAGTATTAGGGACCTGCTGTTCTACCTTTTTTTTTTTACAAGTAATGTAGCAATTTAGGAAAGTAATAATTCTCCAAATGTAGTTCATCCTTAATCTTGTTTTCTTTGCTGAAATACTTTCAGCAAACTTCATGTAAAGTCCTCCACAAGAGAGGATGTACTTTGAGTTGTCTTCTGCCCTTCGTTTGGAATCAGCATTCCTTTTACTTGCAAGAGGGGAAGGATGCATAGCCTAAGAATACATTCTTTCAGCTGAGAAAGGTAGATCTAGTTCTTTTCTAGATCAAGCAGAGATGGAGGAAGTGATTTAGCAGAGCAGCTGTCTCACCCCTGAGTTTGTTCGGTAGATGGAGATGCAAATTTTTGATGGCAGTAAATAGAATATACTGATTTGTATGTTCCACAGTTAGAGACACGACACTTACATCACTGGAAAAAACCCTGTTCTCTACATGTTTGAAGGCTTTTATTAACTAGCAGTTAGTAACTAGATCTTAGTGCAGGGATCTACATTATTGGGGTAACTGAGAAACAAGAGTAGAGAGACTGCACAAAACTGTGCAGTTTTTAGAAGTGCCAGAATATGGAAAATGGGCACAAATGAGTTACTAAAATTACCCATTGATGGCTGTTTTGCACCTCTGCATCCTCCTGAAATGATTATGTTTCTGTTAAAAAACCCCCAACCACTTCTCATAATGTTTTCAGATTTTTTCTACTTATGAAACTGACCTTCCATCAAACTTTGTGAAACAAGCCTGTCTTGTGGTATGAATAGTCCAATTTTTAGAACTTTTGATCATAAAATATTTTGAACCAGCAATGGACAATGCACATATTTTGGTAAACTGTGGATCTAATGGCCCTTTTAAAGTGTTTGATTGTGTTCTCTGTTAGAAAAACACAGAAAGAGGTGTTAAGAATAGTGCATCTTCTTTTGGAGACGATGACTATAAAATTAAGACTTCTAATAAGCAAAAAGTAGTGCTTTCTCTATGAATTATGATAATTTGGTTTATATGCATTGCAGGATGCATTGAAAATAACCTGGCACACTGTAAAATGCGTGAAGATCAAAGGCTGTGTACAGAGGCTAAATAATCACTTCCTTGCCTTCTCTGATAGCAGAGGCATTGTCTACACTTCATAATACTACATATTATGGGAAACACTGGTGCTGGAAGATGTTAAAGGCTTTCCAAGGTTACTTAGTAAATCGTTAGGGAAGGTTTTTGAGTGTGGAAAGTTGATCCCCAGTAGTGATTTTCTAAAAAAATTCCACCCATTTCTTTACACCAAGATACATAATTGGAAATGCACAAGTTTTTCAGACTTATTTCAAAATTGGAACTGCCCATCCAGTGAATAACATAATCACATTGGTGCTCAGTTTGCTGTTGTAGGATATTCTGTGCTCTGACTCAGTTTATTTTTAAAACAGGTATATATTTCATGAGCAAGAGGAGTGCTTTTACCACTGTATTAAATAATGTAGTCTTGAATACAGAAGTATTTTTATCTGTGTGGAAGAGCACAGTCTGGGCTAGTATTTTATGGAGTTTTTTACTTCTATGTTTGCAAATTAAATGCACTGCATTTCTTAAAGATTTGTGGACAGTTGATACTGAAGTTGTTCTCCTGGAAATGGACCACAGAGGTCTTTAAATTGGATACTGTCTCAAACTAACCGAAGCCATTCATTCTGGCCATTTATAATTATCCGGTGACTGGAGTATACAGTCTGATAATCTCTTTACCATAGACTTGACATAAATTCGTCAAATTTCACAGTTCAAAAAGCTTTTTGGACTTGATTCCTTCAGAATTAGGGTTAGACAAGTGTGCTTGTGGAATTCATTCAGCCACTGTGAGTCTGCATGGAGGTTTGGGACTTGTGAGACCCAAGAGAAACTGATGTCATTGTGAGTATGGGATCAGAGTGCGATTACACCAATTTTTTCATCAGGAATCTAAACAAACTATCAAAAACTACCAAAGGCTTTCTAGTATAGTTTGTTAAAATTCTTTCCTAGTACGGTTTGTAATTCTTCAGACAACTGATGTAACTTGTGCTGGCAAAAATTCAGTTTGCTAATATCTGTCTGACTTTCACAGCATCTGGGAAGTCTGTTATCATACAGACGCATGTCATTACAACTCTACCACTTTCTAATGCAACTAAAATGGAGTGGTTTTAAGAGTGGTATTTTAAAAACCTTGGTGGAAGTGTTTGTAGATTTTTCTTCTGTTTCTCATCTTTCTTCTGGGTTTTGAATGTTTTCTGCTATAGTTCCCACAAGTTCTCAGCCCTCATGCACTCCTCAGGTAACAGCTAATTTTTCAGCTCTTGAGCAATTGGTAACAAAAAGAGCAAGGAGGTGATCTGTAGAGAGCGCATCCCGTGGCCCTCTAATCACTATCTGTTCTTCTCCATTCCAAATTTTGTGTTGTTTGCCTTTCATTGGTTTTATAAATTGGAATTGTCTCACTTACTAAGTTTGTTTTACGTATTATAAAATATATAAAACATATTATTTTATTAAAGTCTTAGGTACTTTAGAGGGCTTCACACTCATGAGGGTGTTCTTTAAACAGTAAACTAATGTTTTCATACTCTCCAGACTGCTTAGCACAACCAGGTGTATCATGCCTCTGATTTTTGCTCTAGAAATGTAACATACTGCTTAAGAAGTGGTGTGATGACTATCTGCAGGCAGAATTTCCTGTCTTTCCTACATCCCATATAGCGGGACTGATAGTCTGTGCTGCTGTAGGTTTGGGAGGTATGAGGAAGTTGCAACAGAATGTAAGAAATTCAACTGTTTCCTATATGCAACAATATGAATATATTAACAACTGAGTATTTTGTCTTTTCCTTTTGGTTCAGTTGTGAATGAAGAAAGGAGAGAGAATTTTGAAACTGGAGCAAGGCTGGCAGATGCCTGCATTTAAGGCAGCAATGACAGAAAAGGCTATTTGACTCCCTGGTGCCATCAAGAGTGAAGTTTTGGGTTCCTCCTTAACCTGGCTGGGCATGTCCTTTGGGTACTTGCCAACCAAATGGAATTGCCTTCTCCCAGCCCTAAGACCTACATGGCTTCTGCTATGAGGGATGGTTTTGCTGCATTTATAGCATTCTTCTTGACTCCTTCAAAGCTTTTAATGTTGACGAGGGAAGCAGCTCTTACTGCTCTCAGTGTAGTTTGAAACATGCAGGTTTACAGATCTAGATAGTAGAGCCCTTGGTGTTTGTGTAGGCTCTTGACCTGTGTTGTTTATAACAGTTGGTGGCTAAGAAAGACACTACTCTATTTTCAGCAGATAGCACTGGAGCTTTCAGTGGTCAGATCCAGGCTCAGCTGGTTTTGTTTCAGACTTCTTAAATGCTTTTTATCTGTAGGAGACCTTACATGAGATTGGGAGAGTGAACTTAGGATCTTTGGCATAATTTATTAGGATCTTTTGGCATTTTGAAATGGGCACTTTGTGTGAAAAAACTTATGATATTTTTTTCCCCCATGAGCCAGAACAGATGATTCTGAACAGTATTGCATACTGATTTACAGATATAATGGTATCTAGGTTTTTTAGCTTATGTATTTTGTGATCAGGGTTTTTTGTAGAAACATATTCCTTAGAAGATGTATGAAAACTATTTCATATCAGTCATCTGGAATGCCCAACTTGACTCATATATCTACCATTAAGCAAGGATGTACAATATGACATGGGAAGTGAGATCACAGAAGTTCATTAAAAAGAAATGAAAACGTTTCCTTGGTTGAAATACAAGAGTGTGCTGTAACACGAAAAATTCCATTTGCAGAAGCAACTTCATGATTTGAGCAGGGTATTGCACAAAATACAAGCAGAGTGACTGGATGTGGGACATGAGTCAATCCAGTAGTTTGAGAATGGGATTAGGATTTTGATTGACTGTTCTGTTGGTGCTGACTCACTATGACCTTACGCAAGTCAGTTAAGTTCTCTTCATATCAGCAGCTCAGCCTGAAAATATGCTATTCGTCTTACCTTCTTTGACTGTCTGCAACCTTTGACTGTTGGAAAGGAAAGGGCAAAAGTACTTTTAAAAAATGATAAGAAATTTTCACGTTCTTAAAACACTCCGTAGTTTTTCCAAGTTGCATTTTCCTGTTTTATTACTGTTTTGTAAAGTCTTTCTCTGCTGCACTGTTGAGAGGTTTACAAAGGGGAAGAATTTCCTCTTTACCTTATTTTACAATTAAAGCAACTGTTTTGTAAAATACTTAGCAAACACACGATATCAAAACAAGAATAGCTTTTCTAATCCCATTTGATTATGGTCATTTTAAGCCTGTTTAACACAGGCATTTTAGTTACCAGCATACTTGTGCCAGAACAAACTGCTCAACCTCATTTGACTTAGGGAAAGGGTATTAACTTGACAAATGAATCCCTTGGTGGTAATATTATATTATTTTATATTAATATTCTATTACTAAAAATGATACCATCATTCCAAGTGACATGACATTGTATTTAACCAGGTAGTTGAAATTCATGTTGAAAAACTAGCTCTCCTTTTTCAGAGAGAGTTAGTATGGCAAGTAAGTTTTGTGCTCTTGGATTTTGTTGGTAAGTGCTGAAGATGATGTTACCCTCACTTGTCCACTCTGACTTGGCCGGTTTTTACCATGAAATACCTTGCCCCATTCTGAGCTTTTTTTTAACTTGCAGTGTTGATTTAATGAATCATCCTGACAGCAAAGAAGAAGTTCTTTAACTGGGGATTAAGCCAAACAGGAATGTGGTGCTTTTGCTTGAGGGCAAGACTGACTATGTCAAACACTCCCATAATATGCACCAACGTTCAAGTCTGGGCAAGCCCTTAACAATACTGCTTTCAGTGGTAGTACAAATGCTGCCTGTTCACAGATTGTAGGAAGGCTGGAGTTTGACTTTGCAACATATTACTTATGAAAACCTTGGGCAAAGAAAGGTTGGAGAGGAACAAATCAGTGGCCTGTAGGTCAGCTTGACTTGGCAAGTTCAAGACTCTTTTCTTTTCCTGGTTGTACTCACCAGGCAAGCTCTGACCATATAGCAATTGCTATCAAATGCATTTGGGACCCCTATATGTGTAAAAATAAGACATTTGTAATATATGCTATTATATATCAAAAATAGAATATATGTAAGTAAAATAATAAAACTTCGTTGAATCAACATAGCTGAATCACAATAAATCATATAGCACAACCTATTTGTTATAAAGCTTAGCTGAACTGTATGAACTTGATTGTACTTAGAATTATTTATATAGCAAGTAACCACTTTCACCTTTTCTCTATTATGTTGCCAGCATTAGAAATCTAATAAATACTTACATACTTTTCTTAAAAAAGGCAAGTGGCTTTCACTAGACCAACTCTTGTGAGTTATTTATGATACTGGCTGATGTAACTAAGAGAAAAAAAGATTGACCATATTTTACACTAAAAAGAGAATAAGCATTAACCTGTCTTTTTATAACAGTAAAGCCTGAGCATCCTCTTTCATGTATAGAAAATCCAAGTGTATATGTAAGAGCAGAAGTGATTAACCACAGATAACTTAGCAACTTGCCTAAGCAGAAATGTTTCCTCTTCCATAATTTAGCGACTGAAAATGTCAGTGTTCAGTAAATGACTGCTAAAACTCTTTTATGTATTTTCTCACTAAACGTTAATTTGAGACTGTTCCGGTTTTCCACAGCAAAACCTTTATAGAATGAAATGATAACTCACATCACTTCTTCCTTGAGTCTGACAAATTTCAGATCTTGATGCTGCAGTTGGCCACGTGTATGTAGGTTCCCTAGTTCAAATAAAGACTCAAAGACGCGCTGCAGAAATGCTCTTATTTCCCGCAGGCAGTGCCTGCGTGGCTGTGTGCACAGGAGCTGCACCTGAGCATTGCCAGCACGCTGCTACCCCCGCGTGGCCATCAGCTATAATCCAGGTTCTATCAAAAGAATTTTTTTGTCGAGCACTTTTAATTTAATAGGAAATTATAACTTTTAGAGGGACCCTGTGTTTGTGTTTTGTCTTAATATTTGTTTAAGACATTAGATGTAGTGTGATGGGAGATTATAAAACTCAACTTGTGTTCTCCTTTTCCCATAATAATGTGGCAAAATTTTACTTAGGAAGTTGCTATAAGAACTAGCTTTTCCAACAGTTTTTATGGCTTGATTAGAGAAATAATACCTGGAAATTTCAGATATAGAATCTAAACCAATTTTAATAACCTACAAAACACGGAAAGTATACAATGAATACTGACATGGGATTTCATTGGCTTCAGGTATTCTGTGTCCAAGTACTAGGTACAGTATTTACTCACAAAGTAGTTTTTATGTCCAGAAACACTCCATGCATTGGAAGTGTCTGTCACATTCTGCTATGTAAAATAGTGGAGTAAAGAACAAGAGTACTCAGAAAGATTCTTAAATATGTTTATTGTTTCCTAATAATTTTTTCCTGTCACAATGTGTAATAAATTTTGAAATAATTACAGTGTATTTTTTAAAACAGTGCAGGAAACTTTTGCTTTGTGGTGATGTATTGCTTCATAATGATACCTTTTAGAACTTATAAAGGATTAAATAATTTTTGTGCGTGTTAATGATATTCCTTTGAAGTCCAAATTGTCACTGTCATATCTAAATTTAAATTTTATCAAAATTTCTTACAATTACTACCAAATTGGTAGCAGAGTTGTCTTTGTGCCCTGCATTGTAAACTAACTCCTTTCGTTATTGGGATTGTATATTCTTACCTGTAGGTGGGTCCCATGGAAACAGCTTCCATGTTGTCTTCTTCCTCGGTATTGGCACAGTTATAGAAAGTAATTTCTGGGATTAATCATAGTCTTTGCCAGCCATCAAGATCTGGTGTAACTCTGTTGCATCTTGCATTTATAACTTCATGTTATGTGACATTCCAGGGCAGTTTGTGCTGGAGAAGAATTTTCCTTCTCTTTGTTTCAAGAACCTGTCTTGATCGTCACTATATACAAAAAGGTGGTAATTTACTGTTCAAATCCTGATTTGTTCATAACAATACCTGAATCCTTCTTAACAGGCAGAAAAAGAAATTTCTGTATTAATAGTATCCAACAACTTCTGAAATAAAGAGTGGTTTCCACTTTTTAATTCCCCCCCACCCAGTTTTTACTGTTAAACTATCCATTTAGACTCTATTTGGACTATACTTATAGATTATTTCTTTTTCTTACTGGAAAAATGTTAGTGTAATTTTAAAATTGGTTGTATTTTTACACTTTTGTGGAACTTCCTCAGGCAACTGGTTAGAACCAGTTCTCAGCTATTCTTAGAATATTCTACTTGGCTTACCAGTAGTGAGGAGATGTGCTTTATATCAGTCTCCTTTTTAATACTGCTGGGACTTGCTCATCCATAAAGATGTCCCCCCTCTTGACAGAGCACATTCTCTCTGTTTCAGTGTTAATCCTATTTGCTTATTGAAGAGGTCTCCAGGCAGGTGAATTGAGCAGCTAAACTGAATTGCAAGATTTCCGTGACACAAATTTATCCAATGATAAAAAATTTATGCAGACTCCAAAGTGTAGTTTTTCTCTATTGTTGATTATTCATAATGAATATAATTCATATGAATAATTCTTGATTATTCATAGCATATATGAATGGTTACTCTAAATCAGAGGATGTAGGCTCACATTGCAAGAGACCCTTGCTGATTTGTGTGTTTTTCCATCATTGTGAGTGATCCTAGACTCAATAATGCTGTCTTTTTAATCTTCTTTCTCCTTTTTGTGCCTGTTCTGCGTTAAGAATCCTCTTTCCCATTTAATGCACATCACACCACCTTTCCATTTAAATATCTTCATCTCCTTTTAGTATTCAAACAGTAATACAACTTTTGTTGCTCCCTAGTTAAAATCTGGCTTATTCCTTCCTCAGGGTGTCTTAGTGCATCCTTTCCACATCTTGATGGTTTAAAGCTGCAGGCTCTTTGGGGTAGTAACTCCTTCTTTTGTGCCCTGGGCCAGATTCAGCTCATTTTTGGTCCAAATATAAATGGCACCAAAAAGATGCTCCAAGGCACAGCAGGGGCATCCTGCCTTCATCTTTGGTATTTAGGGCAGCAGAAAGTAAAATGACTATAAAACTTGTTTAAAAAGCACACACTAACCTGCAAAGAGAACACTTCCCCCACTCCAGTCACTGTGCTTTGTGTGTCAGAATATTTATTTTTAGTTATGTTTTTTATTAAATTCTCACCCCATTGAAGTTGATTCTTAAATAGATAAACAATAATAAAAAGGTGTCTGCATTAGAAATGTAAAAATCACAATAACCCTCATTTTTGTCCAAACTTGGTCAGTCAACCTTTTTACATCTAGAAAATTAGTACTTTCATTCTACCAACCTTGAAGGTATATTAGAAAACAAATAAAGAAAACTTCAGCCTTGTCATTCAGAGTTATAACCCAACAAGTTTCTAATGCAGATGAAAAGCAAAGGGTCTGGTACCTTGCAGCACCAGTTAGTTAAATGGGCTTCCATGGCTTGGTGGTGCAGTCCAGGTAGATGGGGTGGGCACCAGGAAGACGGAGGATCTTGTTATCCTTCCATAACCAACCTGCCTTGGGGCCTCCTGCTGGTCTCATGATCTGTCAGCTTTTCAATGCCTTGTCCGTGTGTTGTGCCCAACTGGCTTATCTGGTGAGTGTAAGACCTTCATTAACTAACAGATATAATCATCAAAAGGGCAGTCCTGTGATGTAAAGGAGAGCACTCTGGACTCTGAATCCCAAGGACCTGAGTTCCAGTCTCAGTGTGGACCGTCCCCTGGCAGTTCAAGCCTCCCTGCCATCCCATCCCGTCACATCTCGGATGCTCAGCAGGGTCAGCCCCA
>JAWWLZ010000001.1:57913166-57958758 GCA_035041345.1 Poliocrania exsul | reverse complement strand
GTGCCTCACCTAAAAAATCCACTGTGCAGGCTGGAAGGGCACAGCCATGTGGGGAGAGCCCTGCCCAAATCTGCGTTCCTGAAGTTTGGCCATATCATGTCTTCCAGGCTCTGTCTTGTTGCCTATGGTATTGTGTTCACAGGCCATTTACCATGCCAGTTAATGGAATATATGCATAGACCCTGATATATCTGCCTCTTCTGAGGGTATGGGGCTATATGCTGAAGTGCACGAGAAAGTTTCTGAGAGTGTCGCAGTTCCAATTTGTAGTTTAGAGAAAATAGTCTGGTGAGCAGCTCTTTTCTCCTTTGTTATTAAAATAAGTTGTGTTTCTGCTGTGTGCTTCCACTGTGTGTGAAAAACCTATTCAACGTCTTGAATGATAATTTAAAAACAGCAAGTACGTCATTAGGTGAATAATCCTCCACCAGTTTAGGTAAAAGCAAGTGAGCACCCTTAGAGGCTGCTACTCAATGAAGCTTGATGAAATGCCCTCTTGACATCTCAGGGTGCTGTTAACCTGTTTCACTGATTGATCACCTCTCCACTGGCAATCTGAAAATTGGCTAGTAGCTGTGGTGTTGAAGAAAAACCCTTGCAGTCTCTGCAGGTGAGGGATAAATCAACATCATGCCTTTCCAGCACTGCTGATTTGAAACTTGCCTTAGATTGTAGGAAACATCTATTTTTATTTTTGGTGTTAAATGCTGTGTCTCTGGAACTTCTAGTGATGGTATTTTCCGCCCAGATAAGTAAGTTCAGTGTATCATACATATAAGTAGGCAAGTGCAGTTTTTCTTCTGTTTCCCCAGATGAATCAGTGGGGCTAGCATAGCAAGGTACAAAGTGTACACATGGTTTCATTGTTCAAGAAGTATCTCTTTGGTATAAAAAAAAAAAAGAAGAAAAAAAAGGAAGAGGGGGAGGGGGGAAAGGAGCATCAATCACATTTATTCTCAGACCTCCTGCTAGTATTGTTTGGAAGAATTGAGTGATAAGTTCAGTTGATTCAGAAATTAATTCTTGATATGAATACTTTGATTTTGTTGTCACCTCTCTCTCATCCAGGTCCTTGTGATCTAGCACCTCTATCTACTGTCTGCAACCAATTAAGAAACTCACAGTATCTTTGTGCAAAGGAGATTTTTGACTAACCATTTTTTCTTAAAATATTCCATCTAAAGGGGTTTTCTAACAAGAAAAGCATTATAAAAAATAGCTAGTATTATTTTTTGGAAATGAAGATAGCATAAGACTACAATTACTCAGCCTGTTCTCTGAAGCCTGGCTAATTTGCAGGAGATTGAAGATCATCCTGTAGTTTTTAAAACTTTCATCATACAGCTTAGATATGATTAATATATTTTAATGATTTTAGCTGGTTTTCTATGGCTTTCTCTGTGCATAAAGTAAGTTCTAACTCAGCCTCCAGCACAAGTTTGAAAAGATAATGGGATGCTCTGGCTCAGAAGTATTGGTGGATTTAGTGCTAAGGAGCAGCAGCCCTGCCTTTCTGCTCCAGATTACTGGCCCCAAAATATGTGTGCTCATGCCTCAGTCATTGAAGCATCTAATAGTATTGTCTCAACTCAGACTTAACTATTGCTGGCTACTTGATCTCAAACATTGCACAAGTGGTTGCACCTTTTCTTCCATGACTGTCACAGTGTGGGAGTCAGCATGGACAAGATTTTCTAGGGTACATCTGGCAAAGTCCTCCAGATCTTGTTACAGGGAAAAGATAGCAGCTGCAGGTGGTCCCTAAGTACTTAATGCTTAGAAACTGAATGAGTCTCAGAAGTTTATAGTACCTGTACTGCACACAAGTAAGCAATTACGAGGATAAAAGTATTTTAAACAGAGGATGCCAAAGAAACATGATCAGGAAACATAAGAGGAAATCTGATTAACCATACCTATATTTAAAAAAATAAGTTGCATGTTTTTCATGTTTATAGGACAGTATTTCATTCCAGAGGAGAATACAGTTTCTTGCACATAAATGCTGTTGAAGACAGTACTTTGTTGAGAGGTTTCACAGAACATAATCATATCTACCTCTGGGGCTGTATGCTAAGCCTAATCTTAGTACATTGCAGGGTATAAGACTTCCATAACCTACATCCTCTATGGAAAACCATTTGCAGTTCCTCTTTTTGTTTTGTTTAAAAATACTTCTAGATGTAAATTTGGTTTGGTCATTGATTGTAAATAAGTTTGGTCAAAAAGCAGAACAAACTCATGACTCATTTAATAGCTGGGTGTTTGTAATATTTTCTCCTGCTGAAAAGTTATTGTGATTTAAACAAAATGAAGTTGAGGTGTACAAGTGAAGATTAGTAACAATTGTCCTATGAAGTGGTTTTTTCCTTACAAAGTACTGTGAGTTAGAAACAGCCTTTGAGTTTTGAATTAACTGATTGATGTTTTACATCCGTATCATTGTCCTTCCACAGCACTTTGAGATTAAAGATCAAGAGGGAAGGTTTACACAAGGGAATGCATTTCAGTGGTACAGAATCTCTGTAACTGAGGGTTTAAGAACATTTTAGGCAAGTGTATTCTGGGAATAGTCCAAGGATGGCCAACAAAGGCAGATGCAGACCTCATTCAAATAGAAGGGAAAGAAGGACAGTGTATTTTCATAGTGACAGTCAAGTTATGTGATGAGCCAGATTTTAGAGTCCCCATTATTCTTTCTGTGATTGGAAGCTCGGCATGGGAAGATTAACTCTATAGAAACAATGCATGCAGGCTTATGAGGTGCAGCACCTTTAGTGTTTGTGTGTTTTCTGTCTTCTGATGCAAATGTTGGATGAAAGTGGGCCAGGAAGAATTTCAAGTGAAAAAATGGGACACCTGAATAAGATGATAGATAAGCTGTTCCCACAAATATGTATAATGTTCATACTACCTTGGAGGTGAGTGTGGACTAAAAGATCTTTCTATGCCTCTTCTAGGTCCTTTTTGAGCCTCTGATTTTGTTAGTGTATATGGAGGATACATCATTAAACAAAGATTTCAGAATACTTTTGAGCTTGTATTGAAGATGAAGTAGAATTTGCCTGTTTTAGCTCCCATAGAAAGTAAATGTTACATCACAATCTGAAAGCAGGCACACTGTAAAACACAGAGATGCTCCTACCTTCAAGGTGCCAAGTCCTTTTATACAATGGATATGTAAAGTGACATGGTTTATAAAACTGAAAATTTATATATATAGAAAGTACTTTCCTCCATTAAAAAAAACACAAACAAAAATGAATGAACAACAAAGAAACCCAACAACTATAGTCAAGTTTTATTCTAGCATATTTGTTCCATATTTCTAGTTTTACTTGGATTTACAGTGGGGCTGTTTTTTCAATAGGAATTTAAATTTTATAATGGCAAAAAATTGCCATGAACCTGTTTAAAACTGAAAAGGCAAAGGTCATACTTAACAGCTCAGCTTGCCAAAAGGAGACGAGTGAGTGACTTCTACATTTATTGTATTTCAGCAATAAGACCTGTTCAACAGCAAGTGGAACGAGAAGTGCTATTCTATTGTATGATGCAGAGGTCTTTTCTAAGGTTCTCTAATGTTTAGAATGACTTACCTTTGGTATGTCTATGCTAACTGTGTCCAGTTTCCTCCTTCTCCATGTGTGCCCAGAAATATGTTTCAGGGTGATCCACTCCCTGATTTTCCCATGGATTGAAGTGAGGCATTGTGTCGTATTCTATACCTCAAGGGTTTGGACATGGAGTAAGAGCTGGAGTCTATACAGAGCAAGAGAAGAGGTTCCTTGATGGATTCAAACATGAGCCACATTGTATAAAACTCTGAGAAGTACTGATCTGCACTATTGTGGGCAGAGACATTTGGTTTTGGACAAGAGGCTTTACTGCATTTTCTGAATGAGAGAAAATAGCATGTATGTGAATGAGCCTGGTCACAAAGGGAATGTGAATTCAAAAGTAATTACAGGCTCTTATTTCTTGTCAGTAAACAGAAGGGAAGGGAGGGTCTGATGTATGTTATTCTTCTGCTTTCCAGTCTGCTTGCCTCAAAAGAGAGAATTTCCTCCACTACTTGTAATATGAGAATTCTGTTTTCACCAGGGTTGCTGCTAAGGACTGGTAAGGAAAATACGATTTTACCATGAGAATCACTAGAAACTGCTGAAACTCTATCCTTTATAAAAGCACCCTGCTGCTTTTTGCAATTTGTAGGGTTATAGAATGGTTTGGGTAGGAAGGCACTTAAAGATCATCTAGTTCCACTTACCCTGCCATTAGCAGGAACACCTTCCTCTAGACCAGGTTGCTGAAAACCCCCTTCAGCCTGAACACTTACAGCCTCTTTGTGAAACCTGTGCCAGCATCTCACCACCCTCACAGTAAAGAATTCCTTCCTTGTATCTAATCTATGCCTACTCCCTTTCAGTTCAAAGCCACTTCCCTTTGTCCTGTCACTGCATGCCCATGTCCCTCTTTTGTAAGCTCCCTTTAAGTAAGGAAAAGCAGCACTCTTGTGGTAATAAGAAACTCTTGTTTCCTAAATTTGTAGTGGTTCAGTAGGTACACATGTAATGTTTTTATATGTAGCTGCATAAGGAAGTCAATGTATCAGCATGTCTCTTCAAGCTGAGGAAGTACTTTTCTTCTTTCATCTGAGATGCAATGAATAAGCCGCCTACTAGAGGTCACAGAAGACTGTTAGTGGCCTGGAAGTAAACTTCAGATCTGTTTGGCACAGTATTGTATCATAACCTTTAATTTTTCTCCCAAATACACCAAGCTATAAAAAACTTACTAAATTTAATAATCCAAAAGGATTAAAATACATTAACTGGAACTGGGATTTGTGTGCCAGTTTGGGCTCCTAATATTGTCTAGAAATGCTTGATTTTCATGTAAGAAAATCTGCACTGGGAAAAAATTGTGCAAGGGTTACCTCAGTAATATTTGGAAAGAATTACAGGAAAAGTAACCTTAGAAAGAAAGTGTGGTTTTGCTACAAGGGTTTTCACTTTTAGAACTAGCAGAAGGTGGAGTGAAAGACAGAGTCGGAATCTGGCTGTTTGGGATGGTCCTACAGTCTTAAGAGCACTCTGCTGCACGGGTGAACATGGTGCTCCTGAAAAAACCTACAGAGAAAGAAAGTGCACAAAAGGCAGAAGCAGTGACCAGGTGACCCAGAAGGAATTCAGAGAACAGTCATGCAGAGGTGGGGTTAGGAAAACCAGAGCCCACCTGGAGCAGAATCTGGTTAGGGATGTGAAGGCCAACAAGAAGGGTGTCCCACAGGTACATCAACAGAAGAAGGAAGACTGGGGCAAACTGCTGTATGAGACAGGGGACTCATTGATCAAGAGCATGGAAAAAGCCAAAATACTCAGTCTTGGTCTTTACTGTTTACTGCACCAGCCTTTTGCAATCCCAGGTGCTCAAAACCAGTGGGAAAGTGATGGAAGGGAAAGAAGGATCAAGTTTGGGATCAGTTAAACTGCATGAACATGAGTCCATGGGACCTGATGGGCTAGCTCTCCAAGTGCTTGATGGCATTGCAGTGCTATTCTCCATTACCTTCCCAAGGCAATGGGGAGAGGATCTGGAGGACTGAAAGAAAGCAAATGTCACTCAGATTCAAGGAAAGCAAGAAGGAGGTTCTGCGGAAGTACAGACCAGTCTGCCTCACCTCAGTCCCTTAGAAGGCGATGGAGGAAAAAGTCTTGTGATCAGTGGCACAAAGTCCAGATAGAGGTGAGGCACTTCTGGTGTACCCCTTGGGTTGCAAGTGAGGACAGTGCTGTGTAACACCTCCATTAATGGCCAGGATGATGATACAGAGTATACCTGTAAAGAGTGTATGGACAGTACAAACTGAGGAGAAGGGGCTGTGCTTCCATACAGGGAAGGACAGGCTGGACCAAGGGGCCAACAGATACTTCAAGAAGTTCAACAAAGGCAGTGTCCTGCATCTGGGAAGGAAGAATCCCATCCCACTGTACAGGCTGGGGGCTGACTGGTTGGAAAGCAGTGTGGCAGCTTGTCAGGGAAGGGTCATGGGGCAATGATGACCAAGAGTATGTTGGGCTGCATTAAAAGGAGTATTGCCAGCAGCTCAAGGAAGGTGACCCTCTACTCAGCCCTGGTGAGGCCACACCTGGAGTGCTGTGTCCAGTTCTGGGCTCCTCAGTACAAGAGAGACATGGACATGCTGGAAAGAGTACAGAGACAGGCCATGAAGATGATTAGAAGACTGGAACATCTTTGATATGGCAAGACATTGAGAGAGCTTTGACTACTTATCCTGTAGAAGAGAAGGCTGAGGGGGATCATGTATAAATATGTGAGGAGTAAGGAAAATAGCCAGATACAGTGGTGCCCAGTGACAGGTCAAGAGGCAATGGGCACAAATGGAAATACAGAAAATACTTTTTAAACACAAGAATAAAACTTTTTTTGGCCTTTTTTTTCCCTCCCTATTTTGAGCGTGATCAAACACACAAACAGGGTGCCCAGGGAATTTGTGGCATCTCAATCCTTGGAGATACTCCAAATTCTACTGGATATAGATATCCTTGGCTGAACTGCTCTGGGTGACTCTGCTTTGTGAGGTGGGCTGGATTAAATGGATCTCCTAAAATCCCTTCCAGCCTCAACTGTTTTGCGATTTTTGCAACAACTAAGCTCCTTAATTGTGAATATATATATTTAACCTTAATCTAAGTTCTGTGTTACTTCTTGTCTCAAAATGCATTTTTTTGTTCTGCAGCTTTGTTTACAGCTCTATGCTTTTCAACATTCTTTCCTATTGTCTTGGGTTGTGGAATTGCACCTCCAAGGTGGAAAGTGGACCTATAGGGTTAGGGACTGTGAATTTTTTTTAAAGCTTCATTTTTATTACTTCTGAAGTCCCCATCTTTCAAAAAGCCATTTATGAACATTTTTGATCAAAAGGAAATGTCACCTCCACTGAGATGCTCAATAAAGTGGTAAGAAATAACAACCAGACTCATGTGGAAGAGAATAAAAAAGGTATATTTTTTCAGTGTGAAGATCGTAGAACAGAGTGACTGATTTGCCTCAGGTCACACATAAAATCTGCAGTCAATCTGGGAATAGATTTCCAGTCTCTGGAGTAACTATCCTATATTTCTGCTTACTGTAAATATTTTTTGGTGATAATCAAAAGGATTTTTCACCCTCTGTAATTAGCTCTTCTAAGTGCTTGTTGCTGTATGTTATAGTTTTTTTCCTGTGTTGTGTATTTTACTAGTATGATTTTACTGTCATTACTCAAATTAGATTTCCAGCCTTCTCACTTAAAGACTAATTTTTCGGTAGTGGGAAATACATTAGTGTCTTTCTCCATATATATAGGAAAGTGAGAGATTCTTACATTTGAGTTATTATGGAACTAAAGATTTTATTATTGACTTAACTATTCTAGAAATACAGTATTTAGCTAAGACTGCTAATGGGAAAATATTAGAAAATGTAATTCAAAGCAGGATTAATATGTATCCAGGATTTTATGTACCATACAGTGAACCAAAATTAGGGTCAGTGTAGACTTCCAATGGAGCGTGGCCACTGAATTAGATTAAAGCATGTAGTCTCTGTGTCTGTGGATATCAGAAACACTATAAAAATTCAGGAATGCTTGGATATTCTGTTAACAAACTTCTTTGTTTCTAATTCTAAACTTAGCAGATTTTGCAGGTCACGTGGCTACAGCATCCGTGAAACTGGTATCAGTTTGCCTCTGCAGACCTAGCAGCTGACTGAGATACCAACTTGCAGTGACCAGCACTAACAGGGACTGGTCATTTAAGAAAGGTTAGGGAGTGAATGGATGGGATATTATTTTTAGATTTTTCATCCCTTTGAAGAAGTGATAAATACAAAGATTCTAAAAACTTACTTTTTTAAAAACACATTTGCATGATACTGAGATTTCCTGAAATTATATGTTTACAATGTGTGTGCTTTGAACTAAATGGTGCCTGTAGGTCCCTCCCAACTGGTCTGCTCTATTCTATTGTAATTATTCTATTCTGCAGCTCTTCTTGGCCTTGTGAATTCTGTTGCTAAAAGCTTTTTCTCATTCCTAACTTGATCACTGAAAGTCAGATAGAGGTGTGGAAAAAGCCTGGAAGAAGGAAGTGAGTTGTTTTCCAGCTTTCCCTGGAGAGCCACAAGCTCTAAGTGACTCTCCATAGGCTCCTGTCTTCCGAGTGCAGCTTCTAGGAAGTCTGACAGCATCATTGGAATTTGCTTAAACATTCTCAAAATGACAAAAACAAAAACTGCAAGAAGTAAAACACAAAGGTTTGTTATGACAAACTTAACTTACAGTTTCTTTTCAAGGAAAGATTGCTTAAAAGTTTGTAGTGGTGTTTAGGGTTTTTTTTTACATGATGCTTTTGTAATTTCCTCAAGCAATTGATGAACCGCTATTTGCATATTAACACTCAAAGAAGTGTTAAAACTAGAAGAATTTGCTCTTTCCTGTGAAAATGTATTGGGATGTGTTTTCTGCATCTTGCTCTGTGAGGTGATGAAATGGTTTCTTTTGGACCTATACTGCATATATTTTATAGACTGGCAATTGTATTGGGCGCTCCTCCGCTTTAGTTGAGACCAAGTCCTAAATAACTCTAGTAAAGGAAAAAATCATGCCAGCTTAGTGCTTTGACTCTTTATTATGGGTTTCATTTTTCTGTATTTTTTGTTCCTCTCAGAACCAGTTAGACTTGGTTTAATTCTCTCTGCTCAGATCAGAGCATTTTAACAGGAACAACTGTCAAAGCTCCAAATGGTAGCAGTGAAATACTGCTCTAAGTTAGCTGAGTTGTGTAATAGCATCAAGACTTCAATCTTTGGCACCAAGTCCCAGTCCTGTGAAGTGTTTTATCCTTTTTCAGTGTATTGCAGCTATTTCATGCACTGATTAATGAGAACAGAGAGTGAGATCAACATGAGTGGAAGTTGGGAGTTTAAATACTTGAAATGCAGATAAAGTTCATTCTCTATTCCCAATCTAGTGTCAGCTTTATATCTAAAATAGGGAGTTTGTTTCTTTGTTTTTTCCTAGTGTAATGTTTTATCCTAATATGGCAATATCTTATTAATTTTTGGTAAGTGCTACAACCTCTATTTTTAAATCAATCTGCTATTTGAACTTGACCTTGCTACAAAGATATTTTTATTAAGGCAATTTCATATTTACTTCATGTGTTACAATGTGATCATATATTCCCATTACAGGAAGCTGAAAGCTTTTTTATTATTATTTATTTTAACATTAGTAATGCAAAATCTGTTTCCTCAGCATAGACTGGAAGGGAACGTGGAGAACAAAGCTGAAGAAATGCACTGCATAAGCTGTATAATGGCATTTATTTGTATTACAATTTCGCTTGAGCGAGAGTCCGTCCATGTAAATTACCCCAAAATATGGAATATACAAATAACTTTGGAAAAACTTACTGTTTATTTTTACACAGAAATGGTTGTGCTTAATCACAGGTTAGTGTTGGGGGGTGGGTGTGGCTGGCTTTCATTCTGAGATGTTGGAAAGCTGTTTTCTCAAAGCTGGCAGCTCTGATTTTTTTCTTTAATGGGACGGGGATAAGTGTCATCAGCAATGACAGACTGAGCACATGCAACATGCTGCGTGTTGTGATTTCTGTGTCACTAATGGAACCTGGAGGATGTGTTAGCAGCAGCAGCAGCCTGGGGCATCTCAGCTGAGGCAAGCAGGGTGCTTTAGGTACCCCATCATACAGCTCCACTGAGCTACCATTTCTTGATGGTACTTCTTTTTATTAAGGTTTTCATGAAATCAAAGCAATGTTATATAGTCAATATGATCATATTTATTTTCAACATTTTTTGATGATTTTAGCTGTAGAAATTCATAGGTTTTTGGTTTTAATTTTCAGATGTTAGGCTCCTTTCATTATGAATAGGAATCTCTGATAAAAATGTAACCTTGTACTGAACAGCTGATAAAGTTTTTATTCTTGGTAGATAAAAAAATCTATTCTTATTTTGACAGAACTAATGAAAAATCTGTCAGCATAAGTGACAGTAATGGAAGCTGCTATACAGAGACTGTCAAGAAAATCACAAGCTTGGAGTTCCCAAGTCATAATTTTAATCAAAATCAAGTGTTTGATTGTCACATTTTTAATAATAAAAATAATTCTCGATCCACTGAACACATGGAATATTTTAGGGGCTCTGTGTTAATATGAGCTGTGAGACTTGTAACATAATGAAGACACTGTCTGCTTAAAGCCGTATCTGTGCAGACAGTGAAAATATACCAACCTTTCCATAATTCTAAAATGAAAGGGATTGATTTTATTTTGGTATTCAACTTTTCAAATCCACAGGACTGGGAAGTATCACAGGAGAGAGTGAAACAATATCAAATAGATAGTATTATAGTATTTGCTCTTGCTGCTATGCTCTCTCTCTTCCTGTTTTTTCTTTTCCTGGTCTGTCAGCAATCCAAATATTAATTGTTTTGGTAAATGAGGACCTAGACCTACTTACAAATGCAAGCATCTGACTTGAAAGCAAAAGAGATGCTGTCTACATGGCAGGAAAAATTGAACCTGTGAAATTTTTTGCTGGGTTACAAATTGATCCACTTTCAGCAATGAAATAGAAGAGGCTGTTGAGGAGCAGCACATGAGTCTGATGGCAGTCCATTCCCCTGGTACTTCCCCATGCACATTGAAGGGACTACATACAGATATGGTGTTCTTGAATTTGTCTGTTCCTTTTTTTATACATGCTGATTCTCTCTGCCTCTACAATTTCTTGTGACAGCAAGCTTCATAAAATCACTACCTGCTATGTAAAGATGTGCTGCTTTTTATCTTTGTTAAGCTGGTCTCAAAATAGTTTCATTACATTCCTCCTCATTATAAATACTGTAGGCTTTGGTGAGGCATAGTTCTGCAGTCACCTTACTCTTATTTAATGCTTTTTTAAACATTGATCGTATTATCCCCTTGATCTTCTGCTCTTCAAACTGAAGAGTTCCAGCTGGTTTTAGTCTCTTGTAAGGCAGCTGCTATTCTGTGAATCATTTGTGTTGCCCTTCTCTGTACCTTCTCTTAAACTCATTTCTTGAGTTGGAGAGAGCAGAACTGTCTGGTATAACAGCAAAATTACATTCTTTGCCTTGGTTTTGTTACTTTTCTTAGTGACTGCCACAGTTTTCTGGCATTTCTGGCTATGGTTGAGCTCAGAGGGTTGTGAACTGTGGCTCCCAGATCTCTTCACTCAAAGTTGATGTGAGAATGTTAATAAGGTTTAGATTTTTTTCCTTGAAGCAATGTCCAGTTCACAACATGCCCTTTTTGCCAATTCAATTCTAACAAAACTTCTTAACTATTCTTTGGCAGGAAGTCTTGTCAAAGGCTTCCCAAAAATCCAGGTCTACAGGATCTTCATTTATCCACACTGCTTTCCTCTGAACTGATGGCAGGGAGCAGGACAGTATTTTCCTTTACAAAAGCTCTGTTGTCTTTTTTCCTGTTGGATATGTATGGGCTCAGCAATATTCTTTTGTATGAATTCTACTGTCCTACCAGGAGTGGATGTTTGTATCAGTGACCTTCATGGTCATTGCCACCTGGCCCACATGACATAATGATTTGGCTGGTCTAGTCCTTCCTGTGTATGCCCTCCATGTCAATGAAGCTGTTCTGATGTTACAGAGAACATGCTGTGTGAGATACCATCTCATCATCTTCATTGGTAAAGACAGATGCCAAGAATTTGAAAAGCTTCTTTGCTGTGATCTGATCCCTTTTTGTATCCTTGTTGGAAAATGATCGTGCCAACCTGCTAGCTGTCTCATCTTTCAAAGTATTTATGAGCATTTTAGTCTCAGCATGAGCGTCTGTTGTAAGGTGATCTTAAAATTCTTCTTCACCCTCTTAATTTCCTGTTTGCATTTGAATGCCCTGATTTATGGCCTTTCCTGTTGTCATTTTCAGCCTCCTCACTTTCAGAAATTTCCTCATGTTGTTTTACTCTCCTGACACGTTTTGAGTGGCATGTCATATACATGAAAAGGGGTAGAGGGAAAAATTTTAACTTTAATCTTTCAGGGTTTTAGTTTGCAGTTGCCAATAATGGGTCAATAATCAGTTTACTGTGTTCTAAATTCAGAATGTTTTCTCCTTTCTTTGGGTCTTTTTGCAGCTGCAGCAGCAGCAGAAATAAACAATTTGTCTTTTGCAGAAATCTGGAACTTCACAAAGTGAGTGAATTAGAAGTAAGGCAATGTGATTGGTTGCCTTTGAAATGAAAACTGTTGGCTTTGAATTTTCAGGTGTTATATACTGGATCTTTTAAAATCTGCTGATATGATATCTCTCATTTTTAGTGATCAAAATACTGACAAATCCATTTTTTTGTCATGTAGATTGTGGAGATGTAGAGTTGCATTCAGCATTCTTGGATAATTGAACACATATGTACACCTTTTAATTTTACCAAAAATGATTTTTATAATTAGATTTCTTCAGGAAAATATGCCACTGTGGAACACTGTGAGGTTGTGATTGTAATACTGTCAGACACTTTCCTTTATTAATGGCTAAGGTAGTAAAGATTGTTAGTAATTCTAGAACAGTGATTCTGTTCTCTTCTAAGTATAGTCCCATACTTCTGGAGGGACCGTGTGTTACTGGATGATACAAAATGCAGTATAGGGAATTTAGAGATTTTGGCAAGATGGTGAGAGGTGATTCCGTAAAAGTCAGAGGTAGGATCTGCACTTCCTGTTTCTCCTAAATTACAGTAGGAAAGTAGTTAACATAATTGGAGTGATTAGTGCTTATGCTTCAGATTTAATGTCCAGCTGAGATTAATTATAAAAAGGTTTGTCAGAACAGTGAGATCTTGGAGCAGTGTCTTAATTGCCACTGGGCGAAGAAAAGAAACTGACTGCTTTCTTAAGCTTTTGAATATGACCTGTTTGTAGGCAATAGTATGGACCCAAATTCAACAACTTGAGAGGTCCCTTCCAATCCCAAATTACTGGAAGTGCTGTAACTTTGGTACAGCTTTAGGAAAGCATCATTAGCAGATTACCTAATGACTCAATTAGCAGATGGAATTTTCAACTTTGGGCTAAAGCTTTGTGCTCAATTTTGAAGCCTGCAGCTATGGAATTGTCTATTTAAGATGTTGAAACCTCAGCCCAATATAGTTATTGGTGGTAAAATGTAAGCTTTGGATGTGTACTTCCTGAAATGCCTACACTTCTTGGGTAAATTCTGTAGAGCCTGCAGGGTTATTTATTGCCAGCTTTAGGAAGTTAATTTTAAAACGCTGATTTGCAAAACAGATTTAACTTTGAAGTTATTGGTTTGCTATTGGGCATATTGGTGTTTAATGGGTGAGTAGAAATAGGAGAAAATTGTTTATGTAGGCATAAAAATGACATGAAAGATTTAACTAATTCTTTACTGAGTAACAGTGCAAGGTTTAGGGCAATTTATGTTCTCTGAACAGAGTTAAAATTCCTGAAAGGATTCAGCATAATATATGTTCTGTGTCTCCTAGTTACACATAGTGTGTTTTAGGGAATGTGGATTTCCTTCCGTTTTGGAAATTTTTCCAGTAAGTCAGTGCCTGCCACGAATGCAGAGCGCCGTTTCCTTGGAACTGAGTTTCTCTGGTCTTAACATCTTCTGACCCTTAGTAAACACACAAGTCATCTACTCCCATCCCATGTGATGAGCTTCCAGAATCTCAGAGTGATGTGAAGCACAGGTGCTGCTTGGCTCCAACAGGCAGCTTTGAATAAGTGCTTGTTTTCACTCACAAACTGCTCACATCTATTTATACCATGTAAAACTAGCTGATCTTAGGGTCTGGTCAGAAAATTTCAAACTATCTTAAGATGGTGTGTGGTCAGCAGACCCTTCCTGCTGGGAACTGCTACCCCTTAGCTAGAGCAGGAGGGCTTGCTGAATGCATTGGCCCAGGTTGCTGGCATGTGAAGCAAACTGTGACGAATCCAAATTTTCAGCTGTGATGTTTGATCTGAGAGGGTTGCTTTTTTGAGAGCATTTATTCAATTGCTTTGTGATTGTTGGACCATATTCTTAGTTCGTGACGTTAGGACTATCTAAATGAAGGGTGTAATCTGTGTACAAAGCAGCAATATTTCTCATTTCAAGGAAGTGGTAGGAACATTAAAGTGCTTTTTGCTTTTTCTGTGTTTTCATTACTTGCATTAAAGTTATGACATCTGATAATAGAAAAAGATGTTTATGAGCTTTAGGTCAGGTCTTGATTAAGTTTTGAAAAGATCTGTAATAATTTCAAATTATATTTATGTCACATTGTCTAGAAATTGTATCATGACATTTTCATTACATTATTACACTACAAATTGGAAATATTCTGGAAATAGTAATTTTTACAACATCCAAATGTACTTTTGCTTTATCTCATACCTTTTGTGTGCTTCAAAACTGAAGAAAATTTATTTTGAGACTTGTGCAAAATTAGTATGCTGTGTCATTTAATTTCGTCTGATTAAGTGGAGAATTTCTGTAATTGGTTGGATGAATCCCACACACGCTGGTGAAAGCAGCATACACATTTAAAGTATACTAATTTTCTCTTACTCACTGCATAAAAAGGGCTTTATATAGGCAGGGCTCAGTCTGTAGTGCAAAGCTTACGATCGGCGAACCATTTCTTGCCTAAAAATATTTGCGTGGTAAAAATATCCCTAGCTGTCACTGTTGTCACACTTCCCGTGTAATAATTATCCCTAATGGCAAGCTGATTTCATGCTGAAGGGCTGCAGTTCAGCAGTGTATCTGAAGTTATGCATGACTTGCGTCACACTGGATCATTCCCTCTATTTTAAAGGTGTAATTCATGTGCTTGAATCAGACACACATTTAAGCACCTTGTTGAACTATTGCATATATGGAAATTGTTTTTCTCCTCAACATAATCAAATTTGGAACTGGAAATTACCTTGTGTAGATGGTTTTAGCTTTTTTTTTGCTGAGTTTTGCCACCATCAGTTGTTGCTCACTTTCATATTTGTGGGTTTGGAGCTGTCTGGACAACTGAATTATTTTGGTTTTATCTTCACAATGATTATATGCCTCTTGACTACCTTTTAAGTTTGCATGTAAAATTAGCATTTTGCCAACATTGTCATTGTTTAAGAAATAGCAATGCAAAATCTGGTTGTCCAGAGAATTAATCTGAATTTAATGTGAATAAACAGAAGTTTAAATGTTATATGAGGTGTAACATAAATTTTAAAAAGCATAACTTTAATCTATATATGTAGCTGTTTCTATATGTGTTTACCTTGTTGTCTGTACTTTAATATTTTTCAGACAAGTATAAAAGAAGGATTACTACTGAAGCAAACCAGCTCCTTTCAGAGGTGGAAAAAGCGTTATTTCAAACTTCGAGGTCGTACCCTTTACTATGCTAAGGATTCAAAGGTAATTCTATATTATTAGTATCTAATGCCTTACACATGTAACTTCAATTTTTCTGAGATTTATAAGTTCAATAGTAATAATTTAATGATTTGTTCTTGGTTGTGTTGTTTAAAAACTGCCATATATAGGTTGTAGTGTGTTAAATTAACTTTACCTAAGAAAGATTGGTGATTTGAGGGGTTTTTTTTGGTTTTTAAATGAAATTTATCACAGTTATTTTTACCTTTTTGGCTATTCAGGCAAATAATAAACTCATTTTAAGGAGTTGGAGGGTCAGACAGTCAAAAAAAGTAAAAACTGGATAATGCTCAGAAGTTATCCCTCATACTGAATTCCATTAAAACTCTTCTAGTCTAATGCCTGTTTTACTCTTGAAAGGGTAGAAATTGTTATGTGAAATGAAGACAGGCTGATTTTCTGCCAAAACTGATATATAAGGGAAAAAACTGTTTCCCATCAATTGATTTTTTTTTTTGTGGGAAAATTGAGAGTGGGCAGAGGGGAATACTTGTTTTTGAAAGGCATTTCCTCCCTCCCCCTTGAGCCTGGGACCTAGAGCATTTTGGCATGTTGGGCTGACTCAGATTTTGCTGTTCCATGACAGTGAGTGTTACTTTCCTTTACCATGTAAGGTTGCAGCATCTCATGAGAGCTGTAGGTGAGATGCTTCAGGTCTCCATCATCTTCTATATCCTGGTCTGCTCAACAAAACTCTTGCGAAGGCATAGAGATCTCTTTAGAACTACAGGACTGTAATTGCATGGTGCACAGTTATGTGGCTGTAATGCATCAACAGGAACTATCATCATTTCAGGGAGTCCAGCACTGACGTTACCTCTGTTGTCACTGAAGTTACCTCTGTTGTCACACTTCCCTGCACCTGGTGCTATGACAAGCAGTTTATATAAAGAATGGGGCAGTCCCGTTGTGTAAAGGAGAGCACTCTGGACTCTGAATCCCAAGGACCTGAGTTCCAGTCTCAGTAGGACCATCCCCTGGCAGTTCAAGCCTCCCTGCCATCCCATCCCGTCACATCTTGGATGCTCAGCAGGGTCAGCCCCGGTCAGTACCGGGTGCTGTGACAGTCCCGAGGACTTCACTGTCACTGTCCAAGCTTGCTTGGCCGTGGCAGGTGGACCTTTAGGACTTAAAGAGTGGGGCCAGTTCTGCGCACGCTGTGCCTCACCTAAAAAATCCACTGTGCAGGCTGGAAGGGCACACCTATGTGGGGAGAGCCCTGCCCAAATCTGCATTCGCGAAGTCTGGCCATACATACATATATAAAGAATAAACATGGAGATAAGAGCTTTGAGAAGGGCAACTTCAGCTCACAATATAATGCTGAGCTGTTTTGAAAATGTGAGCCTACCCTGTTAGATGAGGAATATGGGCTGTTTGCACACTTTGGGTCTATTTTGGTCTCACTCCAACAGATCTGTGTCCTTGCTATCTTGGGGAGCCATGGAACTGTTGGAGTGTGTCCAGAGGAGAGCCATGAAATGATCAGAGGGTTGAAGCACCTCTCATGTGAAGACAGGCTGAAACAGCTGGGGTTGTTCAGCCTGGAGAAGAGAAGGCTCCAGGGAGACCTCATAGCAACCTTGCAGTACCTAAAAGGGCTACGAGGGAACAGGAGAGGGACTTTTGACAAGGGCATGTAGTGATAGGACAAGGGGGAAATGTCTTTAAACTGAAAGTGAAGAGATTCAGATATTAGATATAAGGAAGAAATTCTTGACAGTGAGAGTGGTGAGACACTGGAACAGGTTTCTCAGAGAAGATGTGGGTGCCCTATCCCTGGAAATGTTCAAGGCCAGGTTGGATGGGGCTTTGAAAAACCTGGACCATGGCAGAGGGCTTGGAACTAGATGATCTATAAGGTCTCTTCCAACCAAAACCATTCTGTGACTCACTAATAAAGATGAGAAAAAGGAGGTGTTATGAGTAAGTAATTTTGCAAATACTTTATAAGTTTGAATCCAGACATGCTGAAACTCCTGCAGCATGGATTCTCCTTCCCATGGCATGGGAGAGGGAAAATATGGTAGGACTAAAAAAGAGACATTTTTGTTCGTGTTGCCTTCTGTGCTTTAAAACTCCTAATTAATCTTTTGCCAGAGACTGGGGTATTTATGGTAGACATATATTTTCTGGTATGGATACTATATCATAGATTCCTTCATGAATTTCGAGTTCCATCCTAATACGGATTAATTAATTTATATGTTATTAAGTGTGAATCTCTTTTCTCTGACACCACATTTATGCCACACAATAGACACCCTAAAGATTCATCTATTTGAAAAAATCCTTCTTTTAAAAGAGATTTTAAAGAAATAAAATTTTGGAACCAGTTTTTTTATGGTCTCATGTACCACTTAGACAGCAAATAGGACTCTGTTTAGGGGCCAACTATAAAGTTTTATCACATCATCAGTGTATTCTTTTTTTTTCACTATTTTTTTTCTATTATTTTCTAATTGGAATGGACACAATGAAATTAAAAGCACATTGTAAACATACCTGTAAAGTGGACTCAGACTTAATTTAATGCTTTTATTTCTTTTCCTTTCACAGTCTCTAATATTTGATGAAGTTGACCTGTCAGATGCCAGCGTAGCTGAATCGAGCACAAAAAATGTCAACAACAGCTTCACGGTATGGAACAATTTTAATACCGTTCTTGAAAGCTGTGGGTAGGCTTACTAAGAAAATCAACAATCCTCTCAATTGCTTATTTTGCTCCATTTGGAAATAAAATGTCTTTTATTTGAGAATGGTATAATATATGAGAACAGTATCACATTATTCAATTTCACTTGATTTCAGTGGATGTTTTTAGCAGAAATGTGAAAAGATGCAGTTGCTTCAAAAGATGATGATATAAGGAATTAAAAATACAGCAAGAATCAGTACTTAGTATTTATTAGTACAGCTTGGCTTTGTCATGTAGTTTCTCTTTGAGGTGACATGGTGAATTAAATCAAATATAATTGTGTTTTTGTTTTAACTTTTTGTTGTAACATTTTTGGTTTTCTGTCATATTGAAGTGTATTTTATTTGTTTCATTGCCAATCATACCCGTATATGTTTCTAAGTCATATGGAAAAGTTATCCTTACAGTCATACCTTGATTCTGACACTGGTATGAAACATAGTGTTCATAAATCCCTGTTACTTTAAGGTCACAGGTGTGTTTTATGTAGAGGTCTTCCATTTACTGTTCAACTGCTTTGTTAGAACTAAATGATACTGTCTGACACAGTTCTTCTGCTGATTCTCAACCTCTGTAAAAGTAAATATTTTGAACAAGAACTAGTTATGAGGAAGACCATGGGTAAAGTCCTTCTGAAGGTCTTGACTTGTCCCACTGACTGCAATGGCATAACTTTTCTTAACTTGCATGTCTCATTAGTCTCTACTAAAATGTTGAATTTTCATTTTCCTGAGGATTTTAATTCCACAGGTAGTCCATATCACCAGTCTTGTTTTTAATTTCCAAGGCAATCAAATGCAAGCCTCATAGAAGCTTCTCAGTTCTTCCTCACTGTGGTACCCTGCCAGGGAGATGTTGAGAGGACTTCAAAGGTGTCCCTGGATTGGCCTGGACAGTCTGGTGTGTTGTGTCAGTCTAAGCTTCTTTACTGACTGGGAACGCAATTAAAGAGAGTACTTTGACAGAAGGTCTCAGACCAAGTAGTGGCTGTGTAAGGTACCAGCCTGCCTTTTGAAAAGGTTCTCTCTGCTGTCTGGAAGCTCTGCCTCATCAGATGTGTGGCATTTGGGGGGGGGAGGGGGATGTCCCCCTTTTTTTTTCTTTTTTTTTTCTCCTCTCTACAATGTTTAGTGTTTTGATATCCTTCATAATTCTTTAAGCCCTTTCAGTATCTCATTCTTCATCAAAAGCACGTTTTGATTCCAAATCAAGACTTCTGTGGAAGACAGCAGTGAGAAAAGACATCTCAGGGGCTACAGCTTTAACAGCTTCGGAGACACTGTTTACTCTCATGTCCTGGGTAATTTAGGGCAAACAGTGTTTTCTCTAAGGAGTCTACAAATTCATTTTGAAAAATTATGTGGATTTAAAGCTCTCCTGTATTGAAGAGTGATCTAATTTGACTGTGAAATATGGTAATAGTCGTCATCTCGCTTAATCTCGTGGCTCCTCTCTTTGTGTTTGCCTAACCCAGTCTCCCAGCAACACGGCTCCTGCAGTACGACATCCCTGACCTCGCCTGCGCTGGGCTGGAGTTGGGATGGGGGTGGAGTGGGTGGTTAGCTTTCCAGCCATACTTCTTATAAATAAAAAGAAACATTTCTTTTTGCTTTTTTTATTTTCTTCCACCTTTAAAAGACAATCCTGTCTTTCTTAAAATTACAAAGTTGGTTTTTTTTTAATTTATGTTCTAGATGCTCTGTTTGCATTCTCTTTGTTAAAAAAGGAAAAATTAAATGCTTAACTTTAGCCTTCTCTAGTTAATGTACTTCTCTTGTTTCTTTGTTCCAGTGGAGAATATTTTTAACACAAACTGACGTAGATGGAATATACACCAAATGACCATTTTCCCAGGAAAATACACCTTTAAATATTTATGTTAGAATTATTATTTTATTTCTTTTTACAAGTCCTTTTGTCATTTCATTTAAGTCCTCCCACTCTACTCAATTTCCCACTCCCAGCTTGTAGAAGTTATTGGTTTGCCTTCTTTTGCCCTTTCTAGTTTGTCTGTTTGGAGGCAGAGGTGTGTGTGTCAAAATTTTCCATGCTGTTTTTTTGGATAAAACTCAAGTCCTAAAATTAGTCATAACACACAAATTTAAGGTTGAGTTTATTTGTAATGCACAAGCTTGCAGAATATTTTATGTAACTAAATATCAATGTTTATTCACCAGAATTACTTTTCCTTTCTTTCTGCAAACAATTTGAGGTTAAGGGGAAAGTTGAGATAAATAAATATCTGCTAATTAAAATGAGAAGCTGATAAACTTAAGTCAGCTCATCTGTTTAATTTTTTTCTTTATTGCTGATGATAATACTTTTCACTGAACAACCAACTCACTTCTAGCAATTAGCTTCTAGTGCACAAGCTTGCACTAGGATGCCTTTTAAGAGATTATATCTGTTTTGTAGTTCTGAGCATCCTCACCTAGAAATTATTAAACAGAACAAAGGTGTTCCTTGACTTCAGAATCTTTACATAAGACACTCAAGGCCAGATTCTTCCTACTGCCTGTTAGGTACCAGTCTCCCAAGTCATTGGAAGAGAAAAAGTTAACTTTTGGCTTGAGTTTCTAACGCTGCCTTTTTTTCTGATGATGAAGAACTGATGCACATTAAAAAAGAAAAAAAGTCTGTAGGTGCTAACCATGCTGCCTTTCAGTTGTTGAGCCACATGATCTATAAAATGCCCCGGGTTATTATAAACCTATCCTAGAGTCTCATGTTAAATGCACAGGCATCATGCGACAGTATCTGTATTTAATACTTCTGAATTCTTGCTTGACATATTTGATTCAGCTTGTGTTTTTTGGTGACAAATGTGATGGAAAATAATACTTTTATGGTAGAAATACTGGCTTTGAGGCATTGCTTTGTGTAGCTGGCTTGAGATATTTGTTTTGGGTTAGGTCAACTTCTAGTGCATCTAAGAATTACATAAAGCCATGGACACTCAATTTCTTACTATAAATATAGTCAGAAAAGTGAAAATTCTGGCTAGATAATTCTGTTATTTAATTGTGTCTGAGGGCAACAGAAAAAATAATTTCACTGTCATTCTGGAGGGTCCCCTCCAGGAATATGAGAATTAACACACTATATGATACTCAGATGGGGATTCAGCTTGCCCTAACTTCAATGTGGGACTCGATGGCTTTATAGACTCTTAAATTTGGGCATCTAAGATAAGATCAACAGCTCTGTAAAGCAGATTTCTCTAATTACTCAATTCAGTTTAGTCTCCACTGATTAGTAACCAACCCTGTCTTAGCTACAACAGGAGCTTTGTCATCCAGGACACCTAAAATGTAGACCCTTGCTTTCAGTTTTCTGAATCAGGTACTGAATCAAGTACTTTTTGTTGAATATGCATTTTCTGTAAGTTGTCATCTTCCCAGGGAGGAAGCTGCAGCAGGCAGATCTGCTGTCCTGGAAAACCTACTGTGATTCTCAGTAATTAGAAATTGGCTGGAAAGGAGACTTTGTATTCCAGCTAATAACACTGATTACTAGGATTCTGGATATGCTTGCAAAAATGTCTAACACAATAAATTTGTGTTGATTTATTGGTTTTAGCAATGCTATAGACCATATAGACCTCAGAGTCCTAATTATTTATTCTATAGAAAAACTATTCCTTGGAGAAAACTCTAAATGAGCTGGACTTTATTAAAGTATTCTCACCTAATGTTATGACACAAAGGCAGGAGAAACCTATAAACCCTTTGGGGTTTGCATTTTTCATTTTTTATTACCCTCTTCTGTTTTGACTATTATGCAAGGTAAATAATATTTGTAAACATTTTTCTACACTCTTTCCTATTCTTGCTGTTCTCCTGATTGTTATTCTGCAGCATCATCTTGTATGTGAAGTGACATATCTGACATTCATAGAAGCACAAGTCACATGCATTTGGGATTATTTTATAAATTACTGCTCCTTTACATTGCTTATGGATCCCACATTTTGTCTATTTTCTGCAGCAGCAGCAGCATATTATGCATGTTTGTTCCCTCTGTATTGATACTAAGATTCTTTTTCTATTAATTTGGAGCTGTCTGTAATTAAATACTTCATCTGTGCTTCTGTCATTTTTCTGGGATGTGTATTTATTTTTATTGAACTTTTTCAAGGCACTGTATGGTCTGCTTAAGGCAGACTCCTGAAAGGCATATTGCTTTCTAGCAGTTTATTTCAGTCCTACTGCTTCCAGCATCAGTTGGCGCTCTGCTCATCATTGAGATTTAGCTCTTCTAATTGATTTTAGAGAATTAACTTTTAATATTCACTCTGGGCTTGGAAAACAGAATGTGTTGCCAGACTTCTGCAGTGTGTTTCAGAGACAGTGTTAATTTCTCTGGACTTGAACACATTTTGCTTGCTTTCTTGCCACTCAAATTTTTTCAGAGTTGCTTGAGACTTTTCTTTAGGGACTACAAGAACTTCAGGGAATGTGAGAACTGCTTAACCTCCCCCAAGCCACATCAGGAGGAAATGAGAAGAGCCTTTTCCCAAAGGAGTTTAAAACCTTTCATCTTTGGGTTTGGACACTCCAGTCTTCTGTCTTTACAAATACCAGAGACAAAGACAGATAGTCCTAAAGCAGGGAATAATCATCCTAAAACTCGGGGTTTTTTCCTTATTTAAATAATCTAATATCAGTCCAGTTTTATAACCACCTCTTGACTGGCCCAGGGTTCAGGGTCCTGAGATTTATTGAAGTGCAGAAAGGTTATGGATGCCAGTGAAGGTATTTCTCTGCTGCTGTTGTGCATGCTTACAAAAAACAGTTTACTGCAGTTCTGCCTCTGTGGACATCAGGAGATGGTTTCTTTATTTGTAGCCTCAAAGCTCTTTCAGATGCTATTCTACCTCAGTCTGATTTCCTTTTTTTTCTAGGGGCTGCACACCTGAGGGTAACATGGACCTTTTCTGGTCTTTCTGCTGCTTTTCTTTCACTGCCTTACTTATTTCTTTAGTTCGTGAAATCATTGTGCTACTCCTGTGTTGGGAGAGTCCTAAGATCATGGGGTCAGTAACCACCATCAAAGCTTTGGTTTGTTTCCGACTCGAGGCACATTCCCCTGGTTTCAGTTATTGCTAAGCAAACTCTTTCCAGTGCCTTGTCCGTAGCCTGGATAGATTAACCTTTCTGGTTTGCTCTGTTGGAATACTCTGGAGCACAGCTATCTGCAATTTTTTTTCTTTGTAAAGATCTATTTTGAGTAAATGGCTATATATAGTCTCTATTGATGTTCCCTTGAAGGGAGATACTCTTGCTTGACTTTTCCCTTCAATAAACCACAGGGACACAAAAGGAATGGATTCGTGTTCAGAAACATGTTTCTGGTTTTTATCGTTTCAATGTGCAATAATCTCCTGGGTTTGGGTATGCTTTGAAATTTCCTTTGCATTCCAGTTGCGTGTTGACATTGTTAAGAGTATATAGGATGATGGTGGGAGTTCAGACACATTTGCAGATGTCTTTACTTTAACTGCCTTCCTCTGTGAGATGAATACCACTCTCAGAGACATTATGTTTTAAATTTTGCCCCTAGATTATCGGCAGGGTCAGTGCATGGCACCCTTTCAAGATGGGGGAATAGCATATCCAGACATTCCCCGTGCCCTGTTTGCAGTCTGGTGCAGGCTGACAGAGGTCCTGCAGTGACACCTGTGAAGACCCCAGACCCCAGGGCCTCATGTTCTCTCTGAAAGGTGGAATATGGCTGGAAGTGGCTCAAGTTCCTGAGCTTCATCAGCATGACTCAGCTTTGTGCGGGGAGCTAACTCCTGGAATGGATTTTGTTTTTCCGTAGTTGAGAACTATCTGCTGTTTCATACAGATGGTGATTAGCCTCTAAGTGATGAAGGCTTTTTGATGCTCCCAGCCCGAGCAATACTCAGACCTTAGAAAGAGAGGGGAAGTGCTTTATATTCCATTTTGTTCAATTTTCCACTCAGGGTTGATTTTGCTGGGGTTTTTTTCCCGATATTCAGGCAGCTCAGAAACAAAACAAAAACTGAAATAGCAAATTAATATACTGAGGAAAAGAAAAATTAGACAAAAGCAATTAGTGTGTGCTTGTGATGCACTTAGGGTTTTTTTCCTCCATTTAGCACTTGCTCATTTTCCCCCACCCTCTGGCAGTGACAAAACAATATAATGAAGCTGAGAGCTCTCTGGGTAGCTTTGGGTGTGACTTTCCAGTTTTAAGCTCCTTATCTCTGACTTGATGTGCTGACTCCCCTTCCCTAGAGTGTCTGGAGATGTTGAACTTTTAAGTTTCATTATGAAAAAGCAATAAAGCATTTCAACTGTGATGGTAAAATCCATAGATAAATCATTTGGTATTGATCTTGATTACAAGAAAGCTGAACACTTTCAAAAGAGGAAGACAAGGGGATGCTTAAAAATGTGACAACTCTGGACTATATTGTATATTTTTATTCTAATTACATTTGCCTGGAGCTTGTTTTCCACAGATTTCATGCTTAGCAGAAATTTTTCAAATACAGCTTGCAGAAAATTTCTCTTTTTCACTGGTGAAGCAGTTGGGATGTATGGAGAATAAACACTTAGGATTGCCAGATTTCACTCTTCCTGCAGTTTTATACTTAACCTATTCTCTGATGTTTCTTTCTCTTCTTGCTTTAAAAATGATTAAAATACCTGGAGAAACTGTAGAAAGTATCCTTCACTGCAGTTCCTGTATAGCAAATAATATTATAAATAAAGCCACTGATGTAAACTTTAAATACATTTCCTGTTTCTAGTGAACAAGGATTCCTGGCTTCAGGCAGCTGGATCATGTTTAAACAGGCATCTGTTATTACAGATATAAAAATAGTCACTTGCTGGTTTATTTTCTATAAATTTGCACCTAATGCCATTAAATATATAACTAAGTATTTTCCTTAAAGCATAGAAGCCATCCCATCTCATGGATGTATAATGAGCTGGTGAAGCCAGAGCTAAGGGCACAGCAGCTCTGAGTGATGTGCTTAACAAATCTTTATGTAAGAACTTTAAGGAAACATGCAGGCCTTGAACTATATATAGCAGTTTCCAGTTTACATTTACAAGAATGGTTTATTGGTTTTTCTATATTTAAATGATGATTTAAAATACATTTCTAATTCTTCAGTCCAAATTCATGGAACTTTCCTACCCTGCTTCTTGTAACTGTCTCTTTATAAAGTTATGCTCCTGCAGGAATAATCTTTTTCTGTTAGCAGTTGGTTGACATTGAATACATGAAGTCAGATCTGGGGAACTGGATTTCTGACAGATGGACCTTTGCTGGATATTTTTGCAGTTCAAGGCTGGACATGTAACTGGATTATTTGATTCACTTGGATTTCACAGAAATTTGGGGGTTGGATGGGATTTCTGAAGGTCATCTCATCCACCCTCTCTGCTGAAGCAGGGCCACCCAGCCCAGGCCCATGAACAGATGGCTTTTCAGTATCACCAAGGACTGCCTTGAGCAACCTGTGCCAGTGCTATCACCCTTATTGTAAAACAGTGTTTCCTGATGTTCATAGAGAGCCTCTTGTGTTTCACTTTGTGCCCATTGCCTCTTACCTTTTCACTGGACACCACTGGAAAGAGCACTTTCCCTTCAAGGATTTACACATGAAGATCCCCCTGCCTCTTCTCTTCTTTAGGCTAAACAGTCCTGGCTCTCTCAGGCTCTCCTCACATGTCACAGACTCCTGTCCCTTCATCATGCTTGTGGCCCTTCCCTGTACTGTCTACAGCATGTCATGTGTCTCTTACCCTGAGGAGCCCATAACTGGGCACAGCACTCTAGGTGAGACCTCACCAGGGCTGAGTAGAGGGGCAGGGTCACCTCCCTGGATCTGCAGCCCAGGATAGTGCTGGCCTGTTTTGCTGCAAGGGCATGTAGCTGGTTTGTGTTCAATTTGTTGTGCAACAGGACCTTGAGTCCTTTTTTACCAAGTTGCTTTCCAGTGCCAGGATACACTGATGACTGGGGTTATTCCTTCCCAGGTGCAGGACTTTGGACTTCTCCTTGTTGAACTTTTAAGGAGTTTTCTGTCAGCTCATTTCTTCAGCCTGTTGAAGAGTCTGTGGATGGCAGTGTGACCCCTGAGTGTATCAGCCTCTCCTCCCCAGTTTTCTGTCGTCAGTAAACTTGCAGAGGGTACACTCTGCCACACCCTCCAGGTCATTAATGAAGATATTAAACAGGACTGGAGCAAGTATTGACTGCTCGTCACTGGCTTCCAACTAGATTTTGTATCCTGATCACCACCCTCTGGGCCCAGCCATTCAAGCTGTTTTCAACCTACCTCACAGTCAGTTCATATCCAGCCTGCACTTCATCAGCCTATCTATGAGAATATTAGAGGGTAGTGGTGAAAGCCTTACTGAAGGCAAGGTGGACGATATCCACCTTTGTTTCTTCATCTACTGGGCCATCAACACATGTTATCAAGTTGGTCAAGCATGACTTCCATGGGTAAATGAACCCATGCTTACTACTCCCAATTACTTTCTTGTCCATGTACCTGATGTTATTCTGGAAGATGCTCCTCCATTTTTGCTTGATGGGGTAAAAGACAAGGCCACCTATATTACCCAGGCTGGATTCTACTGCAGAATTCAGTCACAGTAGACCTTTTACCTTTTTCAGTGATGTAACCATCTTTGTCCTTGTCTTTTAGCTAAGCCCACTTGTTCTGGGATACCAGTGGGGGAGGTGCTGTGTGGGACTAACGCTTTTCTTTCCCCTCCTAAGAGTTTTTACTGTGGGTGCCAAAACCACACATTACTTCAATATTTGTGAGCTTGGCAACAGTGAAATAGGAGAAGGCCAGAAAAAAGAGGGAAGCAACGTTTTAGTGGAGTAGACAGAGCTAATTGTTCTGATTATAAATTCTGTATTGTACTCAGGCAAATATAATAGCCAATTATTATTTGCTGTGCTTTTAAATCCTCCGCTCTCTTTCTAATTTATACTTTTGCCTGGCTTGACTCATCTTCCAAAATAATTGTGACGATTCACCATAAAGCACTAACTAACTACACCTTTGACAGTGACAGTGCTGTTATAAATTATGTAGTATCCAGAATCCAAGGAATTATAAGTACTGTAGAAAACTGTCCAACTGTTTGCACTGGGATTTCTGCAGACAAATTCTGGTAGGTATGGGAGCATCAGTAACCCCAGCAGTCTCTTCTCACCATGGTGATGGAGGTACATTCACTCATCACATTCATATGGACCCATCTACAGGAGCACAGAGGAATGGAGGGGCAGACAGAAAGCAAGGGAGGCATAACATGTTATCCTGGTATTTTCCAGTACTGACTCACCAACGTCTGTAAGCACAGAGAAGTTACAAAGTATTTAATCTGTTGTTTTCCTGCCCCGGGCATTGAATATGATCCCCAAGAAGAGAGTTGGGGTCCTGTCTCTGTATCACCCTCTCTTCATTATTTCCAGAAATATATTTATAAAGTATCTGTCCAAAGAACAGGAAACATTTCCTCACCCCTTTCAGATTCTAAGTGATGTTTCTACATTACTAATTTAATTCAAGATCAGCCATACAAAGTGCTCTTAGTGTAATGCCTGATAATAGTTCGGAGTGGCTGAAGGTGCCTTAATGCAAATATCATGTTGCATGAAGCAGAGTGCTTTACAATGGCTGCTTTGTTGCTGCTTAGATGAAGAACATTGTTTTCTTGATTAGCAAATACAGTGTCTGCATTAGAAATGCAACAACCAAGCTCTGGGAACTGTATTTTCTTACATATTGCTGATAGTACAAAATATTTTAAAATTTAGACAATAGACTTTAATCAAACCCTCTATGATTTTATTTTACAGATCATAAGACTAAACCCATTGGGCTGCAGGCATATAAAATGTCATTGGTAAAGGTATTCCCATTGTAAACAGAAAATGCTTTCAAATTTACACTGAATTTGATGGCAATTTTATTTCCTTTCAAGATGTTAAATTCGTTCTGATAAAGTGTTGTCTGAGGGAAAAACTGCAGTAGTGGCCCAAAACTCAACAGTGTAAATTTAATTGATATGATTTCAAGATGTGTATGTACATATTTATATGAGTATGTGCACATTTTTAGAACCCACATGAGTGAAAATCCTAATTTGCAGGAAGACCTATGTGGTAGCAGACTGAACAGTGACTTCTTGTTGTCTCCTTCATTCCCCACTCAAAAAAAGCCTCCTAATTTTCTGAACAGAACAGGAATATTATTGCAGTAGTGGGCCATTTTTCTTCCTATTTAGACATTCTTTACTCCCTGGGATGTTTTAGACTTGTGTGGTTTGCCTTCAGCTTTTAAGACTGTATATGCTCACTCTTTCCCAATATCTACTTCATTAAAAGCATTTTTTATCCCCACCAGCTCTATTTCATTACTTTCCAATATACTGCAATACTTGCCTTTGGTAACTCTCTTTTCCAAAATCTGCAATGACTTCTTGGCAACTTGACAATGGTGAAAATTCTCAAAGTAACTTAATCATCTAAATGAAATTGGCTTTATTTATTTATTTTTAAAGGCCTTTTGACTGTCTTAATCCTTCTTGATTTGTCTCCTGCTTTGTCAGCATGTGAACCATTAGCACCTGAGTTCCTTCAAGATTTAGTTTTCCTATTCCTACATTACCTCCCTCAGTGGTCTTCCAGTGGTTTCTGTCACACTTTCTTTGCAGTGTATTATACAGTTTCTTCTTGCCTGTTCAGAGTTTAGCATATTCAGTGTGATATATATATATAATAATATTTGGAGCAGAGTGTATAAAAAAGGTAATATGTAATTGAAGAAAAGATGCTGACTTGGGTTGGTAGAAGAGAATATACAGGACTTTAAATATGAATACATACAATGAGATAGGATTACTAGTAAAATCCAAATTTACATGGCAGGAAAATAGTTTTAAAGATAATTGCATCCATTTGATTTTGATTATGTCTGGATGCAGATTCAGCTGTCTTCAATGAATGCACTTGAAACATCACACCTAAGTTAGTTATCACAGAATTGTGTAAGCATTCAAAAGAAAGCATGCCTTCTGTCTGAATGCAAAGAAGCAGCTTTAGGGAGTCATTGTGTTTAGGACAAGTAAGAACAGCTATACCAAGTTAGCATAAAGCTCATAAAACCATATTGAAACAAAATACTGTAATAACAGCAGCAGGTGCTCAAGAGAGAAGTAGAAACAGCACAGGATATACAATGATTCTTCCCCTTGAGTAACTTCCCAGCATTGACTTACTGTTGGATTTTGAGGACCTGATAAGCTGAAGGATTCAGATACTGTGTTATAGTATAGGATGCATCTATTTGTGATGAATTTCAAATTTATACTTCTGATCTCCTCAGCATCCTCTAAGAATACTTTTCAAGTCTAAGTAATGCATTGATTTGGGAAAAAATACTTCTTGTTGTTAGCTAATTATTTCCATGGTTCCCTTAGTTCTTATGTTACATGAAATATCTAAAAAATAATGAGAGTACATCCTCTCCATGATTTTGTGGACTGAAATAGATGAGAACCTAAATGGACTTCTTAGTTCCTATTTTATTTTGTTAAGAAAAATTCTAAGCATTATTGATAGTTCTTGCATGCAATGCATTTTGTCTTTTTTCATCTTATCAGGTACTTTCTTGATATTTGTTGTTACAAATATGTAAATCAAAGAGAATATGTAATTTAATCGTATTACAGATGCCATATTTTCAAATAAGTATCTCTTCCAACTTTCCACTTTAGTTTCTAGCACAAATAATAATTATTCCTACATTCATGTGATTGACAGTATACAACTGAACTTTCAGATTGTTGAAATGCTGTGAACTTTGTTTATTGTGCTCTGAATCTAATAAGAAGCTGGAATATAGGAATTTCTGGTGTATTTACATGCTTTCGTTAGCAGTTTAGGGGTGTGATTTGATTGTCAATACATGGGTATGCAGTGCCTTTTGAGATGGGGTTTGGTGTCCCACCTGTCTTGTTTATAGCTACTTCTGGTCATATTTATCTCCCCCCTGCCAAAACTGCTAAAGAACGTCTCCACTGGCACTAGGTAACTAGGCTGAACAACTGAACTAGGACCTTAATTTTGGGAGGAGAGCATGGAGGGATGTGCAGTGTTTTTCTGTGACCAGTAGTATTGAAGACATGAACAATATAAATAAATATTACTTTAAAAGATCAAATAGTCAGGAGTTTTTAAGCAATAAATGCAGCTGTTGTTGCTTAATGGTGTTTCACATCAGGTTACTGGTTAGAATCAATAATGACCATGGTGGAAGAATGGCTGCAAAGTGCACTGTCTTGGGTGGATTTACTATTACTTAATCCATATTATAATGTCATGCTATATAATAGGAAATAATCTGTGTTGTGTATTTGCCCAAATAAGATTTCCGAATCCACTGAAACCTGGAAATTCCAGCAGAATGCTGATTGTTGTTGGAGTCAGGGTTATATTATGATTTAATGACTTTTCTGGGCTTCATTTGATGACCTGGCCTAGAAAAACATTTTGAAGTAATAAAGCCTCTGTTTGGCTCCAGACTAATAAGAGAAGCATTGCTCTCTGCATAAACTGTTCTTTAGGAAGAGCTGTGGAGGGCTACTAATAAACCTTATTAAAATGCTTAAGCAAGATTGAAGGAAATAGAAAACTATTCTGTTCCATGCAAAGTGAGTACATCACAAAGGAAAAAGAGAGGGGAAAAAAAGAAAGGAAAAAAAAACAAAGGCAAGCCCACAGGTTTTTTGCCTTCCCTCCATGTGACTTGCAGCTTGCTGCACTTCACTTACATCGCCTCTGAGATATGTTGAAGTGCAGCTCAGTTTAATGAAGAAGTGGATAGGACAAATCAAGGCTAGAGACTATTTACAGCAGCAGAGATTGGGTAAGTAAATGCAGCCGTAGATAAGTCTTTACTGATACTGTGAAAATGTTGCAATATCTTGCCTGTAGCATTTGAAAAAATACTCAGAGCTATCATTTTTAGTGGTCCTTTTTTTGCTTTACTTAAGTAATTTGCAAGTGTTGGTGGTACATGCTATGCAACAGATTTATGCATAAGACTGATAAAGGATTTCATTCTATTTTTCAAGCTTCCTGCAAATAACTTTCATTAAATTACTTTTACTTACTTTATTATAAATTCTTTGCTGTGTAAGTAACTGCTTTGTCTATTTTAGTTCAGTGCTCAAAATAATTTCAGTGGGAGTTAGCTGATAGTTTCTGGTGCCTTCCTGTAATTTTGATTATTTTTCTACTGTTTAGGGAGAGGGGAGAACAGCTTATACTCTGAACATCCTTGATATAGTATTTTCAGATTTCTAGAATCTAGCTCCACATCACTGAAAAGTCCCCAGCATCAACTTGTTCCAGGAATTTATTCAACCATCCTAGTAGGATGTGATTTCAGCTGTTTGCTTTTGTTCTCTGTGTCTTTTTAAAAAAGATTTGTATCTGTTCTTATACTGAGTTTGATATAGAAAATTCTGGTTTACATTTTTGTATGTATAAATTTGTGTAAATTTAATATCAGTATACAAAGATGGAGAAATATGATGACAGCTTTTGTTGCATTTGAGTTTGATTTTTTTTTTTGTCTCTAGCAATTGGAATGGACCTTGCAGTTGATATAATGCTGTTAAGAAATAGGATTGCAGCCTTAGTCAATTAGTAATTTCCAGAATGGTTGTTGTAGCAGTTTCAGTGCCTGCCATTCGAGTATTTAAATCTCAGTGCATAGACAAACAGCTGAGAAGGGGGAATGAGGAATGTAGGTTTAAGAGACGTAGACCGAAGTCTGATTCAAATCTTGGGAACTGAAGAAGAAAAAGCAAAGTCTTTTGTTGGTGGTGGTGCATTAAAGAAAATATTTTTAAACATTTAATATCTTGTGATGTACGGTGTGTCATCCTTTTGCATCATCTCACAGGAAAGAGTCCATTAAATATTATAGTCTGTCATGATGTTTACTTTCTGGATTAATCAGGATGTGTTATCTTTTCAGATAATCACTCCATTTAGGAGGCTAATATTGTGTGCTGAGAACAGAAAAGAAATGGAGGACTGGATAAGCTCTCTGAAGTCTGTTCAGTCCAGAGAACACTATGAGGTAAGCTGCCATCCCTCTTGGTGCAACCTGTTCTAGCTCAACAGGTCAAGCTACAGGACACAGAACTGGAGTGTTCACCCTCCTTGATGTGAAAATTGTGTCTAATGTCAGAGTGAAGCTTCATGTTAAGAACTTCACTAGCAAAATGAGAGCTTATTATCTCATTTTTATTTAGAATTTTGAAGGGAAAGCAGGCTAAATACGCTCTGGAAAATACTTTTGGTGAACATTGCACTGTCGTCCCCTGTAATGTGGAACCGTACGTAACTTCAGTCACCGTAGCTGTGTTCTGTACTTGCAAATTTGTCTTAACTTCTCCTTTACTAGACCGCACAGTTTAATGTGGAACATTTCTCAGGGATGCATAACTGGTACGCCTGCTCCCACGCCCGCCCCACCTTCTGCAACGTGTGCAGAGAGAGCCTCTCTGGAGTCACTTCCCACGGCCTGTCCTGCGAAGGTAACAGAAACGCTTTCCTCCCCCCGTTTGTAAATGCTGTGTGTGTAGGCGGAGGGCTGCAAGTTCAGTATGTAACGGTTCTGAAAATAGTGAGGAAGAAGAAAGCCTGAAGGGAGAAGTCTATTCACTAGATTGACCTTCCTCTGGGCAGAGAGACTGCTAATGATCTGGCTCACCTCTGTGCTCCAGGTGCCTTTTGAAATAACACAGTTACCCTCTGTTGCAACAACCAGTTTGGAGTGTACTGGGTGAATGGTTTGCAAGTAAAGATAGGATTTGTTTGATTTGCATGTAAAAAATGCAGAACAAAATAGTCTTACTCGTTTGCAGAATTAGGGTTTCTCAGCAAATAATCATAGTGGTAGTTTCTGCCCAAAATCTGTAAAAATTATTAACACTTTGTCCAGTGTTATGACCTCATCCTCTCCAATTCTTGTTTGCTCTGTTGCTGCTGCTTCATTCTGCAGTACACATGGGGCAGATGAGGGCAAATTTATTGCTTTAAAAATTCTCTTGTGCAGTGAAGGGGTAAAGATATAGTACACTGCATTTTGGTGATTTAACAGGTGAAATCCAGCACAAATAGAAAGGACATGTGCCTAAAGACTTCAGCATTAAACTGACGCAGAGAAATTATATTTCCCAAACAAAAAATTTTAATACACCTGATACGGCTTATTTATTTTTTCTATAAGTTCTGTGGAAAAGTGCCAGCAAGTCTGCTTGTGTTACAATCCAACAGAAAATAAAGCATCCTTGTGACCTTATGATACATATGAAATGTCAATATATTTAATTACTAGTATAGCTGCCTGCCCAGAAAGGAGGAGTTGCAGTTACACAGTTCATAACTTTATTATTTTGGGTGCATGTAACCCAACAACAAATGCATTTCTCTTATTGATGCTGTTATAATACTTGAGGTCTGAGCATAATAATAAGTATTAAGGAAATCTTAAAAAGGAAACATTAACCCACTGTCCTGAATTGTCCATGCTTTTAACGTAGCTAATGGTGCTGTTGCCAAGGAACGGGAACAAACCTGTTTCACAGAAATTAGGAGTAGCATAGTTACTTCCAGCTTCTCTAGTGTATGCTTTCCACTGTGTATTAGTCCTTTGGACAGTTTTAAGGCAATCATGGTATTCTCAGTGTCTGATACTGGCAGATGGATGTGTCACATGCTTAACTAAAATGCTGTTGTATTGCCTCTGTGTACAAACACAGTTATGTTTGCTCAGGCAAAGGAAAAGACTCTCATAAGGAATTTATCCATTCATAAATTAATATTACAGCTATTTTAAAAGGCTGTTTAGCAAGAATTATTCTTGTAAGACTACCAGTGTGAATGTTTGTAGTTCACCATTTTATGTTTTTTCAGTGTCTAATTTTGCTTCTAAGTATGATTTTAACATATGAGGTGTTGGCATTAGGGAAGTTTCTGTAATTTTTCAGATTTAGAGTTTGTCACCTTTCTGCATAACTTATTATTAACTAAAGCTATACTTACCACATTTCTGATGCCAGTTAACCTTTCAGCAGTTTTTGCAAATAGTCTGTGAAGGTGGTTTGGATTTGCTTTCACTGTTCTACAGTTTCATCATCATGTATAACCTGGAACATTTTATATGTAGATACTATGATATTCTTTTGTCCATTAATAAGTTTACTTCCTCTTACTTCTTATCTACTAGTTTGCATCTATTTTCTTTATTTTTCAAAGTTTTTTCTTTTTTAATAAAAGAACTTTAGTAATATATCTGATCTAAGTCATTTGACAGTTGACTCTTTTACTGGAATACTCCATACTATGTCCACAATTCTGTATACTTGTCTAAACCCATGCTAATCATCCTTAATTTCTTCTTCTTTTTGAACTACTTCTTTCTCTGAAAGTCTTATGTGACTGAGATCATATTTACTTGCTTTTGCCATGTGCACTTCTAATGCATTTCACCATGTATTTTTTTTTACTTACCTATGTTAGCAGTATATACAGTTTTAGGAGACAGTGTAGGAAGTATGGAGTCTTAAGATTCCCCAGACTTTTTCTGTGCTACTTTTTCCCATTACATAATTAAAAAACCTGTTTAAATATTCATGCATGGCATCTGAAACCTCCAGCACTGCTTTGCTCTGAGAATCCATTTATATCTATACTAAATTCAGTTGTGTGGTCATTGATCCCAAGCTACTCTATTATGCCTCGTACTGAGAAGCATGAGAGGTTCCTTCTCAAGAGATACTTGAGCTCTTTCTCCTCTCAGTGGTTTGTGTTACTGGCACACTAAGTTGTCTTGATAGTAGCTTAGAGTCTTTGTGTTCTTTGTGGTCTGATTCTTGACTGTTAACTATAGGTAAAAATAAATCCCATTGATATTTTGCAGCTTTTGATACTTTAGAAGATCAGTCCGGTAATATTTTGTACTTTTAGACTTGCTGGCTCCCAGCAGCACTGTACAACTGGTTTTTTCAGTCTGACCACACATAAAACCTCATTTCTTTTGGAGAGAAGATAGGTGACTTCTTTCTTCAGGGCACCTTCCCTCCCAGCAGCCTTTGGCAAAGGTTGATCAAATTAATTGCAGATCACCCTGAAGATACTCCTCTAACTTTTGTGGAAGCCAGTGTGTAAAAAGATAACAGAATCACAGAATCAACTAGGTTGGAAAAGACCTCTGAGATCACTGAGTCCAGCCTTTGACCCAACACCACCTCATCTACTCGACCATGGCACTGAGTGACATGTCCAGTCTCTTCTTAAACACCTCCAGGGATGGTGACTCCACCACTTCCCTGGGGAACCCATTCCAATACCCAATCACTCCCTCTGTAAAGAACTTCTTCCTAATGTCTAATCTAAATCTCCCCTGGCACAGTTTAAGCCCGTGCCCTCTTGCCCTACTGCTTGTTGCCAGGGAGAAGAGGCCAACCCCAATCTGGCTACAACCTCCTTTCAGGTAGTTGTAGAGAGCAATAAGGTGCCCTGAGCCTCCTCTTCTCCATAACTTAAGATGCTATTTTAATACCTTTGTTAGGTAAAAGAGCAGTGTGAACTTGCATCTTTTTAGAAGTCAAAGTATCGATATGTATATCAACCTGGAGATGTAAATTATATCAGAGCAGGCTTCATTCTTGTTACTACCCAAAAATCAACTGACTATTCTAGAACTCAATCATACATTCCTTTGAGATGCAAGGCTGTTCCTCTCACGGGTTCATTTTATGTTGTCTTCTGAAAAGGTGATCTAGTTTTCAAATGTTGTCTGTGTGTTGTGTTACTCTCGCTAGTTCTAATGGACTCATCTACAGTCTTTACTAGGACAGAGAAATTATCATTTTTTTGCTTGGCTGTAGAAATTACTCCAAACTAGCTGAATCAAGGAAGGCTTTTGGTTTTTATGATCTTCAAGTGTTTCTCTTCCTCAGAGTTTAGCTTGCTGTATACTGAGGAGTCTAAGCCTAAGCAGTTGTCAGGTAAACACAGGGATACATGGAATGTTTAGGCAAAGAAGCCTAAAAAGCAATAGGTCAGTACCTACAGAAAGAAACTCTTTCAAGGCTCTCTACCCTCTATTACTCTGTATTAATACTGCATTTCTATCCAAGTCATTGCCAGTGGAACACTGCCTTTATGATTATTCTCAAAAATTTAGTTCTTCGTGGAGCATTTTCATTATCAAGACTGAATCTTGATTGCTGCATATCAAATATAGCTAATAAGTGGGAGATTGCAGTTTAAAGGAGAAGCTTTCTCCTGTGATGAGTTGCACAAACAAACAATGTTGAAAGCACACTTTAGGATTGTGAAGTCCATCAATAAGAAAATACTGGGATTAAATTGCCTCTGCAAATGCACTTTGTGCACTTGGTCTTTTTTCATTATGATTGTTGGGGTTTGCCCACAAAACACTCTTCTTCTTACGTATTGCCCAGGGAATTGTACAGAGAATATTTGCACAGTCATTGTCTGTGATATTTTTGCCACATTTTCTGCACAGACTGGAGAGTGAAGCAGTCAGGAAGAGAAGGGATGTTCATTGTTAAAGAATGAAGAAGTAATAGAAAGCTGTTCTGGGCCTTTATATCACACCTCTGTAATCCTGGAGAAATAATTTAAATAAGATTTTTTTGTCAAATCAGTAGTTGTGTGTTTATAGTCTGAAATGAGTATCACAGAAATGTTGAGCTTTCTATAACTGCAAAAAAGCTGTTCTGAAGTCACTGATACTTTGAAGAAATACAATACTGAAAAGTGTTAATTGCAGTAGTAATACTGAGCATAATCATAATAATCACAATAAAAATAAGAACAATTTTAACAGGCCAAGAAGAAATTAATATGGGTGTCTAAAAAGTAGTATTTTATTAGCTTTTGATAAATAAAGCAAATTCCTGTTGAAAATTACTATAAACCAGAGTATGGCACAACTCCATACTTTTCTACCATCCAGTGCATGCAGTGACTGAGGGTCCTGTTCTTCAAAAATGTATGATCATATAACTGAAGACTTCACACCTGCATTCAGAAGCTATATTGCAATGCTAAGTTTCATGAGTAATTTAACATTTTATTGTACTTGAATTTGTAATGTGAGTATTCTTTTAGTACTCTGTGATATTAAATCAACTTAGAGTGCTATTAATTTGGTTGAAAATAGTAAAAATTACAAGGAAGCTGCTGTTTCTGCTTTATAACATAGACATAAGCTTCAAATTGGAGTGAAGTTAGGTTGCTGTTCTCACATGACTCAGTCTGTTTTCACTGTGGCTCGTCCATCCATCATGTGAGAGTATTCTTGGAAACAAGAGAGCAGGTTCCTTGGAATATGTGGAGACAAATTATGCCATCTTGAACAACTTAAACTACAGATACCGGATCTTCAGATTGGTTTCAAAGCCTTTGACTGTGGCCTTTGCAGTTGGACAAAAACAGTCTGAGCCCATTCTTATTAGAAGAACACAGAAGAGAAAATTTCAAAACATAGGTGATAGAGTAGTAAGTCTCATGAAAAACAGGTTGAGTGCACTCTCAATGTAGTTGAATTAATTGATGGAGGGTTAGAATGAGAGGACTTTGAGAGAGAAATGTTCTATAACAAAGGTGTAGATTTTCACCACAAGAGTTCCTATGATAACATTCAGTAATGTTGACTTTCCTTCATTAAGATAGTAATAGCTCTAGATTTGTTCACTGTCTGACAGCAGGGGATTATCTCACTGTGACAACTGTTTGCTTGTAAGTGATTTCGTTGTGAGATACCTGTTTCATATTTCACTTAGAAACATTTACACAGAAAATTAAAGTTTAAAATACCATTCTATGATTATTCTTGCTTTGCTTTGGTTAAATTTTTCCTTTTCTCATATTTTAATTTTCATTGGTGAAATAATGGCAGTTAATGTCTAGCCGTATGTCTGCATGTTTTCCAAAAGATTTCAGATATCAGGCTGATTCATGAATGGGATTCAGTGTAATCTGAGACAAAAATAAGTTAAGGGATAGTGGTAAGATTGAGATTTCATTTAAAACTTTCCTTTTCTTGCTCAAAATTATATCAGTGTCTTAAGGTCGATGCTTTTGGTAATGTTTAATGTTCAGAATAGTATAAAATGTTGTTTGATGATATTGAGGTTGCAGGAGTTGACCCACAGAGTCTCATCTGAGATTTTATAGGTAGGTTATTTACTGTACTTACAAAGCAAACATCAGCTGTCACTTGCCAGCTATGGTTTGGCTTCCCACAGCACTTCAGATCCTAGGATTGAATTTGTCTGCCTTGTTGAGAGAGCAAAGGTTAAATACAGGGTTCCTAAGATCTAGTTGAATTATAGCTCAATAGGATTTGAAAATTGCATTACTTTGTTATCCCTTTGAAAATCTGTAATTTCCGATTCCCACTCATCTCTGATTTGTTGTATTTTTGATCTGTGTGGCAAAGCAAACACCTACAACTTATGAGTAAGAAGCTGTATTCAGTGTCAATATTCTCCAAAATATTCAAATGGTGATAGTGCTGAAGGTCCATCACTTGAAAATGTAGCCTTTATTTCTGTATTTTTATGAGAGCTGACTTCTTTAGATGCCTGGAACCATGTTGTAGGTTGGCAAACACACAATATGAGGCTGAGCTGTTTAGAAAATGTGAGCCTACCCTGTTAGTTGGTATTTGAACACTTTGGGTCTATGTTGGTCTTGCTGCAACAGGTCCATGTCCTTTTTATGTTGGGCACCATGGACTTGTTGGAGCAGGTTCAAAGAAGGGCCATGAAGATGATCAGAGGGTTGGAGCGCCTCTCTATGAAGGAAGGCTAAGAGAACTCTGTGGCCTTCCAGTACCTGAAGGGAGCCTACAAGATAGATGGAGAGAGACTTTTTACAAGAGCATTTAGTGGCAGGACAAGGGGGAATGACTTGCTACTGAAAGAGAGCAGGTTTAGATTAGATATTACAAAGAAATTCTTTACTGTGAAGGTGGTGAGGCACTGGAACAGGTTGCCAGAGAAGTTGTGGATGTCCCATACCTGGAACTGTTCAAGGCCAGGCTGCATGGGACTTTGAGCAACCTTATCTAGTGAAAAGTGTCCCAACCCATAGCAAGGGGGCTGCAACTAAGTGATGTTTAAATGTCCCTTCCAACCCAAATAATTCTGTGATTCTCTGAATGCTGCTTTCTGAAATGTGAAATGACCTGAGGAGTTACTGTAAACGCAACAAAGCTGCCTTGTGTGTGTGTGTGTGTGTGTGTGTGTGTGTGTGTGTGTGTGTGTGTGTGGTTTTTTTGTTTTGTTTTGTTTCCCTCCTCTTTCTTTCTAGAGAGCAAGAAAGTGAGAGCTGAGCACTTAATTTCACACATCTCCCAGAACAGTGAGGATTGCTCTCAAACTAAGATGTTGCTTACATAGTCTCAATTCACTTTTTAAATTGATCTGGCAATGGATCAGTGGAATTAAAATGGGAAATTTATTATTCACAAGACCTTTTGTACCATGGCTTAATGTTTTTTAATGGTAGATAAATGATGGGCCAAAGCATTTGACAATTTCCTGTCAAATATTTGTTTGAAAAGAGACTACCACTTCTGATCTGCTGGCTAGTTCTCATAAACCTTTAATGGTCTTTGCCAAAATAATTTATATAATGCACTCTAAATAGAATGATGTCATGCACTTCCAGTAAAAGAAATACTCACAGTTGGGTGCATCAGTCTGTTTGGTCTAATATGCTATCATTAACTAGTCATATTAATTGAGTTGAACAAAATTCAAATAGTTATTAGGTTGTCAGAATGTCAGCCTGTACTACACACTTGTGATGGGTATTCCAATTAGTAGACTTTTACTGAATAAACCAGTACAAAATGAAGCTCTTTCTCATTTAATATAAGCTCTTGAAAAATCTTGTAACCCCCAGTATCCTGAATAAAAATATCACCACCTAACCCCTCACTTTCTCATCTTCTAATAAAACAGGCCCAGTATGGTTCCCCACAGGCATCCTTTGAACGAAGAAACAGAGCTCATGACTCAAAATACTTGTGTAAAACGTTCCCCCATCGCTTGCACCTTTAAACTAATTATCTGCATTATGTCACTGGAGGAACAGAAAAGGCAAAACCATGGTTAAAGATATATTTGTACCTTCCACCTGAAGAACTGGGGACTGATGTGGATTTGAGGACACAATTAGCATGGGCTACAGTTTTAGCAGTTAATTGTAGTCTAGAGAATTAAAGCTGGAGTGATTGTGAACTGAATTTTCATTTAGTTGGGTTATATCATGTGTGCAACACTCAGTGACATGCACTTGCTGTTTTATGGAATATCTGTGTTAAATTTTTTAGAAGGTATCACCGAAATACAGCAAATAACACAGTATTTGTTTATGTGTATCTTCCAGTGTGTAAGTTTAAAGCACATAAAAGATGTGCTGTCCGAGCAACAAATAACTGCAAATGGACTACATTAGCCTCAATTGGAAAAGACATCATTGAAGATGAAGATGGTGTAAGTACTATTCAGATTTCCAGTATTTTCTAAAGCTGTTTCTTCTTTAGGGGAACAAAAAAAGGCTAAACATAGAACTATTGCAATGTGACCCACTGAAGTTTATTATAGGTGGCTATTTTCCTGAACACCTTTCAAACATTAACATAGTATTTAGAACCAAAGTTATATTCCTATATCACAACACAAGTCTAGCAACTGTGGGCACTAGATTGCAGCTGTATTACAAGCTTTAAAGGCCACATGCAGAGAAACTCTGAAGCTGGAGAATTGTCCCCAGAAGTTCCTACTGCTCTTAAGCAAAGGTAGTATTTTGCACTGTTACCGTGCTGTTTTGGCAATGTACTTTGTGTCCTCCTATCTATGGCTGTCACCCAGGAGGCCTGTTTGGAATTCCCTGAATTGCAGGGCATTTTTTTTGCCAATGAAAGCAGGAATTTTAAAATTAGCAGGAGAAAACAACAAAAGCTTTTGAGAGGTTTATTTTGATAGGTAGGCTATTTTTACAAACACAGCCAAATATGAGCCACTGGTGTGAAAACTTCGTCCTAGAAGGTTAGTGCTACATTGTACACCTCAGTGTTCTGAGTTGCTTGTGGTATTAAAGGGACAAAGAGTGCACTGAGTAAAGCTTTGCAATGCATTTAGGAACTGCTTTATAAAGCTGTGACTTATCAGCTGTGGTGAGTGAGTAAGTAAAGCCACGGAGGTATTCTGCTGTTCTGCCTACTCTACTGAATTTTAGTTATTTTTAATTGGGTTTGTGTCATGTGGTCAGCGTTATATGATTGGGTACTCGTTTGTATTACAGAGTCTCTGGACTTAAGTGCCCTGTTGTTTTATGGTTAGTTGGTACCATAGTACCATGAAGGAGATATATCTCCCTTCTTCAGGTGTCATTTTTATTGCCTAGCACATGAAACACCACAGTAGTCCACTTTCATTGCTGTTGCTTTGTGAGAATCAGTATCACTTATCCTGGCTAACCAGGTTTTTATGAAGGGGTATAGCTGTGAGAAATAGTTTAAACCCACCTATATTTGAAAGACAAAAGCCTTTAATTTCTATTTCTGAGTGTTTCATGTCGATGTCTACTTCTCCACAGATAGCTATGCCTCACCAGTGGTTAGAGGGTAACCTGCCTGTCAGTGCCAAATGCGCAGTCTGCGACAAGACTTGTGGCAGTGTTTTACGCCTGCAAGATTGGAAGTGCCTTTGGTGTAAAGCTATGGTAGGTGCAGTGAACCATGTCCAAGCATCTGGGATTTTGCCAGCTTTATTGCTCACCATTATTTTTATTGTGTCATTTCATAACTGTGCTTTTGGATTAAGGAGGAGGAGCAGCATCTGCAAACTCAGGTCTCTGTAGCGTTCAGAATTTCTGATGACTGTCCTGCTTGCTTCTGTTAATGTTTAATACGTCCACGGATGCAGATTTTCTTTAATAGGTGTTGCCATCCAGTGTATTTTCTCTGCCTTCTCCTAGCTGGTAACTGAATGTTCAGATACCTGTTCCTTATGCCTAATAATCATGTTACTTTCATCTATTTTTAATGTTATATTAATATTTATTAATATTAGTGTAGTAATATTTTTATTCGTGCAAAATCTTGACTTTCTGTTCTTCAGTACAAATCTGTAGGTTGCTGATTGAAATTCTGTAACATACTACTGCTGTTACCCCAATAAATAGTTCTCTCTTAATTTTATCAACTTGTCTAAAAAGATGAGTTTCTTATAGAAGTCAGCAGTTTATTTATTGTTGAAATTTCTGGCATATAAATGGCTGAGGCTGTGTGTAGGCAGCAAGAAATGATTGGCATCATCAGAGGTGATGTGAAATTTAGGTGAGTTGCAGCAACCTGCACATGTGCCTCTCCTTCCAATATTTGTGGAAGAGACCTCTACAACATGGAGTTCACAGGACCCACCTTTGGCAAGTTGGTCTGGCTTGGTAGGGGCATCATATTTAATGCAGTTATGTCTTCCAGAACAACTTGGTGGACCTGGCAGGTACAGAGTGATTGTTCTGCATGTGCAGAGGGTGGCTGCTGCCACCAGTCCAGATGTCGGCTGCTGGCAACTTGGTTCTCCCTTCCTCCGGGATGGGGACAAGTGATTCCCTTGAAAGGACAATTCATATCTGCTATAGGCATTGCTGAAGATGAAGTTCTCCAAAATAATGTTTTGTTGAATGAGTAACAAGCCTTTGCAGTTGAACACTCTTTTTTTTTTATAGTCTAGCTCCTCTTCCCTCTACACCTAAATGTTACATACGAGTCCATTCTTGTTACATAGATACTGTATCGGTTATATTTTCATATCAAAATTCCACCGGAGGAAAATAATTTTTTGTTTATTTTGTAGGTTCACACTGCCTGTAAAGATCTGTATCCTCGTAAGTGTCCACTTGGCCAATGTAAGGTATCGATCATACCTCCAACAGCACTAAACAGTATAGACTCCGATGGTACGTAGTACTGTAGTGTGCTCAGGGGTAGCTCTGGACTTGCAGTGCCTATTGAGATCCGTATAAATAACAAGACTAAAATCCTTCTGCTGAGCAGGTGAACTCAGTCTTCAAATTTAGACAGAAGTACAGTTTTCTGTGTAGGTTTATAGAGAATTATTTAACCATGATATTTTCAAAAATATTTTTTAAAGTTTCCCCAGTAGACATTTTGCCTCATTTTATTTATGACCCTGAGAAACTTTTCAAGTGAATAATGATAGTCCTCAGATGAAGTGAGTTGATGCTTGCACCAGTCATTCAGTGTGTTCTCACATTTCAGATAACTTTCCATTATGCAGAGGTAAGCCAGCTGAACAGTTCAGATCCAACAATTACATTATCAGATTTAAGAGAGGAATTGCTTCCATAGCTTCTCTAATTTTTTTAAATATAAGCTACGTAAGAATCCTGCAACATACAGATAGAAACCCAGCAAATGTTCAAAACCCAGAGATGCTCTTTGGTGGCTCAGGCTAGAGATGCATGAGCAATGGGAGACAGCACTTCAAGGCAGAGGGTGTATTTAAATAAGGAGTATCATGAAATTTTAATTTCTTTAATTTTATAGTTTGTGTTGGTGGTAAATGCAGACCAACAACTTTAACACAGTTCAATGAATTTTGTTACATAGAGTTAATAAAAGTGGTTGTTTATGTTTCATATATTCGCTCTATTTACTTGCCACATGGTGTCTTAGACATCATTCTGCTATTTATTATTCGTGCTAGGAAGATTGTTCCATATGTGAAATTACTTTTCTTGGCATTTAAATAAATTACTCAATCCTTATTTTAAAGTAGACATTATGATAATGTGGAAGTAAATTAGCATCCTTTAATGTCAATTTTTAATTTGTAGCTTTAATTTTTTTAGTAATAAAAACAACATAGTCATTTTAATATTGCTGGAGACAAATGTCAAAACTTATACTTGTGATGTCTGATTTTGACGTATTGCTGAGAAACCAGTACTTCTGTGGACTGGCCATGTTCGTGCCAATAGTGTCCATTAGTACTACTTAGTACTAAGGACCTTGTAGAAAGCCTGCTTTATTTAGTTAAGACCTGCATTAACTTTAATAAGCTTTGAATCACAGCTGAAGGTCTGTTGTTCAGTGATTCTATTGCATTTAATAGTATAATGCCAGTCTGAAAAGAAAGCTCTTGTGCAACATCTCACCTGGGAGCAGCTGAGTACAAGTAACTTTTAAAATCTGTGAGTACTCTTATAAGGCTCATACAGATGTGGATGACCCAGTTCATCCCAGTAAAGTTAAAGTAAAATAAGATTCAAACCCAAACTCTTGTAACTGAAAAATATATTTAATTATATGATAGTCTGTGAAGATGGTATTTGAGAAGTATTCTAAAAGGTGAGTAAACTGTCACTGTTGAAAAACAATAAAGCTATTGTCTTCAGGATTTTACTGAATCTAGGCACTGAAAAAAACAGAAAGAAAAGAAAAGAACTGGTAAATTTTGCGCAATTACATTTTTCTTGCAAGGCTAATACTCAATTTAGCATTTACATTATGCATGATAAAATGTGCTCCTTTTGTCCTTCATCCCTTTCTTCCTCTTTCCCATGATTTCTTTTTGTGTTGTTCATATTAGAAAACCTTATTTATTTCATTCTTTCTAACTATGTTCACAGGTTTCTGGAAAGCCACATGCCCGCCATCCTGTGCCAGTCCTCTTTTAGTTTTTGTTAACTCAAAGAGTGGAGACAATCAGGGAGTAAAGTTTCTTCGTCGATTCAAACAGTCGTTAAATCCAGCTCAGGTGTTCGATTTAATGAATGGAGGACCTCACTTAGGGTAATGACCATGGAAATCTTAAGCAATCCTTTCCACAGGGGAATTCAGTGCAACGTATAGTGTTGTGTTCCCCTTGTTACACAGTGTTACATCCCCTCATTGCTGTAATTTTATCACCGATGTCTGCTCCAACTTCCCGTTTAAAATCTAAGAGATAACAGAATTTCAAGATAAATTCCCGTGTGTGAAGGGATTGTAGCGTAATATTTTCTTTTTAGAAAAGCTCATAAATTCAAAACCAAACTTCTTGGTTAACTTTGGCTACCTTTGATTTCTGTTAACTGGTAAGGCTCAAAACTAATACAAATGTTTAGATGTTTTCCTGAATCAGGGCTCTTATGCACAGGTGCTTGGGTGCTTTTCTTCCATTTCATATGTGTAATTCAGATATTCCTGTAACTTTGTTGTGAA
>JAWWLZ010000001.1:57895949-57911256 GCA_035041345.1 Poliocrania exsul | reverse complement strand
CCTAATGCTTCTGGCTGAAGTGAGAAGCATGGAGCAGTTGAAATTTTATCCTCTAGATTTTATTGCTTTTTAAGATATTAATAAAATAAGAGATAAAATCCTGAAAACAATATCAAGAGAATTTTTTAAAGCAAAGATGGGCATGTTATTTATCAGAAATGTCAGTATAAGAGGAATATACAGCAATAGATTGGCTGCAGGTTGGTTAATTAAGTAGATGGTTGTATCCACATATCCCAGAACAATAAAAGAAGAACTATAAAGGTGCTGTTCACTGTATTTTCCTGTAACAGTTGCTAATGAATGCAACTGCTGTCTTGCTAGTGGATGTAACTGGCTCTAACAGGCTTGTTTTCTCTACAGTTTGCGGTTATTTCAGAAGTTTGACAACTTCAGGATTCTTGTGTGTGGTGGCGATGGAAGTGTGGGTTGGGTCTTGTCGGAAATCGATAAGCTCAGCTTGCACAAGCAGGCAAGTGCACATACAGAATTCCCTTGCCTATACTGACTAGACTTAATTTTGTGTGCCTGCCTTTTCCTTGACTTGGTTCTTTGTCATATCTCTGTATATGGGCCAAGCTCAATAGTTACTGTTAAATGAAAGTTTTTACTGGTATAAACAGGACAAGTTGTATGGGAATGGCACAATTTGACGGACATTCTTTAAACATCAGCTATATAATTAACATTTGTTGATTGGAATAATAAACATTTGTACCTTTTGTTTTTAGTTTCAATAGTAGATTTGTTCCTGTGTTATGTTTCAGTGTCAGTTAGGAGTGTTACCTCTTGGTACTGGAAATGACCTTGCTCGTGTGCTTGGCTGGGGAGGATCCTGTGACGATGATACACAACTTCCTCAGATTTTGGAAAAACTAGAACGAGCCAGCACGAAAATGTTAGACAGGTAAACCTAAATATGCATGTATGGGATTTACCATGAATTCAAATTGTTTTTGTTTGGGTTTCTGATGGCCTAAAATCCATCTTAGAGACTTGGTGTTCAGTGGGTTTGGTTTTTAGTGCAGGTCATAATCATGAGGGAAGCTGAGATAGTAATGGGGACAGCTCTTCAGCGTGCTTTTAAAGCTAAAGACAGAGGGATGAGTGGTTGATGGAACCAGGAAGGGTGTTGTCCAAAGACATTCAAAAGGGGACAGTATAACCGATGAAGCTGCATAACCGCCTGTTACAAGAAGTTATAACTATTAAGAAATGGTGGTTTTAGCAGTTTTATGGACTCCATGTATGCCATTAAACACCATTAAAGGTAGTATCTTTATTTGGGAAACACCTGAACTCTCTGTCCGTGGATGTGGGGAAAAACTCACCTTGTGTGCTTTCACCTTTCATATATTTTTCTGAGGCATCAGCTGTAGACAAGATGATGGGCTAATTTTTTCAGTCAAAACTGAAATCTTGCCAATCCTTATTTTATGTGATTTCCCTTCATAGCAACATCTATAGGAAAGCAGCAATCCCCATTTAAAAAGTCAGTGAAGATGATGGTCATGTTGTTCCAGTGAAGATTTAGCACTGCTTTTGAGAGGAGTATTTCTTAGTTCCTTTCTCTTAATGAGTATTTCTTTTCTTGATCTAGTTACAAACACTGGAATGTCATCAAAGGGGATTTTACTTTAAATCATTTTTATGAAATAGAGAATCAAGTCCTTTTTTTTAATTAAAATTTTTCTGCAGACTACTTGATCATTTTAAAGCAAAGTATGTAGAGAAATGCTTGTTACTGTTCCTCGGATTCTGAAAGATTTATAGATTAAATTATGTTTCCTTTTTACTGTACTGAAAAAAAGCTCAATTTCATTTTTTGGTTTAATTTCAGTAGACTTGCTCCCAAAGGCATCTACAGTGAATACCTGTTCTTTTCAGCAGGCTTTGAAGGATGTTGCTGCTCATAGTGGTTTTGTACTATCTATGCTGTTGAGTGCTGTCCTTTACCAGAGGAAATATATATCTATATATCTATATCTATATATAGAAATAGATATCTATATCTATATATAGATATATATCTATCTGTCAATGAAGATACTTCACCATTTGCTTTGTTTTCATGCTTGCCTCATCTAGTTGAGATGAAAAGATAATGTCACCTTAGAGGATTTTTTCTGGGAAGACATCTGTTTGACTTTGGCAGTTAGTTTGCACAAATTGTTTTATAATGTGAATGGGGTTTTTTTTGAAAATCTTTATTGCCTGCATTGAATGGCCCAATGTCCGATGTTTTTTGGTTTTGTTTTGCAAATGAGACTAATAATCAAACCTTAACAAATAATCTGAGCAATAAAACAAATTATTACCATTAATCTCAATTATTTCACCCATTTGCCATTAAAATTAAGTTTCCCTTTTTTTATGTTTTCCACAATTCTGTGGTGTGACAATGAATTTTCTTTTTGTTAATATGTTGGAGAGAAGATAAAGCTAACAATCTGGAAACCTGAAAGCTGTTATGCTTCTTTCAGGTGGAGTATAATGTCATATGAACTGAAATTACCAGCAAAGCCTTCTATTCTTCCAGTGACTGCAGAAGAGTCAGAGGAATGCCAGGTGGACTTTTACTTTTGTTCTGTTGTTTCATGTACTTAACTTGGAGCTTCTGGGGTGGCAACACTTGTAATTGAAGTGTTTGTGTGAAAAATAGAAATAGATGTTTTGTGATCTGCTAACTGAACCGAATTAATGTAACCTGTGTATCTCAAGTGATTTGCATTTCCAGTTCTGTGTTATTTGCTAAGAAAGAATGAAGGTAAGGAGACTTCAGCAAAGCAGTCAGAAAAATTTCTGCCTGAATCTGTATGTATATTTTAATGTGTATTAGAAATTATACATTCTATAATTGGTTATACAATAATGTAATCTAGTGTTGTATCATTATGTAAGATAATACTACTATTTTATATCATTATTATATTAAATTCATATTTTATATAATACAAATTTTATATAATTTTGTATAATAGCATGTAATTCGGTGCTATGTTATTGTATACTATTATATATACTATGATATTATATATAAATATTTCAAATACATTATTTTGTATATAAAATCAAAATGTCTGCTATCTTGTGTTTGGAATAAGCATAGAAAAAAATCAGCATTTTGGAGGCAAGGGTTATATTCTTAATGAAAGAGAGAAGATTTTTTCAGCTTGAGTTTGATTAGATGATATGATCCAACTTTCTTTTTGTTCTTCAGAGAACTTAAAATCATAAGCATTATCAAAGAAAGGCTTAGACTGTCTTCCAGACTAGATTTTTGCTTGTACTATCTGATGAGGTTTCAATTTTGAGAGTGAGGGAAATGTTTTAATCAAATTAATTGGCATGGAAAGTCTGACTAAAAATGAGAAAATAATATATTCCTAAGAAAGTTAATGCATATCAACTTTAGCTCAAAAGTACTTGAGAAGCAATAATTAATCAGCAGGCCCTTGAATAATTTAATAATTCGAGCTCTTTTAATTGGCAAGGAGGTTATAACCTTTGATGGATTACTGAATATAGAGATGCAAAAAGGCTGGGATTTTAACAGGTTTGCTTTGCACACAGCTCTGCTTCTGGTGTCAACAACGCAGATCAAGCCATTATCTTCTCTAATTTTTCAAGACAGTTAAAATTTTCAAGTGTTTTCATCATAATTTTCTAGCTTTGGAATTTTTTTTAGCCTCGTCTGAAAATGGAAGGAACTGCTCATATAAAACTTATTTTTGGAAAATGTATTGTGAAGGCTATATCACCTGTTACTACTTGAGCTGGAGAAAACCATTTGCTTTTTAGTACCTTGTTCAGTGTATTTTAATGGGGTTTTTTTGCATTTTTCACTGAGTTATGGTATTTTGAAAAAAATAATTAACCTTACAGTAGGTGTTGTATTAAATCACAGTTTGAAAATGAAATGGAAGTACATATCTAATTCTTTTTCCCCCACCCCTTTTTCCTCCAGTAGTTTCAGGAGACTTATTTCACTTGGTTCCCAGAAATCTTATACTGATGTTTGAAAATCAATAGTTCATTCTTACAGATCAGATGTTTGTATCTTGTTTTTTCCCTTGAAATGAAAACTGATTCACTTGTCAGAGTTCGACAAGTGAAGGCTGAGTTTTAGAAATAAAAACCAAAGTGGTATATCCACCTGCTGAAAATCAAAGAGAGAACCATGCTAAGATATTTTAAGAGAAGCCATCAGAATATTTCAGAATTGCACTTATTTTTTATTTTTACCTTTAGATTTGGAATTTGCTTAGAATTTTCTTTAAAAATTGAGGTCTGGGTCTATAGCTATTTTGAGATAGAATATGGTGTGTGAGGATGCATTTCTGATCCATTCCAAATCTTTTCCTGAGTATTTCAGAATTTGTAGTTCTTGATGGTCTTGTAAAGACTGAGCCCTAAATGGTTTTCCCCTTCAGGATTGGTTTTGATAACATTAATCCTTTGTCAGTCATGGTACTTGAGGAATAAGAGCCCATCTGACAGTAAAAAGAAAATTCCAGATTATAACTGCAAACTTTAGATTTATTCTTAGTTGGGCAATTTGTTTGAGGAAAACTTTGCTTATTTTAGAAATAAAACATGTCAGATTATAATACTTCAGGTTGTTATAAATATGAGAAGAAGGTAGTTTTTTTCCTGCCTCATGGACTATTTTTAGCCTAGAAATAACCTACTGTTTTCTCTGCAGGAGAAAAGAGCTGTGGATTAAGTTCTCAGCTGCAGTATTACTTTGAATATTAAAAATCTAGCACATAAAATACAGTATGCAGGTAGAATGGTAGAATCTTCAATGCCAACCGCTTGTCCATGTATTAGATCTAAAAAGAAATCCTGCTGTTTATTGAGGTGTTTAAACTCACTATTTGGTGTTAAACTGCTGAAATGTGTGGAAATTGAAATTCCTTCTCTCTGTTTTCAGATATCTGCTTATGAGGACTCAGTTGCTGCTCATCTTGCAAAAATTCTCAATTCTGATCAGCACTCAGTTGTCATATCATCTGCCAAGTGAGTCGATCAGTTTTATGTACAATGTGTGGGATAAATTCCCTGAGTAACAACATCACCATAACAGCCTTCTGTCTAAGCCTGATTTTCTTATGGCTGGCCCAACTGGCTTGGCTTACTATAACTTGATTTATGTCTTTTAGAGTGCGGGGGTTTTTCTGCAAAAATTTTTATATGGTACAGTTGTAATGGATGACTTAATACAGAATTTTTTTAAAAAATCACACAATATTAATACAAAGTGATTTTAGATCACTCCAGTGTGTGGCTTAAATATGAAATTTACTGTTACTAATGAAAATACATGATCTACTCCATGTTGCATTTCTTCTGGCTTTTTTTTTTGTGCATACCCATAGGTTTAAGGAGACAAACAGCTTCACTGGTGTGAAGTAGAACTTCAGCTTAGGTAGCTTTGTTGTAGCTCTGTCTATATCAGTTCAACCAATAGTGGTCTCAGACAGTAATGTGTTGGGTTTTTTTTTTTCTTCCAAACTGAAACACTTTAAAATGAGAGAGAAATGAAAAACTATGGCCATCATCTGAAATCAGAACTATTCTGTGTATACTTTCTCAATGAAAAAAAAATCATAAATTTGCAATATGTGAAAGACCAGTCATAGAATCTTCAAAACCACATCTCTTTTTTTCCCTGAAAGCAAGTTAACAGAATTTAATTTTGAAAGTGTATGTAGCACATGTAGAAAATAAGGCTGCAGGATATTATTACAACTCCGGTTTCTAAACTGGGTCTGTATCTTGTTAAATCTGTTTAATTTCTTCCAATAAATGTCAACCAAATGAACAGTACTAAGCAATTATCCACACCTTATTAATGAGTTTGCTGTCTGTCTTCAGAGAGCCAAGTCTCCCTGATTTCCACAGTGAAAATTCATTGCAGCCACTGTATTTGCATAGATATGCTTCAGGGGCAGCGACAGTTCGAAAGTGTTGGCTGCGCACTGGGATGTGTGGCCATATGCTTTCATCTAAGAACTGCTCTATTGGAGTCAGTAGATTTTCTCCATGATTTCTAAGCTCCACTTTTGCATGGGAGTTGGCATGACTGTGTTTGAAATTATCAAGGTAAATGCAAGGTTGCTAAGTCCTCTGGTGTGAAAGGGAATAGATAAAATCAGTTATGTTTATTGCAGATAAGAGACTGAGATACAATGTGTGCAAAGGCTTAAGTTCCTGTTTTAAAGCTCATCACTTCAATTTTACAAGCTATGGAAAAGAGTCATCTGTTTTGCAAGTATGATCACAGAGTTCAGATATTGTAGCCGTGTGCATATAAATAGATTTTCGTAAGAATTTAACATTCAAAGCATATCTATTTTATTTCATTTGATTTCTCCCCTCTCCTTTTTTTATCTGAAGAATATTATGTGAAACTGTAAAGGACTTTGTTGCCAAAATAGGGAAGACTTACGAAAAACCAGTGGAAAATGCAGAGGAAGCCGATGCCATGGCCATTAAAGTAAGACTATGACTGTGTTGAGGTTTAAAGTTTTTGAGTTTTTGAAGGTCATATCTCATGAATGTTTCATTTTCGCATTGTTCCAGGATGCCCAGCTTTGCTTTCATTTCAACCACTGACTTTAAAATTCTTCTCTTCTTAGTGCATAGAACAATTATTTCCAAACCATCTTTGAGATCTCTGTAAACTGTTTACACTTTTCTTCCTTCATGAAAGATAAAGTTCATGGTAGCATAAATAGAGACCAAAGGGTTTTTTTGCATTAGGAGTTAGAGGGATTAAGTTAGCTACAGGAAAACAATGGGATAATGAAGAGTGAGTATGCTGTGAGAATGAAGGGGAGAGAGACTACAATGTTAAAAATAAAGGTTTAAGCTGCAAAACAGAGATCATGCTGCAAAAACATTGAGGAAAAAACAACAGAGGGATTTGGTGTGAGACATAAAATTTACATGAGCAGGAAAAAAAAGAAGAAAAGAAAATCCCTGACAATCCCAGAATCAAAAAACGTACTTGCTAAGTGTCAATTTGTGGTTCACATTTCTATCTGATACATATTTTAGAAAATGAGGTTTTGTTTTTTTACTGTTCCAAGGCCAGACAATGTTGGTTTTCTTTCTCTTAAGCACAGAAAATCACTCCTTTTCCAGTGCACCTAGAGAAAGCAACTACTTTCTGTTAGGTAGAGGTATTTGACACCATCTCATTCTGGCTCTTCGTTCTGTGACAACTAACTTGTTTAAATCTCGTGCACAAACAACCCTATGTGTCTCAGTCTAACAGCTGGGCATGTCTCCATGGATTATCTCTCCAAATTGGGGTACTAAGCATGCATAATGCATGGTATGGACAAACCTCTGATGGTTTTCTGTGCTGCAAGCCATTGGGAGAGGAGTAAGATAGAACCTGTACCCTAGTTATGTGTCAGGCTGAGTTTAACATGATGTGTTATTTTAATCTGAGTGTAGGGTTTTTCTGTTAGAATTTCTCTAATCTGCTTGAGTGTCCCAGAATATGTATGCAAAAAACCCATGCAGACCTACTCATAATCCAACATTCCAAAATGTTGAACCTTAGTTTGGATTTTACATAAGAAATTACATAGACACTAAAGACACCTACACTTTCAAATATAACCTGGTACTTTATCTCCTGAAAATATTAACATGTTCAATGTTATTTTTTCTGTATGTGTGTGTTCTTTTCCACTTTATTTTAGTGCTCAGAGTTAAATGAGAAGCTAGACCTATTGCTCCAGGCTCTTCACACAGAAGCTCAGGCTGCTCCTGTTCTCCCAGGCATCGCTTCCCCCATCGTGGAAGAAGAAGCAGAGGAGTTCTCAAGCGAAGAATCCTTTTCTGAAAGTAAAGAGCAATTAGCAGAGTGTGTCTCAAAGTCTTCCACCCAGAAACTCTTCAAACCAAGGGAACAGTTAATGCTCCGAGCAAACAGCTTGAAGAAGGCTGTGAGGCAGATCATTGAACAAGCAGAAAAAGGTGCACATCTGCAACATTTTGATCCTTGCTGGTAGAATATGATAGAATCATGAAGTTTGGTGGGTTTGTTTGTTGGGGTTTTCTTAAACCAGAATAAGTTTTCATTATAAAATTTGATTTCTACATTCTTACATAGATAAAATTGTGTGCTTCAAGGGAAAAAAAGGCAGCTTGTTCAAATGTTAATGACTGTGTGCAGGTGTGAGTACTTATGTATGCATGTGTGTGCACATATAAAAGTTGGTTGGTTTTTTTTTTTACTATTATCCTCCACAAAAATTCTGACAGCAAATCTGTATCAACTGCAAAGAATTGATAGACTCTTTCACTGAATTGGCCATAGAACTGTTTTGTTAATAATTTTAAACTTAAAGCTACAAAAAAAATAGGCTGTTTTTCATGTATGCAGTTCTTCTTTAAAAGTCTTGAAACTTTCTTTTTTTTCTTTTAATAAGCAGTTGTGGATGAGCAGAATGCTCACAGTGAAGAACAAGTGAACCAGTCTCCAGTGGAATACAGCAAAGAGTTGGATGACTCCAAAGAAGAGGAAAAAGAAGAAGATACAAAGGAACTTGAGTCTCCATCAAGTGAGCAAATTAGGAATGAAATACAAATATGCAGACTCCTTATAGTTGCATTTGGAGCATAATTGACTCCATAATTAAAAATACTAGCAACCTGTTTCACTGGAAACTATTCACAAATTTTAATAAATTTGGATACATGAAAGTGAAGGGGAAAATGAGGGAAATTAGATGAACAATCTTTTGGAAAGTTTTCACAAAGCTGAGAAGGTATTTGTTGGGGAGGGAAGTGCTGGATTTAAGCTGGTGTTACACTCACCTTTCCTGAGCAGGAACTAGAGCCTAGTTATGGTGGCAATAGCATGTCTCAGTCACAGACATCTTGAGTCTCAAGCTATAAAGTGTTTTTAGGAAAGGTGCTTCTCAGCATAGGTGGAAATTTCAGTCTTTGCCATATTGTCAAAGTGGACAGTGATGCACTTCAGGTGAGGTCACAAGATATCTGTGAGTCATGGAGAAACAGTGGTAGCTGGTGGACAGCAAAGCCCATCCCCTAGATACTTGGTGAGCAACTTCTTGTGGCAAAATGAGAAAACTTCTTTGGGATTTGCATCTCTTTTTGTTACCCTAACCCACACTAACATCCTCAAAAGTTATTGTCCTTATGTGGCTCTGCTCTGAGTCCAGTGCCTGTGTCGGTAGTTTCTACCTTAGCGATAAGACATTAGGCTTCTGTTGATCCAGGAGCTCACATTTTCTCCAGAAATGGATGCCAGACTTTCTCCAGTGATTGGTCCCTTTCCTTTTCCCTTGGTTAGAGGAGGTACTGCGTATCTGTTGTCCCTTTCAACAGTAGCTCATACAGGATGCTGGCCATACAGATGACCCAATCCTACTACCATAGCTATATAATAAAAGAAAAATATACTTTTGTGTAGAAATATATGAAACTCCTTGTTTCTTGCTGATATAATTTCTGTGTTTAATGGGAATCTGTAATAGGCTTCATATATCTGATATGTGTGAAATGGAGTGCAAATTAATGCTGTCAGTGGACAATAGATGTTTAGGGACAATGCATGAAACATGAATTTAATTATCTGCACCGAAACATCAGTTTTACTCATTAAAGCTCCATTGTTTGTATCAGAGCATTCACAGCAAAAGTTTATCTTTATTGCAGTTATTCCCATGAGTCTCATCTGTCAAATAAAGACCAGCTGCTCTGTTTATTTTTCCTATTTAATCTAACTGCCTTGCTCACAAGTACAGAGAGAACAGACTGTGTGAATAGCATTGTGAATTTTTCAGTAGTAGTATGAAAAATGAATGTTAATTTTGTTCTGAGTGTTATATTTTACCCTCTGAGAATCTTCCTGATCATTTGATGAAGATAATGTTTTTCTATATGTTAATACCTTCATCTAAATATTTAGTAACTCTCGTTAGCTATCCCTTGCCATTTTTATTCCTTTTCATTTTTTTGACATTCTTACAGTGTTTTGCCATGCACAGAACACAAATCATTATGTTGTATTGCTGTCAGCATTTTGCGATAACTACTATGGCTGTTATATACAGCTATTAAAGTCAGGAGGAGCTGTTAGTCCATTTGGTCAGACTTTTCAAATAAAACAATCCAGAAAAATTCACCCACTTTTCTCTGTCCTGTGTTTAATAATTTCTGTTTGACTTAAGCAGCTTATCCAGAAAGGTGTGTAATCTTATTCCTGGAATACAAGAAAGTGAAGAATTTGGCATACCATTGACTGTTCTATCTTAGATTCTCATCACCTTAAAAAAAAAAAAAAAAAGAATGCACAAATTCTTGCCTGACTTGATTTGAACATAGTGTTTAAACCCTTGTTCTAGTTATTACTTCTGTCTCTAGATTTTCCCACTCAGCATTTTTTTTCCATTAGTGTCTTCATACAGTACACCCATGTTACTCTCAGACTGAGTTATGATTGACATGAGCTGATCTGTCCCACTCCTGCCACTAAAAAGAATATATTCTATCCTTCCCACCACATTCCTAGTGCTGCTTTCCTGCTGTTGTCTTGGTGCTAGTCCTACTAGTTCTAATTTTGCTGAATTAGTTTTCATGTTTTGAGAGGAATAAATGACATCACCTTGAAATAATTTCTTATTTCTTTGTTCTGAGCTTCTTTAGATGGTCAAGGTTGAAGTTGTCCTAAGCTGAAATAGTTTTAACTTGAGATAATTTGGAGACAAGGTAGCCAAGTGTCTGTCTATGACCATCTGTTATGTGAAAGCTTTCTACATGCACATGGAAATGCTATAACAAAGCATTTGGTAATACCCAAACTTTCTTCCTTGGGGCGCCAACTTTTGGCTGTGTCTGATAGGGCTCAATTTCACAAAGATTAATTTCCCCAAGCTAAAGCAGGCACTGGCATACTCTCAGGCTGCATGAAACAAGGTCTGACAGGAAAGCAAGTTACAGCAACTGAGGTCAGTCTGCAAAGTTTATCCTTCATCACCTCCAGAGGCAGCCCAGGGGATAACTGGCCTCAATGAGCTATGGGTTACTCTTGTGAATATCTTCTCTTTCCACTTGATTTTTTCCCCTTTCTTTTTCCTGAGCCTTTCTCAAGAACAGTTACTTTGGCTACCAAACCTTGATGTCTGTCAAAGGTTTTATTCGTCCATCTTCTGGAGAATTTTAACAAATAAATTAGTTATTTTGGGAATTGCTGGTTTGTTTTTTGTGAAAAAAAGATGGAAAACTTATGTCCCCCACAATCTCTCTAACTGCAGATGACAAGTATGAACATGGCTTTTTTTCTTCCCCTGCAGTTTTCAGTTTGGCTGTAAATAAAGATGTCAGAGTTTTGTCTGATGTTTTCAGAAACCTGATGCAGGCAGGGGGCTCATTTTAGCTGCCTGAAGAAAGTACCATGGCTGTTGATGAGATATTTCCATGGCCTATGTGTTAGAATAGCTATCTATATTAAAATTGTTGTAAATAATAATGTGATATATCTGTATAAATCAACTTAGATTGAATTTGTTGAAGTTTTATTATTTCAGTAATGTGTTTATCAGCAGCTTACTGCAGAATTAAATACTATTGCATTTTAAGGTGGATATAATACATTTTTATGAACACACATTTAATATATATATAATAATTTTACTATCTGGTAGCTTGAAATATAATTGGGAACTCCTCATGTTGAGTGCCAGGCACACTTGTTCATTTTAACTTGTGTTTGTCACTTGATCTGTTTCTGAGTTATCTTTGCTGTATTTAGGAGAAAAACTCAGGTGTGATGGGGAAGGGCATTTATTGTGGAATGGTAACAGACTAAATTAATGCTTTTGAAACATTTTCAGGGCTGTAGAAATTATGTAATTGGTAATGTCATGATAAGTCTAATTAGTGGTCTTACTTTTGCTTCTTCTGCACAGCTAAAACTGCACCCAGATCTCCCGACAGACGTACAAGCCGAGGTATCCATTCTCAGACAGGTTCTTTCTCTGCTCCAGCTTTGGCTGCAAGCAAGGAAAACCTCCCAGTACTTAACACGAGGATTATCTGCCCAGGTAAGTATGATTTGAAATCTGCTGCTCCTGAGCCAACTTTAATATTGCCTTCCAATCCCCTGCTTGCTGTCAAATAACAACTTCTACTTCATGCCCTGAATTTGTTTGAACCAAGATAAACTTCTTTGTGTTGTATCATGTAGGAGGAAATGCATAATAATATAGAAGCTTTCTGATCATTTGGCACAACACCAGAAGTGGCAGAAGTGTTGCATTTGATTCTGAAAGATTGAAAGGAAAATTCATCATCTTAGAATCACAGAGTGTTTTGGGTTGGAAGGGACCTCTAAAGATCATCTAGCCCAGCCCTCTGTCATGGGCAGTGACATCTTTCACTAGATCAGTTTGCTCAAAACCCCATTCAGCCTGACCTTGGACACTTCCAGTGATGGCACATTCAAAGGTTGTCTGGGCAGCCTGTTCACGTGTCTCATCTCCCTCATCTAAACCTATCCCCTTTCAGTTTAAAACCATTGCCCTTTGTCCTGTCACTATGGGCCCTGGTGAAGTCTCAATCTTTCTTACAAATCTCCTCTGTATTTTGAAATGGATCTCCCTGGAGCCTTCTCTTCTCCTGTCCTGAACTGAGCTGAACAACCCCAGCTCTCTCATCCCATCTTCACAGGAGAGGTGCTCCAGCCCCCTGATTATCTTTGTGGCCCTACTCTAGACTCACTCCAGCAGGTTTCTGTCCTCCTTATGTTGGGGGTCCCAGAGCTGAACACATCACTCCAGGTGGGGTATGACGAGAGTGGAGTAGAGGCAGAAGCTCCTCCCTTGATACGCTGGCCACACTTCTTTTGATGCAGCCCAGGACACAGCTGGCTTTCTGGGCTGCAAGTGCTCATTGCCAGGTCACATCTAAATTTTTTGTCCACCAGTACTCCCAAATCCTTCTATTATTTATCCTAATCAGTGGATGCTATTGATTAGGATGAAGAGGTTGAGGGTCAAAGCCATGTTCAACCCTGTGAGTAAGAGCTCTTTGCTGATACCTCTCTGGAATTGGATAACTGAAGCTACACACAGCTGCTGTGTAGTTAAAACAGATGAAAAAAACCCTGTTTGTACCCAAATGCAATTAACAAATGAAAAAAATCTGTTCTTCTACAAATTCAATTAGCACTAGAGAGCACCAGTAAAACACTGGATTAATTAACTTTATTGGCATAATTAAAACATAATGGAACTCAGCTTACGTTTTTTCTTTAGGCAAATTTAAGTGAAAGCTTTTAGAAAGTACTTTTCTTTGTTTATGTGTATTACATGGTATTTTGTAAAATGGCATTTATATTAGTCAAAGTACACTTGTCATACTTTGTCGGATTAATTCCACTAATTAAGTTAAACTATTACTCTACCAGTTGCAAAAATGGTAAGGCTATTCCTTAGAAATATTTCCAAAGGATAGGACCAAAGAAAAATCATAGACATAGGAGATGAAGACTAAACTAAATAAAAAGCTCTAGTAGTGTTTTTGGACGTTAGGTCACCCATTCAGTTGCTATACCAGCCAGTGAGTGTTGGCCTGAAATCCTGAATTTTCTTTGTTTTTTTCTTTTTCAGTGGTGGTATATGAAGAGTCAGCCACCTCACTGCAGCATAGCTAGCTTTCTGCTTAAGGGAGCCATAGACCTGGAAAAAATAACCAATATAGATAAAAATTGAGATAGAATCACAATCATTCCCTGTACAGATTTAATAATTCTTTTGTCTCAATATGTGGCTTATATTATATGTTTTGTCTGTTTATCAAATACAAATTGTTTTTTATTATTTTCTTTCTGGTTTGTTCTTTTTTTTTTTTTTAATCAGGTTTGAGGGCTGGTCTAGCTGCTTCCATTGCAGGAAGTTCAATTATTAGCAAGATGTTTCTAGCAAACATCGATCCATTTGGTGCTACGCCGTTTATTGACCCGGATCCAGATTCCCTGTAAGAAATATTTTTTTTCCAAATGTACTGGTTTGCTTTACTTTGCTTTACTTAAGGGCTTTTTTAAAAACATTTTTACAGTCTTTTTTTTTCATTATGAAGTTCTTGTTTGCTGTCATTTGCCAGTAGACCTCAATGTCTGAAAATAAATTGGATTGTGCCGTTTTAGTTATGAGTAGTGCGAAATTGTGTTGCAGCAGCAGAAATAATAGGAGGCATTTGCTCACTTACCCCTTGCTCACTGGGAGGAGGAGGACAGTAGTCTTTCAGAGCTGGGTTTTTCTACCTAAACTGCCAGTCTGAATGCAAGCTCAGCTGCCAGCAAGATGCTGAAGCAGGTCTGAACACTTCATAGTGGAGAAAGAAGAGTGATCCCTATTCTGCTTCTCAGAATAGGGTGTACCATTGACTGAGACTTACTGGTGGTATCTTGGTTATGGGCTGTGGCTCCCCTGAGACAAAGCCCTGCAGTGCCAGCAGCATCAGCCAAACAACTAGCACCAGCAAGCCTAAACACAGCCTGGGTGCTCAGCATGGTGTGCTGTTGCTGTCTCAAAGCTGGGCTTGGGGCAGTGCTTTCATCATATCCCACAGTTGAGGTAGTTGAGATAGTGCTGGATGGGGTGTGGTACAGTTTCTTCTTTGCCCTGTGGGAGGTAACTTGCAGTTGTGAAGAAGCCATCAGCCAACCTGTCTCTTCAGCTACTGGTGGGTTTCCTCAGAGAGATTCAGAGGAAAGATCTCTTGAAGTCTCTTTTGTTCTGAGACCAACCACAGTCTTGGTTAAGATGTCTGTATGTCCAGGTTCTGTACAAATGTGCACCTAATTATCTTTTTTCCTCAAACAGGGAGGGATATTCAGAAAAATGTGTCATGAACAACTACTTTGGAATTGGGTTAGATGCAAAAATTTCTCTAGAGTTTAATAACAAGCGAGAAGAGCACCCTGAAAAATGCAGGTAAGATAATTGTCAGTAACAGAGCCAAGATGTTTCCATTCTCTTATTATCCTTACCTCTGTATTTGAATTTCTTAAATTCTTCTCTTCCTACAAATACAATACACAATGTGGATATTTCAATATGTAAGTCTTGTTTTGCCTGCTTTCAGAAGTCGGACAAAAAACATGATGTGGTATGGAGTTCTTGGCACAAAAGAGCTACTGCAGAGAACTTACAAGAACCTAGAGCAAAAAGTTCAACTTGAGGTAAATTTTATTTATGGACAGAATGAGTATTTTTGCTTCCACAATGTGTAGCAAAGAATTTGGGCTTCTTTTTGA
>JAWWLZ010000001.1:57880646-57895849 GCA_035041345.1 Poliocrania exsul | reverse complement strand
ACAATTGTCTGTATTGGTAGGATATATTTCTTAATGTTCACTGATCAAAAGGAAGACCAGATTTTAAGGGCAACAACAGAAGTGGCCATAAAATAAACACAAGGGAAGAGATAAGGAGTCTTAATCCTTCAGGTTCATTTTAAAGTATATGAAAGCTTGATTACACATATAGGGAGAGCACACAAATAGTATAAAATTCCTGATAAAAGAGAGGAGATTCTGAATGTGCATCACAAGAAGCCCAGCTACACCAGTAGAGTCTTTCTCTAGTAGTCACAGCAACAACAAGAGATAAATGATTGCCAAATGCAGAAAAAGACTACAGGATCGTTACTATTATTTTTACCCAAAGGGTATCTAAGCTGGATTTTGACAGAGCACATAGAAAATTTCTCTTTTTATTTTATGCTAAGTATTTCATATGGAAGTTTACAGTATGTACATGAGGGTAAATTTTTAAGGAAGTTTACAGTACGTACGTGAGGGTAAATTTGTAAGTTGAATGAATAATTTTAGGTTGCTGGATGTCTTTCTCACTCCTCTGAGATTCAGAAGGATTTTGTCTGGCAGCAGCAGATTGCTGTTAGCTAAGGATTGAGTAATTATCAAGGAATTATGCAGTAGTTAGCAAATATAATGACAGGAAAGAACTTAATATATGCTGCAGATAGAATTCTAATTTAAGGATCTTTGGAATCAGATGCGAATAAAATTCGATAATACATTCACTGCTGACTTTTCCATAATTATTTTTTAATATTTCTGGAATTATGCTGGCAAGTAGAAATTTCATATTTAGTGTTGCCTTGCAAAATGTTAGCCTTATTCAGGAATTGGAGGCAAACCTCTACTACAATACAAATGGCTGTGCAGTATCTATTAATATCACACCATATTTTGGATACTGCCACATCTTGATTAAAATGTTAAATTCTATCTTGCTACTGAGATTAAATCATAAAAAGAGAGAACTAAGCACATTCTGGAAGTAATTTTGCATCTCTTTCTCCTCCTGATAAAGTTTCTACAGATTTTGTCCTTATTTCCTGAGAATTTCTATTTCATTTATTTAATTTTAAAATCTTTCTTTGGGACTGGCAGTGTGCAGTAATATCTCAACCTTCTTTAAAGACCTGCAACATCTTGGTCCTCAAACTGACACCTGGGTCCAGCACTTACAACCTTTTATTTCTAACTTTGCTTCGAATCCATGCCTATGAGACTGCTGGAAGTCAAGAGTGATTTCACTGATGCCTGTAAATTTACCCTTGGCCAAAAATAAGATGAGATTGACCTATGTCATCTCATCATTGTGTCGAGTAGGACTAGGAGTTGCTTAAGGGTTTTAGGAGATAAAGCAGTAAGAAAGGACTGAATAGTTGGATATAGGGGCAACTTCTTACCTGCAAAATCAGCAGCTCTTAGTCATGGCCAGGGTAACAACTGTGGGGTCAGTCCTAGATCTGTCTTTGCACTTTTGGGAAGAGAGTGAAGTTAGTTTTACAGGAAGTCAACAATACATGCTAACATTGACAATTAGTCACATTTGTGACTATGCCAGAAATATTCTTTGATAAATTTGACACACACACCCTTACCCCCAGTTTAATGCATTTACAGAAATAACAAGTCTGTTGCAATTTTGGGAATGCTGATGCAGGATACAAGACTAATTACTGAATGGGTAAATGAATCTCTTTGTAATGTTCATGGCAATCTTACTATGTGCACTCAGCGAGTGCAAAAAGATTTCACTGCAAAAAGATTTAATCCTTGGTAGACAGACCTTGGTCTAAGTTCATGAGGAATTTCACAATAAGGAATGTGAAAATGTTTCTTTGAAGAATCATGGAACACTGTTGCTGCAGATACTACAGCATGTAGATCTGCACATTTTGTGGCTCTGCAGAAACTGATGCTAAGACTGGGGAGAAGAGGTTTTTATTGGAAGGGCTTCACTGCATGGAGGGAATAGTCTTGTGTCAGACCTGTTAATGACTCTGTCCTCCCCTGCCAGCTCTGTTGAAGCTTCATGTGTTAAAAATGGCTGATTATCATATTATTTATATACTGAATGAGCTTTTATCCACTACAGTGTGATGGACAGTACATCCCCCTTCCAAGCCTGCAGGGCATAGCTGTGCTAAACATTCCCAGCTATGCTGGTGGGACTAATTTCTGGGGTGGAACCAAAGAAGACGATGTAAGTAACACTAAAGAGAAGCAACCTTCTGGCTGAAACCAGGAATAAAATATCATAACCTGATCTTCTCAATTGATTTTAATAGTAGTAGCATATAGTTTGGATAATAACTCTTATTTGAGAAGGCTGTTTCAGTTTAAACTGTAGTGTCTTGTTTATTTTTTTATTGAAAATATATCCCATGATTTTTCCCCATCCATTCCAGCAAAATGTTCAAAATAAAGTGTAATGATTTTATTTTTTTAATGGCTCTATGAGTATTTTTAGAAACTGACTTTATAGATAGAGACACAAATAATTTCTCTGTATATTGTTTTACAGACTCCTGTAAATAAGGTTTTTCAAAGCACAGATTCCTCTGTTTGCTATATTCTAACAATAAGCAAAGTGGACAGGATAATCATTCAGAGTTTATACCTGAATTTTCCTCCTGTTCTTCAAACAGCTTTGCTCTAAGGGATGGTGATTCAGCAAATGAGGACTGATGCATTTAGTGATTAATAATTTAGTGGGAGTAGTAAATTGTTTTTTAAATATTATTTTCAATAAGATTCTAAAATATTTTAAGATACCTTTTTTCTCTTCTTCTTCTCATCTTCTAAGAAACATTACACTACATGAACACCTAAATGTCTTACAACTTATAGCAGTGTAACTGCTGGTGTCCACTTCATGCACAGTGCAACAACTGTAATTTTTAGCAAATATCCTTGTTCTGCATGTCCTGATTTAGAGTGTGTGAGGTCTGAATCACCTAAAACTGTAGTTGCAAACTGGCTTGTGATTTTAATGTACACAATCCAGGTTTTTTTGCCAAAATGTTTTGGGTTTCTTGTGAGATGTTATCCTTTCTTTTTGTACATATATGTAACACACACTTACATGTTTTTATTTATTATTGCATTTTTATATATTATGTAATGCATGTATTTTTTCATAACTGTATGTATGCTTTATATATATATTTTATATATATATACACACAAATATAAAAGCAGAAAAAGAAATTTAGACATGCTTCAATGTCCTTTTTTCATTTTCAGTATATGTCAGATGATGGCAGTTCTGTTTATATTTCGTGATGAATGTCTAAAGTTTTTATAGACTCCATATTCCTGTCCATAACTTGAAAGCTACTGTAACATCTGCTCAGCCCTGTTCAGGAGTTTATTTTTTCTCCCTGGACTGCCTGAGTGAGAGAGATTTGTCCCAGCTTTCCTACTGTTACACGGCAAACATGTGTGTCCTGGAGCAGTTTTACTGATATTATTGGCCTTCTGGTCAGCAGATGTGCCAGCAGAGTGATATGTTTGTTCTGGACAGAGGTAAGAGCATAGTTCACTGCTCTAGCACAGTCTTGAGCGACTGATCATCAAGATGTGGTTGTGGTGGTGGTCTGAAGTGCTACTTGTTCTGCTTATCTGGACAAATGAAAGATGCTGCCTTGGCAGCTGTGACTATTGCTGAAACATTAGCAGTGAGCCTGACTGACTCGAGCAGGGCTTGTTAACACATGGGGTTTTTTGGTGTGCAGAAGACCAGCTGGAAACATGACCTACAACAGAAAAGAAGTCAACTTGAATGTTGATCTGTCGTGATTGGATTGCCTTTTTTTTTTTTTTTTTTTAAAAAAAAGGTTGGTTTTCAGTACAGGTATTACTGTTGGAGGGACAGAGCAGAAGATTGGCTTGTGGTTTTCCTGTCCTTTTGCTAAAATGGAAACACAAAATAAATTAAATTTTACAACTACTTTTTATTAGCCCATGCAAGAACTAGCCCTGTAAATATCTGTTGCTGGATCAAGAACTGTCCACACTTTTTGCCTCAGAACAACAGAATCACCATCTTTGCTCTTTTCAAGATGTTCTCATGTTCATGTGAAAAATGGAAAAGTTTCCATGGAAACTACAAAAAACAGACAGAGAAGCCTTTTGCTTCAAGACACTGTAGATCCAGTAAAATTGCACTTTTATGCTTTTGTCACTTACCTACTCAAGATCTGATCCATCTGTGCAATCCTGGAATGCTCTGATGGGATGTGCCACCTGGGTGTGGCACAAACTATGGCAACTGTGTTGTGCAGCCCTTTCCCTGAGATGCCCTCTTCAGCCTCCTGGCCAAAACCAGTGCTCACTGCACAGGAATAAAGGCTACCACTGGTTTGGTGGGCAGCAGGGTTTGAACTCCATTACCCTGTTCCCCGTCCCCTCCATCCTTGAGTGATTGCTGCAGACACTATCTGGATTACAGAGTCCTGGATCTGCACCCTCTTATTCTTCAGCTTCAGGAAATCTGTCAGGGGACAGGACTTGTGCCTTTGGACTTCTTTAAGGGATTTTCTCCCTTCTGGTCTCAGGTGTCTCTGATGCAGCTTACTGTGCCCAAGGTGCCAAATGAGGTAGTCCAAGTACTCCTCAGAGCGATGATCTCTCTACCCATTAAACTCTTACTGGAGTGATTTCCCCTGCTGATTTTTCTCTTTCATTGCTCCGTATTGCATATCAAGATGAAATGGCAAAGCCATAAGTGACCTTAGTATAGTATCACCTGCCAGACCCAGCTGAACTCCAGCCTAAAACTTGTCCTGTAGCTGAATTCCCCAGCAGGACACCAGGTGGAAAGACTTCCTGTGCTTTGTGTGAGCTTGTGGAAATTGAGCACCTGGCTGGATAGGAGGACATTTGTTCCATACAGAAGTGGTTTTCTATTTACAGTGGATAATTATATACAGCACAAACAAGATTCTCTTCAGTGTCAAAGCTGTGTTAAACAAAGCAGAACGTGAACTCAGATGTTGATTTCCAGAGAATTCAGAATATAAACAGATAAGCAATTCTGAGAAGAAAAAGACAGCATTGCTTCTGTTACCTTCAAGAACCTCTTAGATATTAAGTACATTAATGAAGCAGAGACTTGAATTAGCCTTTCATCTTGCCTTGAAAGACATTTCTTAGTCTTCACGATGAAACATGCCATCCTTCCTATATAAGGATATGCCTTTTCATTCAGATATTTGAAATGCTATTAGCATTGCTATTTTACAATAATATTTGCCTGTTGTCTTTGATATCTTACTCTTATGACTTTAGAGACAGTGCAGTTATTCTACAGTAAATAATTTAGAGTATTTAAATGTTGAAAAACTGTGAATTAATCTATATTTCCTTGAATGGGCAGTCTAAGCACTGGATTTACCATCAAAATTTCTTTGCAGATATTTGGGGCTCCATCATTTGATGATAAAATCCTAGAAGTTGTTGCAGTATTTGGCAGCATGCAGATGGCAGTTTCAAGAGTCATCAAACTGCAGCACCACAGGATAGCTCAGGTCTGTTTCTTACTGCAAGCACACCACATGGTTAGCAGCAGTTTGGGATGCTGGCAAGTAGTGATACTCTTGATGACCACCTTGCTGTACATTCATACAGCACTGACATTGTTTTGGTTTTTTAATGGATAAAAAATGGTCTTTAATGATGAATGAAGTATAAAAGTTTGTCATTCTTGGGACAGTCCTGGAGGGAAGCCACAGCTCCTAGTGATGAACAGATTTCAGTTGGCCTGTCAGTTTCATTAGTGTTTATCACTCTGTAAAATAACCTGTTTATCCTTTTCCAGTGTCGCTCGGTAAAGATCACCATACTTGGTGATGAAGGGGTTCCAGTGCAAGTGGATGGAGAGGCATGGATCCAGCCTCCAGGAGTGATCAAGATCATACATAAAAACAGAGCTCAGATGCTAACACGAGACAGAGTAGGTTTCAGAAAGAGATACCATTGCTAATGCTGGTTTCTGTAATAATGTGATTCAGTTCTAAAAGGAACTAAACAGTGCTTACAAAAGTGTTTTAAACCATTTATATAACTCATACAATTACTTTCAGTTATATAATTTCTATAATAAGATGGATAGTTACTCCTTTGTGTAAGTGGCAAAGCTTTATTAACTTTCGTTGGCTTTATTAGTGCTATTCCTGTATTCTTACTAATATATGATAAAAATGGTCAACACTTTATTATTTCATCCTTCCATCCTTCCATCCTTCCATTCTCCTTCCCTTCCCTTCTACTACTTCTTCCTTTTTCTCCAGGTGTATTATACCAATAACATACCAGAAATTTTAGCACAGTTGCATAAATAGCAAAGTTCCATAATGTCCATTTTCCAGAATAGCTTTCTGTCAATTTCTCCCATCTCTCTCTGTCCTACTAATCCTCCCTCTGCCCCATGACCCAGTCTCAGACAGAGGAGGCACAAGCAGAACCTACTCACAAAGAAACTGGAGAGTTCACACTTGTCTAGGATTAATGTGTGAAAGGTGTAACCGCCCCTCCGTTCTCAATCCACTAACTGGATCTTGAGTTTAGGGTGGAGTTAATGGAATTTCACCTCTGTTTTACTAATTTTTAATTTTTCCCACTGTTCTTAATGTTTGAATCCTGTATTAGTTTCAGATTTCATTCTTGCTATCTGTACACAATGTGCTTGCATTAGAGAATCACAGAATCCTAGAATTATTTAGGTTGGAAAAGATCTCTAAGATCATTGAGTCCAACCATTATCACTATCTTTGTTCTTATTCTTTTGAACACACATTTTGAGGATAACAGGGAGGAAATAAAGAGCTTTCAGAAGTGACTTATTCTCAAAACTAAGTTTTAAAAAATTAAATGTAAAACTGCTATTTATAGAGGTTGTATTATTTAAAATTGAATCAATCTGGTTTTTATTTGTCAAGTTAATCTTAAACAAAATATGATATAATTTAAATTTATATAAAATATAAAATAAAAAAAATTAATAAGTAAGAATATTCCAAGTGCTGTGTACTGAGTGTATAATTCATTTTGATTAGGCCTTTGAAAACACCCTGAAGTCTTGGGAAGACAAACAGAAATATGATTCCTGTAAACCTGTCATTCGATCTCCCTTGTACCCTCAGCAAGCTGTTGAGTTGGCCACAGAAGAAGAAGTTGCACAGATCCAGCTGTGCTCACAAGCTGCAGAAGAACTTATTACCAGGTACAGTAGAAGTAATAAGTTGGATTTGCAGCCTAGACATTGACTGAATTGTTAATGCAAATGCATACACAGAAGTGTATATTTTCCCTGTTATCTGATTAATTTTTCCTTGCCACTATATCAGTTACTTTAATCCAATTTTAGTTTTATTTTTAAGGCTCAACTTCTTTATGTGTGCTTTTCTTATGTATTTCCTGATTTTATTTGTGTGTGTTTGTGTTGGGTTTTTTTTTCTTATGAAAACCAACTTTCTGAAGTAGCAGTAGAAATGGAAAGCTGGAAAGTTTCTTAACAGAGATTGAATCTTCTCATTTTTTGCAAAAGCAGAAATATAATTATTGAAAAAAAAACCCTTTAGAAGTCAACTTTAGAAGTCAGCAGGATGGACACTTCAGTTATTTGTATGAGTTGAGATGATAATGAGCTGAGGATATAAAACTGATCCCACAGCCTTGCTTGTTTTCAGACACTACTTTCCTCCTGAGATGCACGTAGTTTAATAAAGAAGACACTTCCATTTTCAAAAACATATAAAAAACCCACACTATTTTTTAAGAAAATATTTTTTTTTAAAAATCAGAACATTTTATAAATCTGGTGTTCAATTAATCATAATAACAAATTAGCATCAAAATCACTGATAATATAAGAAAGGAACTGAAGAGCTACATGGTCTTTTTATACTGTACTGGTGACTTAAGTAGACATAGAAGAAAAATTTAGTGTATCATGTACCTGAAGTAAAGTTTAGCCAAAACAGCTTAAACACTTTACCATTTTAGATATGGTCCAGAGGCTGTAATTACAGCTGGACCTCCCATAATCTCAAATGACTGCAACCAGTTTTCATGTCACATCTGAAGGATATGCCTTTTGAAATAGGTATAATGGTTTTTAAGATAATTTCAAGTAAATTATTTTAATGTGCTGGTTTTCCTCTATAGTTATTTGAATGAATAGCCTCAACATTTTTTGGTACATTTTTTTTTGCATAATGTTTGTGTTCTAAGACTTATAAATGTGTCTCAATATTTTGTAGCAGTATAAATAATCTGTGTGATGGATATTATTTCTATGAGGTGCTGTATTGCTTGAAGAGATACTTATATTTCAACTTTTGTTATGAAGGACTGTATTTATTTAAAAATGTTTTGTGAAACACGTCTTTTTATGTTTTCTTATCTGATAATGTTCTGTATTTAAAAATTATTCTTTAAAGATACTAAGGAATATTATCCTTTTTTAATACTTTTGTAGGATCTGTGAAGCAGCAAAAATACATGGCCTCTTGGAGCAGGAGCTTGCCCATGCTGTTAATGCATGTTCACATGCATTAAATAAAGCCAACCCAAGGTTTCCTGAGGTAAAGGAAGGACAGAGATTTCTATATAAGTAAATAAATTATAATATCTGTGTGCACAAGCTTGTGGCACAGTTGCTGTATTTTACTCCCCATCTCCATATTAGAGCAAGTTGGATGGGAAGGGAGAAGATGGAATTTTCTGCGTTCATCAGTGTCCTTCCCAGCTTATACTCTTGTGTGAACACTGGACATTGGAAAGGGACATTAATGATACTTAAAATGCAGATCTTCTGGGTGTTGTTGCAGGGGGAGCGAGCAGTCGAACAAGAGATGGGTAGTTTGGCTTAGGGGCATGATAAGAGTGTGACTGTTGCCTTTTGGAAGCAGTGAATAATTGGGTCCATCAGCAATGGAGGCCCACAGCGAGAGATGTTCCTCCTGCAGGGATGCAGCAGTGCTTATTCAATCGAGGTGGTGCAAACAGCAAAAACAATAGGCAAAGTAAGCTCACATCTGCCTGCAGACAACTGTAGGCATGTCCCCAGACAGAGAATGGAGGCATGACAAAGGCTGAACTGGTTCTGTTACTACATAAAGGTCAATTTCTGTGGGTGCTTTCAGAGAAATTTTCATGCTTAATTGCTATTCAGGTGCTACGTAGAGAACACAAATGAGCTGAGGGGACATGCATTTCCTGGTTTCTTTCTTCACACTATGCAATCTGGGTGTTTCTGGACCAAGAAAAGACCATTAGGTAGAGACTATATTTAACCTAAATTTAGACATGATAAATATATTAGTTGCCCTTTGCTTCTTTAAATATGGCTAGTAGCTTGCTTCTGCTAAGGATCAGGTGAAAAATTGAGATCAAGAGTTATTGTTAAATGACGCCCACAACTTTTCTGCTGGCCTCTGTCATACATAAAATTGTGGATTCATCTCACAGGTGGCTGGTCACTTGATGATCTTCAGGATTGTATTAAGGTCATACTAAATGAAATTGAACAAAAGAGAGTAAATAGATACTTTATTTTTTGTTTCTATTCTCAGTGCTGAAAAAATTATCAGTTTAAAACTAAATTGACATATTTCTCATAGGAGAAGGCACTTAAGATCTGAGCTGTAAGCCCAAAGAACTTAGTCTGACTTGCATCACTTCAAATGTTTATGGTTCTTATTCCCCAGAGCCTTACCAGAAACACTGCCATGGAGATAGCTGTCAATGTGAAGGCCTTGCATAATGAAACAGAATCCCTGCTAGTAGGAAGAGTTCCTTTGGTAAGATCCCAAGACACATGGTTTTATTCCTTCCTTCAGATTATCTGTGATTTGTTCTTTGCTGATATTTTTACATCGGTGCAGAATTTACGATACGCTGAAAGAAGCTCTGTAAGGTCAACAGGAGGATGTTACACTGCATTTGTGGTTGGATCAGAATGAGTTATGAATTCTTGTCCTAGGCTGGCATCTACCTTGCCTCACTTCAGATAGCTGGGTCATTGCTTGGACCCTTTTTCTTAATAATCAGTGGAGAGGAATAAAGGTCCCTGTTGAGGTTGATTCACACTCAGCTGTCTTGGAGGCTTATCTTAGGAAAATAAATTGTCTTCTGGAGATACAGCATTTAGGAGAACTTCTAGAGTACCATTATGTGACCTCTTCAGAGTTCAAGGAGAACCTGGGCTGAGAGCTATTAAGGCTCATACATTTAACTTCTACAGTTCTAATCTGGGCAAGTAAATATCACCCTTGTTCTAATACCTGTCAGGAGTTATTTTATAATCTTTAACTGGTAATTTTTAGAAAATTTCTGTATGTGACATTGTGAAGAGGAGATGTCACGTTTTCTATGCTGGTCCAGTTTTACATTAAGAAGATACTCCTTAAGAATAGTTACATTTCCTTTATATTCAAAAGCGGATTTATTCCTAACTTACTGCTTATTTAAGTGTTAGAATTAAAAATGGATATTAAGAGGAATATTTTCATTTAGCTGAGTTAGAGTAGAAATTTACTTATGCAGGTTGACATACCTTTTTACACAAGTGATAAATGGTATGAGTCTATTTTAGAGTAACCAAAAGTGAATATGGTCTAAAGGCTAATAATCGTTTAAGCTCTAGAAATAGTCAAAAATTAGGTCCATATGTTTTATTTTATGATGTTTTCCAAGGGAAAGTTATTCATTAGATGTTTTGGTCCAATAAAAGGGAAAAATATCAGCCGTTTTTTTCAAATTGCTATTACTAATCCCCCATAAAATTTAATGGAGAATTAAAACAGAGATTGTTTTCAAAATTTTAAAATAGTTTAGGAAGAGAAATTAGGAGAAGAACATTTAAGATGGAGATGTCATATTAGGATTCGTGAAATTTGTCAAGGTAAGTCTAGAAATAATGTTATAATGGAAACCTTCCTCTTGAAACATTACCTTTTCTGCAGCCAGTTGTGATCTCATTGTGTTGTTGAACTGGTCCCTTGTTCAGGCTCCAAAGCTTAATTTGATTCATTTTTCCATTTCTGAAATTTTACGTTTGGTACTTCTGCTGCTCATTATGGGCTGTGCAAATGCCTTCATGAGTCTACATCAAGCACATTTTTTGATAAAAAGACTGTTTGGAAGATACTGAAATAATATTCCAGTGATGTCTATTACACTCGTTGGACATGAAGCTTGTTTAGAATAGTCAACCACCATACCAAGGCACCCTGGTTAACCTTATTGCATGTATTTTATAAATGCTGAAGTTGCTTGTATGTTGGTCCCTCATTTTGTTAAAATGATGAAGTGTAAGGTGTTGCATGATGCATCAGCCACCCCCTTCATAGACTGTTGTCCAAATTATCTCTCTCCTCCGAAAAAGACATAATTCTTTCCCTGATATCTTCCTCTCTCTCTTTTCTTTTTTTTTTTGGGGCCTCTTCAGTTCTCCCTCACTCCTCCTTTCTGTGATCAAAGCTCCTGATAGCAGAGTAAACTAAGTCTTTATTGCCTATGCTACTTGGTGTCATGATTTAACCACAGCCAGTAACTAAAGCTAGGATACTTGGTAAGCTGCTTCTTTGGTTGCCATTTACTGGCTGTTCAGCCTTTCTGTTATGGTTCCTGAAGGAGACAAAAGAAATGTAAATCCATGTAAAACGAGACCGTGATTCCTGCCACCTCCTGTAAGAACTATGACTAACACTGTTCATACAGCAGTATTAGGCATTAGATTACAACAAGGGTGAATTAGCTCTGCATACAATTTGTAGTGAAATATCGTAAGATAACAGAATGGTTTGCATTGGAAGGCACCTTAAACATTGTCCAGTTCCAACTCCCTTGCCATGGGCAGGGTTGCATTCTACAAGGCCAATGTCCCTCAAGATGGGACAATGAAGCAGATTTGTGGAATCTCCCAGATGGTATGGCTGGAATAAAGTTTGGAAAAAATTAAAAATACTGTGTTTTTTCTAGATGCTTTCCAAAGGCACTATTTCCATTCTTGATTTTTAAAAAGCATTTTCAGTCCGGAACAGAACACAGTTTTCAAATATATTAAGGGAAAATTAATTCCCTTAATTAAGGATTTTTCATTTCAACTGAATGAAATGATTTGAGCTCACTGAAATAAAATATTTTCATATTAAAAAATTAAATTTTAAAGAAATTGAAAAAGCTCTTTATTTTCATTATTTTATTCATAGTGTTTATTTTTATTTTGGAAATAAGAAGATTTCCCAAGATGTTGTAGGAGGAGAATTTACAGTAAATTTCTGATTCTTCCTGTACCAGAATTGCACTATTATTTTGGGTTTATTTCAGGAGAACCATCACACAAGCATTTTTTTTATCCCCAAGCAAAATTCTTTCCATTGAGAACCAAGCAATTAGATAAGTGCTTGTTGAGAAAGACAGAATTCTTTGCTTCATTCACTTATAGAAAATAGATGACTTCAATAATTTCTCAGAAATGAAAACACAAGAAAAGTTGTAACTTCTTCATAGACAAGTGGCTCTTCTACTGTGCTCCAGATTAACTGAACTATTCATATTGAAGGAAAAAAAAGGTAAGATTAAAGAAACATCAAAGTCTGCTTATGGACACTGAATTCCCTGAGCTTTCGAAGAGAAAATAATACCATAGCAAAGGGAGCTTATATTTCCAGTATTACTATACTACACAGCAAGCTCTTACCAAAGATGGTCTCTCCTTTGAAGATGGTAACATACGCAAACTACTGAAGCAAAGGAAAGCAGTTTCTGTTAGATATGATAAATTAATGGGGGCTTGCAATCTGTCACCAAACCCCAACAATGTAAAAATCTTCTGGCACTACAGATCAAAAATTCTCTCAGAACTCCATTTAAAAAATGCATTCACTTGGATGTAACGTAATTAGATCCATTCAAAAGGACATTCTGCATTGCTTTGGGACTATTTTTACTTTAAAGAGAGAAATAGATGTTCAGATTGCTTTATTAGTGATTCCAAGCAACTTGTTCTAGGATTCAGTTCTTTACCTCAAAATGGTGTTTCAGCAAAAAAAGCAGCTTTTCCAGGGATCAGCTAGCTGCCTGTCTTACCTCTTTCACACAAGTTCACTCACACAACAGTTGCAGAATCATTTTCAGACTGGAGTTTTAAAGAAAACAGGTACCTCGATGGGGTTCTCAAAGTGTTGATAGAGACAAATTGCCATAGGTCAGCAAGTCTCCAGCTTTTTACACTTTCTTTTACCCTTTGGCCTTTGCTGACGTCCTGGATGTGTTTGTGTCCTGTTGAGGAGTTCTTCCCACCCTCAGCCAGCAGCAGTGCCCATTGCTCCATGTCTCATCTATTTAGAAGGGATAGTGCAAGTATCCATCCTATCAGTACTGGAAGACCTTTGGGCATGAAGCATCTACAGCAAGATCCATTTCCTCTTACTTGATCATGAGAGGGTGATCTCCCATCTGAAGACATTTGCAAAAAATAACTCAGGCTTACTACCATGTACTCAATTTTTTTACACCACTTTCCATGCAAAGATTTTTCCAGATGTTTGCTCTTCTGGTCAGGTTTTCTCTCCCTTGTGCTGGTAGTTTCCATTTGTAGTGTGTCCTAATAGTGGTGTTATCAGGTACCTCTTGCTCTGTGAAGACTCAGGTGTGCAGTGAATGCTGACAGTGATTGACAGCAAGGTCCAACTGGTCTGCACCAAAAGTCTCAGCTGTCTCAGTCATCCCTTTGTGTCTGGGACCATGCTAGATGTAGTGTCAAGGTGGTCTGATGCATCTCTAAAGGAAGGTGTAATTTTGGAAGATTATTTGTTTTCACTCTTTGTTTTACTCTTACCATGAGGTAGTCATGAGTTTGTGTGTCGTAACAACTTACCCAGATTTAAGTGTTCAATCTCAGTCAAACTAAAAATGCTGTTTTTCTGGCCTGTTTATAAACAGCAGTTAGAAGCTCCCCATGAAGAACTGTTGTCTGATGCTTTGCACAGTGTGGAAATAGAGTTGAGAAAACTGGCTGAGATTCCTTGGCTCTATTATGTTTTTCAACCAAATGATGATGAGGTAAGTTTGATTAACACTTCCTGATTTTAACTGAACTTAATTTTCTTTTGACAGAGAAGAGTAAGAATCTTTCATGATATAGAGAGGCAATTTCAGTAGTGATGCTGGATCATTTCTTGCCTGCTGTGAACAAGTTTCTAAGCTTAGGGCTTTTTCTGGTCTTTTGTTCCCTTCTGTGAATGTAAAGGTTTTGAATAGTTATTTAATAAATGAAACACATATAGAGTTAAATTCTGACATTTCTTTACAGAGGTAAAATTGGGTCTTATTTTTTGAGATTAACTATGAATTCTCATCAGAAGCATGTAATTTAACTGTTGTTTTCTGTTAATTAAAGGTAACTATGCCCCTTTTTCATGCAGGATCCCCCTTTGGATTATGCTAAAAGAAACAACAGAAGTACAGTGTTTCGTATAGTGCCAAAGTTTAAAAAAGAAAAAGTTCAGAAGCATAAGACCAGCTCTCAGCCTGGTATGTGTTTTGAACTTACAAGAAAAATAGTAGCATTTGTGGAAAATGTGATTGTGTGGTTTGTTTGGGGGTTTTTTGTTGGTTTTTTTTTGTTGTTTATTTGTTTTGTAAGAGGTAACATGATGCATTCTACCTAAGAGTGAAGTCTGGCATCTTCATTAGGATAAATGTCTCTTTCAGTGCATTTAGAAAGCAATCAGTAGGACCCCAATGCTTCCAAGTGAACCAAAGAAGTACTGTGAAAATACTTAGATTTTTGTGCAACAGGACCTGTGTCTCTGCTGGTGGTTACATTTGATTAACTCATAGCCATACAAGCCATGGGTTGTTTCCCTGTTGTTTCCCTATGAAGCTCCAATTCGGGTTTTTCAGGTTCATTCCAGAAATTGTGCAATAGGTTTTACCACACTGGTTTAATTAACCAGTTATTCTTAAATTTCAGATGGGTTATAAGTTCAGCCAAACAAAAAGCCATGATAGTCAATACTGATTTTATAATTACAAGTTGAACAAACTCCACTCTCCTCTCTTCCCTTTCTTATCCATGAACTTTCTTCCTTAAGATTATGTCCAGGAGGTAACCCGTGATCAGATGATTTCTACATCATTACCTTTTTAATCAATTGGTCATAATCTGCAAAATCTTGCAGTTGTTGATC
>JAWWLZ010000001.1:57855461-57880546 GCA_035041345.1 Poliocrania exsul | reverse complement strand
CCGTGATCAGATGATTTCTACATCATTACCTTTTTAATCAATTGGTCATAATCTGCAAAATCTTGCAGTTGTTGATCAAATTTTAATTTTCAGATTAGACTTCAGATTGCACTTCATTATAAAGTGATCAGCATTGAATGAAGTTGTAAAATTATAGCAATAAGCATAACTATTTTTTTAGTAAATGTGGTCTTAATAGGACTAATGTGGGCAACTAACCTTAGAGAACAATGTTTTACAGAGAGCTTCTTAATGGCCTGTGTAACACAGTGGCTTAAAGAGTATTTGTGTTAATTAAGAATACTAGAATCTGTTGATTAAACTGAACTTGCTTGCTGCCATTGCTATATTTGAGATATGGTTGCTATTTTAATTTTACACGTTAATTAGTTTTTGAAGGCTTCTCCTCTCCCTGGATGACTACTAATAAATTAATGGCATAAAGTAGAACAGCGTTAGACTGCGTCACTGATCCTAAGCTGGTTTAATGTGAATTTGTTGGGACATGAGGTTTTAAAGGCTTTACTGAAGAAACTGGAGTAAAGCTGAAAGCATGGCTGCAAAGCAAAGAACCCCAACTTTGTTTAGATACTCTCTCATGTTGAATGCTAACCTGTAACGTGCATGTAAAAAGGAAATTGTCTGTTTTTGTGGAAATGACACCTCTAACCTTTCCCTTTGCTAGCACGGCAATTCTACTCTGTTTTCCACTCTCTTTGGCCTAACCTTTGCTTGTGATGCATTTGAGCATGTAGAAATTAAGGGGGTTTTGCTCTTAACTTTGGTAGTTCAAAAATGGGGCACAGATGAAGTTGCTGCTTGGCTGGATCTGCTCAGTTTGGGAGAGTACAAAGAAATCTTCATCAGCCATGACATCCGAGGCTCTGAGCTTTTACATCTGGAAAGGCGAGATCTTAAGGTATTTCCTTTGTGCTACTTTTCTGCTATTGACCATTTTCTTTGACAAAACAACAACCAACTTTTCTTCTTTCCTTGCACTTGTCATTGCTTGTAGCTTGGCTTACACTGTGCAAATATGCAATAAACTAATATGCGCTGTCCTTGGGCCTGACTTTCTGAAGTGCTGACTTGAACTCACAGCAAAGAATATCTGTGTTATCTGAAATTTCCTTTTTTTTTTTCACTTTATGTAGAATGACAGCATTGCAGTTTATGTCAGAAGGCATAGGAGAAACACGTTTGATATCTTACTGACATCAGTGTAATATAATGTTATCTTCAAGAGTTCGTAGTTTCCATTTAACATGTTCAGTTTGGATCAGTGGAAGGTGGTGATAATAATTTTGAATCCATCTACTGCAAGGGCTGATCTGCTCCAGGCGATGTATTGTATATTTATTGGATATAGTTCGTGTGAGAGAGATAAGCAGCTTAATAAATTGTGGCACTGGACTTCTTATATGGTGTTGGTGTTTGTGTGTCAAAATAGCTTTTCTTATCTCTGACTGACCTCTGTCTGATTTTGGCTATATAGATTTTTAAAAAGAGCACTTTGTTTTGACTCCAAAATTGTAAAACTTTCTTTCTCTGAAATCAGATTGATAAATTTTACAGGGAGAAATGTTACTTAGCAGTCTGAGACTGTTATTTGAGCTTACTGGTCCTTTTCAAGAATGACTTAAGTGCATCCATTATATGTAATAGAGACTGTATCTTTGGGTATTCATTACATTACTTTTTTCCTGGAACTCGGTAGTAACAAGTTCTTGGTAATGTGTTTTGCAACTGCTTTTAACACATAAGAGGGGAAATATGACATTGTATAAATTGCAAACATTTACATTTAGAGTGCAAGTCATTGCTCTAGCCACAATGCAGTACTCTGCAGATGCAGACAGTATTTTCATATGAATGTGTTACTTTATGTAAAGTTTCTTGTATAGCATGAAATCCTGGTGTTATAAGGTGGTGCTTGCATTGTGTGATTGTTGCAGAAGGCAGCTGCTGAAGATAGCTGTGCTTGAGATAATCTCTTTGGCTGTTGTGTACTGTTTTACCCTTTGGTATTAGATCACCTAAGCTTCTTTCCATGGGAGTGAAATTCCTTTGTTTCAGGATAGTTCCTGACACGCAGGGGCAGTTTCAGGACAGTCCCTTCCTGCAAAAATTTAGAAACGGAAAACTATCCAAGCAATCTACTATAATGCTCTAGTGATGGATGTTGCAAGTCCCTGTTCTGAATGAGTGCTGAACAAATTTACAACTCGTCTAGGAAACTCAGCATCACACAATGCATACATTTGCTAAAATGTTAAGAACTCTTAGAAAAGTAAAAAAAAAGAAAGAAAAAAAAAGTCCAGCTTGTTGGAATAAATAAAGGTGGGTAAGATCAATGCTAAACTAGGCACAGCTGCTGGCCCTGCCTTGTTTCTCATAGTCACCAATCTGACTGCGTGCCCAGAGGATTGCCATTCCAACCAAGTAAATATCTGCAGCAGGGTTATCATCAACCTGTCATCACTGTCACTAAGACTCATGCTGATTCAATTCAGCATAAATAAAGTCCCATCCCAAAGGTCCATGCCATGAAAGACCTAAAAGCTTGTCTTAGAGGGCCTACAGAGGCCTACTGTCCCCTCTGTCCAGTGTTGCTGGAGACACACAGGACAAGGAGTTGCTCTACACAAGCTGCCAAAGGGATGTCCTGTGTGGACCAAACTCTTGCTCCAGAATTGCCCCATGTGCTCCTTGGCAGATGCTGAGAGCTTCCAAATCAGTGCTGTTTATAGGCTAGGCCAGGCTTTTGGCCAAGCATGGCTTGCACTCAGTGTAACAACACTGAATTTAAATAGCAGAGTTTAGCACTGTTGGTACATGATCTCTGCAGGAGCCCATTAAAGATGGCTCAGGCCTGCAGTGTTCTGCCAGTGACCTGAATTGCTGGCACGATGTGTAATGTGGTACTACAGGAATGAGGAGCATGTCACAAGCTGCCCTGTGAATCTTCCCTCCCTTTGGCTGTCGAGGCGTGCAGATGAGTCTTCAGTGCTCTTGCAAGTTATAATCTGTCTTGCCTCTCCTCCGCTGCAAGGGTCGCTTTTCCTGACAAGCTGAGTGGGATCACCCTTGATCCACAGTCACATCTGCAACAGGAAAAATTGTTGCCTGTTTTAATGGATTACCCTGGGCCCAACTTTCTTCCTGTGGTCAAAAGTGGAGATAAAAAGCAGTATGAAAAAGGATTTGCTGAAACTCTTCCTTTGCACTCATTGCTGAAATAGATTGATATGTTAACTAAAGAATTGGGCCCCTCTAATTATATATCTGCATAGCTTGTGGATCCCATTCTCAGTTAGCTCTGTGTCAACTGGCAAATGCAGGACACCTCCAAGAGGAACCAAATACCTCTTTCCACACAGCTCCTGCAGTAATACCCTTTCTTCAACTTCCTATGCAATTTTATTTAAGGGAATCTTAGAGTTTTACACCCATATGATTTTCTTTTGCTTGAGGAATGACTGGGCAGTGAATTGCAAATCATGCTGTAAAAATTGTAGAAAGAAAGCTTAGTGTGACTTTTTTTTAAACCTTATTTTACAAGCAAACTCATTGAAAACTAGACTGATTTTTCTGAAATTAATACTAGCATTATTAGCACTGATAACCAGGTTCCTGTGCATGGAACTTAGTCAGAATCAGAACTGCAACACATTTGGTAGGATGAGAGGATGATGTCTTCTGAGAGCTCCATGGCAATGTTGGTTTCCTTGAAGAAAGGGTTTTCATGCCATATGTTACCTTGATGAGCACTGCCAGTCAAGGTAAAGTCTGTGCTGAGGACTGTGGCACTTCATCCCTGTGTTTCACAGCAGCATGTTTTGGGAAAGTTCTTGCATGGAAAAGGCTTTGTCAGATTTGTTAGACTTCACACATGCCAGATGGCTTTTTACACTGGGAATACAAGTAGGGTAGATTTCTCATTTGGAAGATGTTGATATTAAGAAGTGTTTATATAAATTTTTTGCTAGTATTAGGGTGATGGTACATTTGGCCAAAAAAACAGCCTGGAAATGACAGTGATTAGGGAGAGCAGAAGGAGAGGTGATACTGTAGCTTTAAGGCCATAGCTGGGGAAAAAGAAGGGCTATTTTTTTTCTTCATACTAGAGTCTTGTCTTCAAAACCATAATTTATGCAAATTAAAATTTTGTTAATTAGATATCAATTAGAATATGCAGAGGATGATGAAAGACAAAAATGCAGAGATATTTGAGATCTTTTGTTTAATGATGCATGATATGCTGATGTAGCTGATCCTTTTAGTCTGATATGAGAGAATTTCTGCAAACTTTCCTGCATGAGCAGTAAACTTGAGAATACTCAATATCATCTAGTGTCAGGAATATATAAATTCTAGTTTTCATGAAATTAAAAACTATTACCCAAGCATAAAAATTCTGAGTTGTTGGTTGGTTCTTCCTCCCAGAAGTGTAACAGAATTTATCAAAGGGGTCCCCAGAATTTGTGATGAGGCTCTTGAGACTTGCTGTTCTGATATGCATTACAGCAACTTCAACTGGAACAGAAATAAACCAAAAATCTCTTGCCTCTGAAACACAGGGGTTGTTGAGGATGCTTTGGAAAGGTTGGTGGAAAAAGTGGCTGAGTTTTCTGGGAATTTCATAATATAATTCTTTCCTCTGAAGTCTAATGGCATCTCACTATGTTGCTTATCCAACAGAAGTTCTGCTCATGAAAAAATGTTTGTTCTGAAAAGAATTGTACATTCTTAACCTTTAATTTGTGTGGCTTGTTGTAGTTTGGAAAGTACCCTTATGGGTTTTCACTTACGTAGAATTTTCTCCACATAGTAATTAGGCTATTTCATTAACTTCAGTAGTCTTGTATATTTTTGATTCATTTGAAAATTAAATTCAGCATGAAAAAATTATACAAATCTGCAATTATAAATATTACTGCCATTTTTGGGATGAATTTGACTACTACCTACATTAATTGTCTTAAAAATTGCTCCCACCATTATAACTGAGATAACAAAAATAAAATATAAATTGATGTGATTTGGAAAATCAGGAGCTTTTTTCAGATAGGTTTATGAACACCACTTGATTTGGGGACTTTTATGAATATATCTTGAACTGTTTAATGCTGACACCTTTGTGCTAAAGTGCTGTAAAGGATGACCATGTATTTATAGTACTGATACTTTTCAGCTGAAGAAGCAACCAAGTATTTTTCATCTCTAATATAACCAGAATTCATTGTTGACTCTCTGAAAATGTATCCATCTGCTTAATCTTGGCTGTGCTACCCTTACAATAAAGTAATTAATTCATGCCCATCTTACCACCCCTTTCTTCCTTTCTTCCAAAATAAATTGCACACTAATTTTAAGTAATATAAAATACGGATTTTCTGAGGTTTCTGTGGCTGTAAGAAGGTAGATACAGTCTTTGTGTAGAGTATGTATAGAAAAATATTGATGGTTTCGTCTTCCGCTCTGTATGAGAATAATTTTTTTCAAGCTGCCTAATTGCAGTCCTTTCCTTTTAATGTCTTTGAAATGGAAAAATCTTCCTATTAAAATGAAAAGATTTCAACTTCAGAAAAACAGATAGTGAAACTTTTCTAAGTTCTTTTTTAATACTTATTTAATCACTATCTATTTCTAAAAGGTTTAGTCTACAAGTAACTAGTGTTTGACTCTGCTGATTGTTCAACATCACTGACACAAATATTTTAAACACTTTTTCATAGCTGGATTTTACAGATAAGGGAAACAGATTTCCACCAAACTGAGCTGAAAATTCATTAGTGCAGTGGGGGATCATTAGCACAGCTGGGCATCCCATTCTGCTTCTCTGACCACTGGACCAGTCAAATTGAAAAAAGATGCTGCTAAAACTGTTACTAATACTGAAGGATGTTTGCTGCAAAAAATTCTTGTCCATTGTCTCATACAGAGATGGGTCCCAGAAACCAATAATAGAAACATTTCAGCTGAAGTGAGTGATTTAGTGGTGGCTACAGAGAGATTTACTCTTGTGCTTTTTACGTTTTCCTTTGGGATATGACTGTCATGTCTCTGAGAATTTTTCTTCCAGCTCTCTAATCAAGAAGATCCATGTAAGCAGATGTAACCTTTTTGGAATGAAAAGCAAATGCTTATGTTTTCTATTGCTCTCTAAAGGGAAGTTGTCCTACATGCCTGTAGCCGTTACATCCACTTTCCCTTGAGAAACTGGAGATATGTGTGTTTGTTGATTAAAGCAGACATCATAGGGCCTCAGATCAAGTGACATTGCTGGACAGAAGCTCTAGTCCATCACATCCTACCACACATTTAATCGCTGTATTAGAGAGGAGGGGGAGATTGTTCTTTTTTTGCCAGAAATTTTGAAGGGTTTTTGTATTTAGAAGTCAAGCCAGAGATGATTTTGATGTATATTGGAGTACCTTGTGTTGTCAGTAGAGCAGGTAAGTAATTTTCATTCTGCAAGACAGAGAGGGATCCATTGTATGCTCTCAGCAGTTTTTTTGTTAGGCATCACTTGCTAACAGTTTCTGGTTAATGCTGATTGCAATGAGCAGAATTCTAGATATCTGTTGCATAAATAGATCTTAATGGAGGGGGGTTTTTTCAATTTTTCTAAATAAACTTCCTTCTTTCTCTCTCTCTCTCTATTTTTTTTTTGTTGTTGTTTGTTTAAATTTCTGTAGGACCTGGGGATAACGAAGGTGGGTCATATGAAGCGAATTCTCCAGGGAATTAAAGAGCTCGGCAAGAAAACCCCTTTGTCTGAAGTGTAATTATGCTGGTGCTTTCCTCAGAGGGAGACAGGAAAGTTGGTGGAGAAGCAGAGCTGTTACAGGCACTGAGCTGTCTCTGTAGTTTACTCTATGGAAGAGTGAGCGCTGGTGTTTGTACAGGCTAGTACCTCTGCATTCTTGTGTGGTGAAGAAGTTGCTGCAAGAGTACGAAAGGATTTGTGCCAAAAACAAAAAAAAAAAAGAAAAGGAAAAGGTGGTATGTTCTGTGAAGACATTTTCTTGGTGTGCAAATTGGCCAGTTTGGATAAGCCCAGTTTGGTAAATCGATTGGTTGATGGTGAACTGCACTGACTGGAAAATATAATCAAGAAATGATTGCTTTGCTTACATGCAGCTCAGTATGCCTCTCTTTATGCTACAGCAAGATGCCACTGTACAGCATGAGGTTGTCCAGTTATCCTTCCGAGGCACAGCTCCGTAAAACCTCCCGTGCTGGAGCCCAAGAGCTTTGGAAGGTTCAACACGTGAGCCTGGAGTGCCGCAGGTATCCAGCACTCACTGGCCACAGAGGAGGGGGAAGAGATACCTTGTGATACCATGAATGCAAACTATAATGCATGGTGTGCCTGCCTGAATTGTCTGTTGTTCTGTTGCATGAAACATCTGATACTTTAAACACTTGAACAACTTTTATATCAGTTTGAATGAGATTTAATTTATTACTACTTGAGTGTCTTTTTTTTTTTTTTTTTTTAATTTCAGGCACTTTTCTATTCTTCAGTGTTGTGTTATGCCTAAAATGTGTTCTATGGCAAAGGATGTGGAAACTTAGCATTTGTGCCATATTCAGCAGATTATATATGATTGAAATACTGTACAGTTAGATTTTTAAATATATCATGTACAGAAGGTTTATCAGGTAACTAACTTAAGAGAATTTTTGAAAGATCGGTACCTCACAAAAATATCAATTGGCTTCCTGCATGGAAAATTATAAAGCATTTTCTCATGGTGCATTTTAATGTAGTTATTCAGTTATCTTAAACAGCTGTAGCATATTTGAATTTTTAGGCACTAACGGTTTTATTTATTCTATTGTTCAAAAAGCAGGTTAAAAGACTAATGAAAAATTTTTACAGGAAAATTTAATTTTATTTATCATACATAAGAAGATATTTAAAATGTAGCAGCTGATTTGATTTTTGTGGGGTAAGCTTTTACTCATTACTAATTAACTATTAATTTAAAAATGCATCTGTATGCATTTCTTTAAAAAGGCATCAATTTGTTTCTTGACAGCTCTCTACATCAGTACACCATAAAAATGAAGAAAACCCAAAACTCTTAAGGTTTTACACTATGCATGCTAAGATGAATCACATGCAAGACAGTAATCCATGAGTGTCAACAGCTTAAGAAAATGAACACCATCTTTATTTAGAAATTGTGCTAGACCAGAATTTGTAAGGTTATTTACAGTTTACTTAAACGTAGGTTCATAATTGAATTTCCTGGTTAATTTTTCACAGGAGTATTAATCTAGCAGAAAAATAATTTTCAGATATCTACAGAAACAATCATACTTAAATGCTTGAGATGAGATGACATCGCACCACCTGACAGAAACCTTGCACCGAATTGCTGTCTCCCTGCTGTTCCTCGCAATGTGTCATTGCAGCACAAAGAACACACTTGACTTTTACTTAACCAAGTAGCTTTGACATTTCTTGCAGGTTAAAGAGTATCCTAATATCTATTTATGTTTTCCTCAGAGGCAGAAGAGTAAGGTTTCTTTTGCTTTTTTACCAAAGCTTATTTCGTCTGTATAAAGGGGCCAATGTCAAGTACTGCATCCTGGTTTTGCCCTCCACTTCTCATGCATATCATAGGAGTTGTTCCTTGGGAAGTACACGGGATTCATCCCTTGGAAAGTGAAGCCTAGTTCCCTCATTGTTTTATTGAAAAAAAAAATCAAAAAGGAGCAAAACAGGCGTAATTTATATTGTTATAGATTGTTTGTGCTCTTGCTGCTGTAGGTTCACCAGGAATCACTCTGGGATCTCTGTGGAGATAATTTATTATTCTGGTAAACAAACAAAAGTAAAAGGCTATGTTCTATTATGTTTTCCATAAAAAAACAAACCAAAATGCCAAATGGTAGGATTTTCATCCTGTTATATGAAAAGCATATACAAAAAATGGAAAGTTAGGCAATCAATGAAAAGTTTGATGGGTTGTTTTTTATTTTAGTGTACTTGACATTCACTCCTTTAATGACGTTCAGATGATATATGTCAAGTCTTCATAAGTTTTATTTCCTTTTCTCTTTGGTTCAGCATAAGCTACACTGTATTTTAATGTGTGGCAGCATTCTAGCATATTGATGTTACAGTAGACTGTACTTAATCTTCCAGGTTGATTCGAAGACATAATACGTAGAAGAACTTTCTTTGCTTCCCTGATTGTAGGATACAATCTCGCTACAACTTTCAGCCTTGCAGTATGCAATGCATTATGACAGGCTATGGAACAGGATCTCTTCAGGTGACTGTAGGAGTCTACGCTGAGTATATTAAAAAATGAAAGCTGCTTTTAGGCAGGGAAAGCAGGAAAATGTTTGGAACGCAACTTTCTTATGGCACTCCTCAAATTACCTCAGTATAGGACAACTGATCAATGATCTATGTATAGTTCATTTTTCTAAATGACCACCAAAGAATTTAACTTTCATTGTCCTAAGCAGTTTTTTTAAATGCAAGAGTAGGAAAAAAACTGTAAGCATCATTTATGCTGTATTTATTAGATGCCCAAGAGAGCAGATTTTATGCAACTCTATGCCTTAGATTTGTGTTGGCTATAAAGAGCAAATGTGTCTGAAAGGGAGGCTCAAAACATTTAATGGGAATTCTCTGCTGAGATCATGGATTTTAATTGTGTTTAAGTGATAAGACTTTTCTGAAGACTTTTCAACACAGTGTTACTATCTAATTTCCAAGTCTTGGGTTTTTTCCTTAGTGCTGTAACGGTCCCAGCTCCTAGAACTAAGAACATAAATAGCTACATTTTTTAATGCATGCTATTCTTTCTAATTTAATCCCAGTGTTAAAAGTGCTTCAAAGCATACATCCCAATATTTCAACAAAACTAAGGTAAACACATCCCTTAGCAAGAAGTTGTTTAGGAAATGAGTTGTCTTAATAGATCTTGTGAAGCCTGTTTCAGCATGCTAGATTTATCAAGACTATCACTATACAAAATCTACTGGATGAATTTTTCCCCAACTCAAATACACGTGATTTCCATGGCCAGTCAGCATACATTAAAATCTGAAAGAAATACAGAGTAATCTGAATATTTTGTAGTGGCTGGTATTAATACAGAGGAAAAGCTCTACATCTCAGAGAGAGGAAGATGAGAAATGCATGTTTTAAAATGGCAGCAGGTTGCTAAATGCATGTTTCTGTTTTCTCATTTTCAAATGTTATTTTCCCAGTTCACTGGATTCAATTGCCATAGCAACTTCTGATTTGGGTCATGCTAGTTTTGCCCTTATAATGCCTAATGCCGTCTTACAAACTGAATGAAATCAAGCAAACTCGTGGTTGTAGGTATTGGGGATTTTTTACAATAAAGAAAAAATCAAAACCTAATTTTTTTATATGTTGGCAAGTGCAAATTTTCTTTGCTACATTTTTATGTATTTCCCCTAAACCCTTCTTTTTTTTTTTTCCCCTGAATGTCTCTTTCTTTCAAAGAAAAATATTTTAATCTTGGAAGAGCAGTAAAACGTAAAGCTTATGATCAAAAACCGTCCCAGACTATTTCAATCCAGTATTTCTTGTTTGGGCACTGGACCCAAACATGCTTGGTCCTGTAAATAATAAATAGAAAGCATCTTTATCTCTATATCCCTGCCCAAAGAATTTCATGCTGCAATATTCTATAATTGTAATTCAAATGAGAGGAATTGATTTTTTTTTTGTTTAAATAAAGGTCTGTTTCATATTTTCCTACGCTTTTGTAGAAATAGATAACCTTCCAATTCTGCTTTTTAATTGAACTCAGCAATGCTAATTTACTTAATGAAAATTTCATAATGAACAGATCTTATTTCAAGGGTAAAATTATCAGTGGTTTTCAATGCATTTGATCTTTATTTCTGGAAAACTGGCAGGAGACACCTTTTTCACATATAATGGAAAATTAATGTATGAAGCAAACATGAGAGGATGTTTCATAGTCCTACTTTAAAAACAATTGTAAAACTAGACATTATCCATAGCTATAATTATACAACGGACATGTAAGACAAAAGCCCCACAGTGATTCCATTTTGCTTGATGCTTCCTATCAGTGATTGCATTACTAATGTTTACTACTGTTTCTGGAGTGCTCTCTCTGTGCCCCTAAGTAGTAAGTTCTTGCTCACAAGCTCAATAGTTCTGGTAACTAATAATTAGCAGTGCAAAAAGTCTTTGTGAAAGGTAAAGTCACAAGGGATGTAAATTGTTAAGGATAACTGAGCTGAAGCAATTTATTTAGATTACAACCAGGAAATCTTTCTCGCTCATATGAGTAAAATTGAGTAATTCTAAATGTATTTTCTCACCCCAATATCATATGCACCTCTCAACTGCAGCATCCTGAGTGTTAAATTTATGACACAGGCCCTCCCATATTTTTATTCTGTTTTCATGGATTTAATGTTTTGTGGTATGATTTTCATATCATCCAGGTTTGATGCTGCTTATTCTAACTGCAAAGATTTAATGTTTGCAGGAACTGTACATGACTCTATTGCTGTCCTAAGTAAAGGAATGAGTTTTTGATGACTTGAGGAACCTAAGGAGTTTAGATAGGACTTAAAATATCTCTGCTGCCTCTTCAGAGATGAATGGTAGTATCAGCAGGATTGATAAAGCATCATTTGATAGTTATCAATAGAAAATCTTTACTGGTTGTATAAAATCCTCTATTTATATACAGAATATAGTGTGGAACTTGATCTTGGTTTTGGTGGGGTTTTTTTGTTTGTTTGTTTTTTGTTGTTTTTTTTTTTTAAATCTAGTTGTTATCTACTACTGTTGGATTAGGTTTAATAGCTCTGTTAAGTGTTAGTTTATGTACTTGAAATACTCATTTCTGCCATACAGAAGCCCAGTCTGTTTCTCAGTAATTATAATCAATTTGGAAGCCATCTGGAGACTTTCAGAAGACTATTTCTGTAGCCAGTTGGAGCTATTACCAAAATTCATAATAGGGATTGCCCTTAGTATTTTAACTGGAAAAAAAATATTTTGAAAGATTTGATTTTTTCAGTCTGTAGAATTAAACTTAAAACATCATCCACTCATCATACATAAATAATAAAATATTAGCACGTTTAACACTTTTGAAAACTAGCAAAATACTGGTGAATACAGACCCAAGACCTGGACAAATTGTAAACGATTTAGCTCTAGTGATTGAAGACCTACCACCTTCAGAGCAGTCAACAGAAAATTCATACCTGTACATGGCAGAATTACAAACATCTATTTTAAATAATTCAAGACCTTGTCTCCCAGTTGACAAAAACTTGATAAGCTCTTTGATGGGATTTTGACTTCATATAACCTGATGTTAATACCAGTGAGGGCAAAAGAAGCTGGTGCACAATTTATGTTTAATGCTGTCATGTCTTTACTAATGTTCTCAGGCTGCTTCCCAGCTCCTGTATCTGGATGATGTCCCAGTTTCTTGGCAGGATGAGACCCTTGCATGTCTCCCTACAGTTTCTGCTCAGAACAGCTGGACAGGCAAGCTAGAAAAAGTTGTAGGATGCTCCAGGAGATCAATATTGACCAAGGCTTCAGGTAACAAAGCCTAGCATAGCCATGGGGGATGAAAATCCTTTAAGTTACAGTCTTGCAATCCCTGCTGGAAGCTCTATTTAATGATTAACAATGACTACTGAAATGCCCTTGGAAAGAGAAGTCATTTTGGTTAACTCTACCAGCTATGTAAGACTATTTAAAATAATGAAAATTATAGTAGCTATTAGCAGGACAAGTATGCAAGTGACCAATCAATATTTTATTCTATGGAACAAATACTTTGGAAAAATATATTTATAGTATGATTCAAAGACTAGTGTTAGGATTGAAAAGCTACTGAAGGTAAAAGTAATATGGTGCAAAGTTTAAAGTAATTTGGAATTTTTTTTTCCAAATTCAAAATTTGGAAACAACTATTTTGGGAAGCTGTGTTTGATCTGGGTATAGCTATACAAGAACATGTGACCTGGAAGGTGAAAACAGGAAGAAATTAACTGAAAGTAAAATTGGATAGTTTGTTTTCATTATGGAACTGTGTGAAAAGCCAAAAATAAATCTCCACAGTGCCCCAAATCCCTACTATGACTATTTAAAAGGAATTAGCATTTTAAGTCCTGATTTTATTAAACTAAAGTATTGTTTGGATAAAAAAAATTTAGTTTAATTAATAATCTGACAATGTCATTAACAAGGAAAGAGTTACAGATATAACTATGTTTGTCTCTTGGTGTTAGTTGAAGTAAGTGCAACTAATTCTCCTTGCAGTCACAGTCAATTATTTTGTGAAGGGTAAGATTGAGGAAAGCTGTTCGAGGCTGCTTGGTCTTGATTTTCAGGGAGGGAGAGCACGTGTGCTGACAAGTAGGGTCTAGGGGCTCATAGTGAGAATTTTAAGGATACAAGATTTTCTACTTGGACAGCATAGGAAGGTTTACAACCAGCACACAGGCCTGCAGATACTCACTGTGAAGGTCCCTAGCAGCACTGTTGTCTCACAAGACACCATCTCTATATATTGAAATAGGCATTTGGCCTGTACCATATTCCAGAGGATTCTCTACAGGCATCTGTCATTTTTCATGTCCATACTTTCTGTCCGGGTTTTCTGTCTCCTTAAATTGTACACCTTGAAAAATGCAGTTGTCTATGTATGACAAAAATTACCATTTCTCCCCTGAAGGAGCACAGCTTGGGAACCTGTCCTGAAATAATTTGTTTCATTAGTCACCCTTTTACACCATATCCTTTGAATCCAAAAAGAGCTGAAACATGGGACTTCCCTAGAGCTGCCAGTGACCTTAGTAATTTAATATGCTTGCATGTTGAGGGCATCAAAGGACAAGGTAATACTCACAGTGGCAGATGACATACGCAATAGATGGGATCTATACATAGACTACCAGCTGTTGAAGTGCTCCTGAAAAATGAAGAGGGCCTGATGTCTGCACCTGACCTCAGGTCCTTCTTTGTTGCTGTCACCACATTCAAATGATTTTATATCATCTAATCCTAGCAGCTACTTGTCTTAATTCACAGTGATGGCAAATGTATCAGTTAGTACTAAAAAAACTTCTCACTGTCACATCTGTATGTCTAGAATAGGTATCTTTAAAAGTTGAGCACTATGGAATTGCATGAATGTATTTTCAGTTATGTTCTGGCATTTTTAAAAGGATAGATTTCATCTAAAGCTGTTTTAAAAGTTCTGAGAGGGTTCCAGCCCAACATGAGTGGTTTCTGTCTTTAGCCAGGCTTGTAAGTTAAACTAGTATTCCAGTCAAGTACAACTGTTAGTTAATTCTGTAATGACATCCACTTAACATGCATGAGTAAATGCATAAAGTGCACATGGAAGCATTGCAGAGATGTGACACTGTCTAATTTTCTGCATAACTCATATATTTGGGTCTGAATAGCAGTTAATAGCAAAAAGCTGAAACATGTGATTTCCAACCAATTCAAAACCATATACAATAGAAAATGAAATAAATAACGTGATTTGTACTGGTTTAGTTAAAAATTGGTGTGCACTCGGTAGTTTCTGCCCTTTGTTTCCCCTTGTTGCTGTTTGCAAAGATGATGACTTTTCTTGTGGAGTAAATATATAGATCGGTTGGGATTTAGGCATGTGCTTGTCCTTAAACAGTATTTTAGTCCTCCTTGGGGATTGTTCTTGTATTTCAGTTTTATTATTTACATGTAAGCCTACAGATTATTTGGGTTGGGGGAAATTGTTCCTCTCATGAAAACTATCATCAGATTGATTATTGCTAGACTTTTAAATGCCATACCTATGAATGTTGTTCTCTTACCAGTATTTGTGCGTGGATGTGTTTAGAAAAGTAGTATCTAGTCTGTAGGGTGTATGTGTGAGCACACCTGTACATATATTTGTATATACATACCCTGGTTTTGCCCAACATCATGATGCCAACTTGTGTGTAGAGCCAAAAAAACTTTATACAGTGCTTGAGATGCTGCATTGTTTTTATTATAGTATTTTTTATATCAGATGAATTTCAGGATGTTTACAGATGCTTATTAATATTTAACTTATACAATGGAGCAGCAGGATGTTTATGATTGTTGTCAGCTAAAGAATTGTATATGATTCTTGGTGAAATTTTGGCTTTTTTGAAATCCTTGGCAGAACTCCCATTGATCTCACTGGGGCCAAGATTAAACCTCTCTGAATCTATTGTTTACTGGCTATTTTCCTACTGTGATAATTTTTTTAAATGAGTGAAATGTATTTATTTTTTCCCAATGTGAAATCTGCAGTTCCTATTTGGATTTTTCTACAGAACCTGCAAACTACAACACAGATGGGAATAAATGCCTCAGAGAATGTACAGAATTTTTCACTGATCTGGTCCTTGAGTATGTCTAAGAAAATACCTTCTAAAATAGCTTTTGTAAGACTTAATACAGAGTTATCTAAAAAGACATCACCTTTCATACCTCTCTCCACAAAGAGGGAATGCAATGTGGCAGGTGAATCTGAAGAAGTATTCATTGATGAATAAAAAGTAGTCCTGTCTGATCTGTATACCTACTGATTTCATGCAGTTCACCTGGCTCTGCAGATCTGGAATCAGACATTTAAAGTACCTTATCCAAAAGTATCTTATTGGAAAAAAATGTTGTAAGTGTTGCTTTAAACTTCTAATCAAGATATATTCACAGCCAGTCTGTTGAATGACATTTAATAATTCATGGATGAGTTAAAATGATGAAAATATAAAGTGGTAAGGCAAATCAGACAACTGCTTGACATTAGAGAAATCACTTGTCTAGAGACAGAAGGATCAGTTCTTTTATAGCACAAGGGAGGAAAAATACCATAATGCAGTGCTTCCTAAATCCCTTTACAGGGTATCTTTTAATTGTGTATGCTCTAAGTATATTCTTCCTGTAAAAAGGCATAAGGCTGTGAAACAGCTAAATAGATGCATCCTAATTTCTTCATCTAAGGCTAAATATTTAATTTTCAAATGAGACCTATCATGCACTTTGAAATATATGTGTCGGGACCATCTAAGTTTATATTCATCATAGACAGTCATACCAGGGATAGTCAGACTTGTAAAATGAGGTAGTTATGCCAAGGTTATCAAAAGCTGAAGAAATAGCAAGGCAGACATACTCCCTCATGAGGCTCTTTCTGAAGACATCTTTGCAAATGCCCACCACTTACAGGGATCTTTTCCTATAGCTTTGCTTAAGAAAGGATCATGCTCAGATTCCCATTCTTCCCTTTACTACTAAGGAAGAAAGGATGCACCTTGGTTGAACTTTCCAGTTTTTTGGCTTTAGGAACAGACTTCAAAAGAATAAACAGGCAAGGCAATCAGTAAGCTTGTGGAGGACACACAGGGCTCTGCCTGGGCTCACTATTCTGCTAATGTGGATCTGATTACAAATTTGGGGGGGGGTGGGGGGGCGGGGGGAAGCTCCTGTTGTGCTACTGCTGCAGCTGGTGGCAAGCCTCCATAGCTGCTAGTGGGGCCAGGTGGGCACCCAAGAGAGCAGACACCTTTCCTTCTGCATGTCGGTTATCTTTCTGCAATTCTAATCAGGGCTGGAGTTCAGGATATACCTGGATTTGTCTGAAAGGCCACATGATATGTGAGGAAATGAGGAGGAAATGGCTGGAGGTCTGGATTCTGCCTTTACTTTCCTACTGTGGAGCTGGTGCAAGACTGGGGGCAACTCAGTTAACCTTTGTGTGCCTCACTTTCTGTGCCCACGGGAATAACGATGCTTACCACCTCTGTACAGCCCCTGGAGACCTGTAGGAGAGCAGTGTTATATAAGCAGCTGAGTTTTACTGACACTATTATATGTACTTTTGTCTGTAACACTCCAAGACTTGCTTTTCTTAGTTCCAGTTCTCTTTGATGACCTACCACGTCCTGGGTAGTCAGTTTTGAAGCTTAGCAATTGCTCTAATACTTAAAATTACACACATAGCAGGCTCTGTTTGCTGCAGAAAAGAGTAAACCTTTAAACTGCCTGACAAAACTTGCCAATCAAGTATATCTAACAGAGCAGGGGTGTAACTTTTGGCTTTATTTACTTGTAATAATGGTAAGGAACAGTGAATTTTGTTTGTTTACATACTGTTTACAATGGCACAGTTTTATTTTTAATATATAAAAACAACTGAGGTATTTATTGCATATACTATTTTAAAGATGTTTTATGTGTTTTCACCTTTGGAATATATTGTTACATTTCCTTGTACAGATAATTTGGGTGGCTTTGTTAATATAGTTAGTAATTTTTATGACTACTAAGTGACCAGTTTTCCGTGCCTTTTTATTGTTGGATGCATGATTATGTATTTATTATTGTATGGAAGTCACTGAGATGTGTATTTTTGTATTCTGCTGGAAGCAATGGTTGATTTTATTGTACATGATAAGAGATGCCTTCCATAATGGGCACTCATATGAGATCTTCCTTCTCAAATAAACAGAATGCATTCAGTGTATGGAACTCCTTGAATTATTTTTGTGTCTGGAAATCAGTGGAAATCCTTGGACATTATGACACTGAATTTTAGATGTTATCCATTTGGGCTGCTACAAAAATTCCCCGTAGAAATCAATACAATGGCAAGTCCCTGGCATAGTGTAAAGCCTTTGTAATTTAAAAGAAAACCCTGTATGTTAAAACGAAATGAAATTTGGATGAATGACTATCAAACAGTCTGCCAGAGACAGCCTGAAAATTGTTTTAAATTACAGCTTTGAATACAGCTTTAATACATACTTTATATGGGTATGTGCAAACCCACATGTAAGTAGGTCACTGTGCACGTAGGTGTTTACATTTGCAGGGATCTTGCACTAAATCTTGCTGGCATACAGTGTATTAAGTGTAAAAACAGATTTGCATTTGCATCCATAGTAGCAACAGTTGTTAAAACAGAATATACAGTAGCGCTGGTTTTTCCAAGGGTAAGTGGCAGTAAAGCAAACACATTTTTCCTTAGTAGTGTAGACTGTACCTCTCTAACACAAACCCTGATAAACACTCATTTGAGTTGATTCCAGAGGGCAACCCTGCAGGCAATCATCAGCTACCGTGATCAGCTACCGTGATCAGATCAGTGAACTACTAGGCTGGTACATAACACAGGACATGATGTGAAAGCCACTACAATCAATGGCATATACAGAAGGAAAAATACACTGTGTAGGAGCCTAAGTCAGTTCATGAAGGCAATAATCCTATGACTGATGAAGGCAGTTGTGGTTGGAATCCTATTGTCCTGAAGTCATCATACATTGGAGAGGCATTTCTATGGATAACCCAGAATGCTTAAAGGTCAGTGCTGGGGGTTTTAATGCACCATGAATTCCAGGTGCTTACAGTTGTCTTAGGACTGAAGCCTGTACTTTAATTTTGGGTATGTTTCAGGAGCATTCCATTTCATTAACTAAGCTGAAATTGTTCCTTGCAGTAGTCAAAACTGTGGCATAAATGAGAGATTGTAGCAGGAGAAACAGCTAATAGGGTAAAGCCAGGGGCAACCCTGGGGCTGGCACTCTGCAGTACCTGAGGAGACTGGGTGTGATGGTGCTTGGACACTGTAAACTCTCCAGAATTGCTTCTAGCAGCTAGATTGAATGATAAAGTAGGCTTGCCCATAAATTAGATTTCTGTGAATAAAAAGGGATTGTATGTTAAGTCTTAACTTGGGACCTATGCTGACGGAAGTTTTTAATAATTTTAAGAAAAGTTTGCTAAATGAGTACTTGTGGCATATAATCAATCCCTTTGTGTCAGTGGCACCAAATAGCTGCTGCTGAAGTCTGAAATTGTGCTAACTTTTTAACTCCTATAACTGAATTAATAAAAATCTTTAAAAAAGAGAAAGTGGTAGACAGGAAACATTTGAAATTACAAGTCCTGAAGCAAATCTAATGAAGTTATTGCCCAGACAGTTTATCAAAAAGGGCTGTATGGATGTCTTGTCTAAAACACAAAATCTAGTAGCAAGTTATTTAAAGATGTTTAGTTTGGATGGTGTGACAAACTACAAGGGCAAAAATGAAATTGATGCAGCATGAGCAGCTCCTTCATGGTAAAAAGTGGGGAATGAAAATTATTTTTAAATTATGCCATTCAAGCCACTAAAAGTTTAGAAATTTGGAAAAGTATTTAAATTAAAAGCTACCCGTTCTGGAAGCAGATGTGGGAGCATGGCATTAGCCTGAATTGGTTGTGTATTTAACTAGTTATTTCCTCCATTTCCTTTGGAGTGATTGAAGACTGTTTTCTAATTACATAAATGCTGTTCTGATCAGTTTTTAAAGCATACTGTTTGAAAATCAGAGGAACCTTGGTGTTGATCTTCCCCAGCCATCTAATAGCAGGAAGATGTCATGGATTGAATCTGTCTTGTAAGCAGGACAAAACACCAGGCAGGTGCAATAACTTCTGTCCTGGCCAAATGCACAACAGATGAGTGAGAGCAGCAGCTGGTCCGTGTCCTCCTCCTTCAGATAAGGACAGAGGGGATCTACACGGAAGTGCATCTTTCTTTTTATAGAGGGAGAGATGATAGATGTCATGGTGATGAAATGGGACATCCTGGGACATGGCAGATGCCTCATTGAGGCAGCAGGATTTCTGCTCTTAACTTTAGTTTCCATTTCCTTTCCCTGACAGCAGTGCACAGCTGTGCCTGCATTTGCCCCTCTGAACTCATTCCACCCCTCTGCCCTTTCACTGTTATTTGCCTCTCCCACGGCTCAAAGCTTTCAGCCCTTCTCAGCTACCTACCCTCATTTCCCAATTACTTTACCAAGTGCAATTTCCTTTCTTTAATTTCAATCATTCAGAATAAAAAAAAGTCTGCTGCCTAGTGACACCAATGTAACAGCAGATATGTGTTCTCCTGGCAGTCACACTATCCTCTGAGTAGATCAGTTCATTATTCAAAAATCAGACATGTAATACCTCTGAATCCCAAAAGCACTGTCCCTGGGAATAATAGTAATCTGTTAATGGTATAACAATTCAAAGGATGGCATGTTTTCCCTTGCTCTGAGGGAAAGCCGCTTTGCTGAGACTTCCTGGGCATAGTATCTCTGACCCACTGTTGAAGCCATCTGAAGGTCAAGTCATCAAGTATTCGCTCACCTAGGAGCCTGCAGGTGGTAGAGTAGTCTGTACTTCTGAACTACTCTTGATGACTTATTTTCCAACTAACTTTGCTTTAAAACATTAATTCAGTCAGTCAGAAATATTAGGGGGCTATTTTCAGATGAATAAAAAGGAAAAAGAGTTCAAGAGATGGAAGATGCCATGGAACTGCTCCGAAAATGTGGTTTCTTTGGAATGAGAGGCAGCTGCTTTTTTAAGGATTGTAGGTTCACAGATTACTTCAGAATACCTGCACGAAAAGCTTAGTAGGTAATGGTTTCAGGCTGTCCTTTTTCCTTCACCAGCTTCTATAAACATTGGAAGGAGTGGGTGATTTCTAGGGTAAACTCCTCATCTGAGGCACAGTGAAAGTTTGGAGGAGAGTGCCTTTATTTGGAGTTGTGTGGGCAACCCTTTCCTAAAACTAAAACCAATGCACTTGAATAAAACAGTGTGTTAGAAAGTGAGTTTTTCTTTTATAAGTGTGGACTTTCTAACAAGGTGAGCTTTATGTGATTGTGCTCTGGTATTCCATCTCCCACTTACTCTCTTCTAGACTGTGTAATTTTCCTTCTGTGTACGCCATTGATTGTAGTGACTTTCACATCATGTCCTTTGTTAAGTACCAGCCTAGTAGTTCACTGATCTGCAACACAGTAGATTATAGGTGCATGCCATGTTAAAACTCTTAGTTATGGACACTGAGTAGGTGTGTAAGGCATCAGTGAGCACAAGATACGTGTAATGATGCTGTTGTAATTTCTTGTTAGACTCACTATTTCACTAAAGCTTTGTTTACTTTCAATATTAACTGACTTTTTAGTTTCTTTAGTGGTTCAAGACCTTTATAATAAATCAGTTTTCATTTTGCATATACTCTTTTTACTGGCCTAGAAAAGAAGTAATTCTCTTTCAGAGATAAACAAATTACTGTTAGGAAAACTTTCCCAGAAGACATTCACTACCTCAGCTAAAATGCAGTTTCTCTTTCTTCATCCCTTTCTTTCCTCTCATCCTCCCCTTTTCATAGTCAAAATTAAAACTGGAATAAAAAGCCTGTTGATAACACCACACTTTGCAGGGCAGCTGTGTCCCTTACCTGCCATTCTCCTTTGGCCCTCAGTGTCTTTGAGGGCATCCAACACCAACACTGGTGGTGTCTCTTCCTTCAAACGCAGGATTAGCATTGTATGGAGGTGATGAAATTCTAGCATGAATGGCATGATACATAAAATAGATGCACAACTCTTGCTAAATTGTACTTTTAATCCTTTCCAGCACAGACATGGATGGGACTTCCCATTTCCTTTAAAAGCAGGCCACCTAGTGCTTGCAGAGCTTCAGCACATTGAGAAACCCATTGCCAATACCTTGGTTTGCTCCCTCCCTCATTTGCACTCCCTTTAAACCATGGAGCTTCTCACCTACTTTCAAAACACACTGTGCCATAGTGCAACTTAGAAGAACAGAAACTTTAGGTTATTATTTTACATGCCTGTTGCCTGTCTTGCTCTCTGCTATTTAGCCCCAGCACTGGTTTTTGTCAGACTTTTCTGTCAACCAGCATTATCTCCCTAATATGGTCAAGAAGAGTCAATGAACTTGACAATGTCATAGGGATCTGCTGAATTAAATCAAATTATAGAAGGATGTAGCAAAAGGGCTGGCCCAATGAGGAGGTGGTACTGGGATAAAACAGGAATGACAAAAGAGAGGACAATATTCCCCTCTCCTCACCACCAGCAAGCTGGCAGAAACTGCATTCTCAGATTCACCAGAAAAAAAGAGAATGAAGGTAGAAACACTGACAACTTCTTCTCCAAACTGACACCAATGTACTGTAAGAGAGAAAAAAAAGCTCCCATCCTTTACAAGTGCTATTAAAAAGTCATGAGCTAAGTAGTACCCATATTGGAATGACATCTCCAAAGAAAGCCAAAAAGCACAGCTTGGAATGATGTTACTAATTCTGTGGCTGTAGAACACATGTAACCCCTGTCCCGGAAGATACCTTATCCCAGCATTTTGCTGGAAGTTCCTTTCCTCCTCCCAGTGAGACAGAAGGAGAGGACCCAACCATCTGCTGTTACTTAATGTCCTGTGGCACTTCTCACAGAGTGTCTAAATTCTAATGAAGGTCAATCCTGCCCGAATTTTGCTTTGGATAAATTGGATAAATCTCTTGGTGAGAGGTGAGTTTGGGATTTTTTGTCCATATGTAATAACTATAAATACTGAGCTACTCAGCCTTTTGTAAGGTATAGCATAGCTGAATTCAGCCCTGCATGGCTGCCAATGTATTTGATAATATTCTCCCTTTATTGTATTGGTTTAGCCTTTCAGTTAAAGTGAAAAATGAACAATTTTTCATTCTAATCTGATTTTTAAAAAGTGCAGAACTCCTACTTTCATTAAAAAAAGGGGAAATTTAACACAAGCTAGATCAATCTCTTTCATTAAGATAGACATTTCTAGAAAGCCTCTGTCTTAAACTGTAAAACTTGAGAAAATTACTACATGACAGAAGTTTTAAATAAATGTTTTCTATATTTGGTCTGCATTGGATAATGGGCACCTTCTTGCCAGACATCCTTTGTTATCTACTGTCAAGAGATGGAACATGGGCTGGACTGTTGGATTTGGGATGGAAATGCTGACATTTCTATGGTGGTAGGAAATTTAATATAGCAAGAGGTCTAAACAAGCTTCTTTCAATTAAAACAAACAAACAACAGAAAAGCTATAATGGTGTTTCTCAGTGCTTTGTCCTGTTGACAGAACTTTTTACTTTTCACTTAGGATCATCTCACATTAGATCTGTAGCATCCTTGGCAAAGGGATGTTGAATGAAAAGAAAGGTGTGTAAGATCTCTCCAGATGGACATCAGAGAGCTTTTTGGGTTGCTGGGTTTTTTGGTTATATATAGAGAATACAGTTAAAAAACAGCAGTTCTTTGTGTAGATATAGTACTTTTAAATTGGGATTTTCTTTTTAATGAATGAAGACATAATTTACAAGGAGCTGTAAAACACCACATCAGGATTGCTGTGGAGATCACTGTAGGGGGAGAATGTATGAAGCACTTTGAAGCACAGAGGGAAGAGGGTGCAGTGCAAAGTAGCTTAAACTTAATGTTTCGCCTTCTTCCAGATACTTCTGAAGCCTGAGGGACCGTAATGGTCTGTCTATATGGTACTCTCTTCCTCAGTCCATAATGTGAGCAGCACTCCTAGCTCTGACAAGTCTCCTTCACCTGCAGTGTGCATAATTATCTTTCCTGAGAAGCACTGGAAAACATCCACACGAAAAATTTATTGTAATGAAATTTCTGTAGCACAGTGTGCACTTGTCACTCACATACACATATATACACTACCTTCAAATATACAATATAGCCATGCTAAGTTACAATTTATTATTTATATTAGTTATAAATATTAATTTCAAATTTTAAAATAGTATCTTAAAACTCATCATCTATAAAACTGAAATAAAGTTTACTTGGAAATTCAGTTGTAACATCATCCATAGATATCAGGTTTCTGCAGTCTCTTCAAGTGCATTTACACAGAAAATTATCCTCCCCTGGCACACTGGGACACTTGAGAAGAAGGGGACAAACCAAAAAAACCCTTGAATTTAAAACAAGCAAAAAAAGGGGAGATAAAATCTGTACACTGGATCCTGGCACATTGCTCAAGTTTAGTCTCTTCTCTAATCACATACCAGCTATCAGTGTGTTCTAACACTGTCCCTCATATAAAAAGACTTCTATTTTTGAGAAAGGGAAAAACCAGCCATTCAAGGCTGCAGAGCTGCCTGGATAATGAAGGAGGCAGGAGGAGAAAGGGTGCCTTCAGGCAAACCTGACTTGCCATAGCCTGAGGGAACCAGGATGGGAAAACAAAACATTAGACTATTTCCTAAAGGCGTGAAGTCCTCTGTGATTTTTCTGAAATCCTGCATTTCTTTCCCACACAAATAACTCTTATCAATCAGCTTTTAACCACAAAAAAAATTCCTTTAGATGCCCTGAAAAATCAACACCATTTTGCCAATGAATAAGCTAAATCAGATGAATTTGTTTTCTGGTATTAAAAAAAATAGTAAAGTTAGGGTTGTAGAGGAATGGAAATCCATTTTCATTTTTCTCCTTTGGTCTGATATGTTTTCAAGGATATATTACTGAAGAATCCATCATCAGTATGTTATTGTAATTTACCTTTCAATAAATTTATTATACTATTAAAGTCAGCCCATTAAGAATTAGGTGGTTTAACACTTATGACTACCATAGACCTTTTAGCATAAAGAAATATGGATATTATTGACACTTCAGCCACGAACTTCTTTCCTGCACCCCATCTTCACTGCCCCTAAAGAAGAGAAAATCCCAGTTGGTCAATCCTTACCTAAATTATAGTAGCAGGAAAACACGTAAGAAACCTTGTGACTGCAATCTCTCAAGGTAACCAACTGAAGGGATAGGCCTTAACATTTCCAAGTATTCAAAGCTGATGAAATTCAAAGATACTGGTAATTCTGGAAACTTTTTAAAAGATAAGGGAAAAAATAAAGTAATATCTTTACAACACACCTTTCAGGATCAAATTCTGATTTATCCATAGCATATCAGCTTTATTATGCAGCTTATGACCTGCGCAGTTATCTGAAAACAAATATGAATTCTCATTTTCCAGTCATTTATAGATAGAACAGTGTCTTACCAGTTGTAAATGATGACACATTGTTGATGTTCAAACAATTTTTATTTTAAAACACTTTTATACATTTTCAAATATTCCTAATGCAGTTTCTTGCAACTGAGCAAACAATGGATTATTCCCCTTTTGACTG